>JBBMEF010000004.1:6069536-6090194 GCA_037832685.1 Sicyos baderoa
TATTTGCAATATTTTTAAAAAGTTGCTATAATTCTAATGCAGACTAGGAAATTTGTCATACAACGCAAATTCCCTTATTATTTTTCAAAATAACAATAAGGGTAATTTTCTTTCTTCAAATTTCTTGTTCACCTTGCCTCTCCCTCCACTTCTCTCCTACTCCCCTAAATTATCATTGAGGAGATTCCAAGAGATTTTTGCTTCCTTTTTAATTCTAAAAGGGTTGAGTTAGGGTTCCCTTTTTTATTTTTTTATTTTAGCTTTTCAAAAGCACATGTGAATTGTACATTTATTTCTTTTAATTTTTATAATGTAATGATCATGTTATGATATGATATTAACATATGTTATCATTAAACATGAGATCGTTGCCTTCGACTATTGTTACCCATTGTGAAAGATCTTTATTCATGTTGCCTTCATTATTCTTAATCTATCTTGAGCTAAGTAGCTTTTTGGGTTTTGTTGCAATGTGAATTGATTTTTAATGAATACTATGTTTGGTTTAGAAAAAACATGGGATGTTGTTGTGTAATTTTAATTTGATTGAATTGTACGATTTCTGTTTCTAATATTATAAGCTAACAAAAACATAGTTCGACCCACTTATACTGAAGATGTCTAGATTTGAACTTTTAACCTTTTCAATACCATAATATTTGATTAAGGTATGAGCATAATATTTTTTTTTGGTTATTAGTGTAGTGTCAAAATCAAAGGCAGTGCAGAAATTGGGTACAACAAAAAGTAATTTTGACCTAAGAAAAAAGAGAAGAATTGGGTCTTACAAAAATCCAAAAATCTTGATGGGTAAATGACTGATAGATAGAGCTCTATCAAGTAATCTGAACTCAGGCTTTCAAGAGAGAATCTCAAGATCCAGAACAACTCAACCAACAATTTATTATTATTTTTATTTCTTTCATGTATAACAAAAGTCTTTATTGTTAAGTTCTGTTGTTTTTATTCAACCAAGCAGGAAGAAATATCTGAAAATTGTTTGTTTAAAATAAAAACAGATCAAATAGTGAACATTTTCTTTCTAAAACCAATCAGCTAAAATGAGGAGATAACAAAAAGATATGATTGTTGATTCTGAAGGAGGTTTGATCTTTATCAATGATTGTATGAAATGAATGTATATAAAGAATTGGTCATCATGGTCACTTTTGGGGTTGCCAACTAGTCCTTAAATTGAGGGAAAGGTGCTAAATGCAACAAACAAACTCATTGCTAATAAAAGCCTAAATCAGAAAGGGAAACTGACATCAAAATAAAGTTTGGAGGCAATCAATTATTGTCATTCAAGGAGAAGGAGAGGGAAAAAAAAGAAAAAGAAGAATGTCCATATAAATATTTCAACATGCTTTTGTATGTGCTTAAAGAAAGGATGGTCACATTCCCATTGCCATTGAGACAACTCATCATCACACTTCTCACACCATATATCTACAAGGATGTTGTGAGTTGAAATTTTGGCACACAATCACTCAAAACAGGAAAGGCACAAACCAACCAAGACAGTCAATTATTGCAAGTGGTAGTATTGTCAAAATTTACATAAAAAAAAGAAAGAAAGAACAAAAGATATTGGGAGTACATTGCAAGGGAGAGGCACATGACTACATAATGATGGCCTCCCACTCCCACTACAATTGAGACCTTGTTGCAACCACAAAACACATGGCTAGTTTGTGGTGGTTCACTTGGCAAGATTTTTTTTAATTCAACAACCATTAAAATAGAGTCATGATTTCTTAATCATGAATACACACTTATGACAGTTGATGTATGATCTTGTTAGCGATCGACTTGATAACAAGATGTTGGCCGATGGGGATGAATTATGATTTCAAGTCTTCCATTGGGTAATAATTGGACAAACAGATTGATGGTCGATAACTTCCTCTCTAAAATGGATAAACTAGAGCTACCTAACCATTGGGACCAAGTTCCTTGATTATTCACACCCCCACCACTCACCCCCTCCCTAAAAAGTGAGCAAATTAATCATCTTCAGAGTCTTTATCTCTTATGATCTGGGCACACGTTATAGGTTCAAATAATAATAACCATATGTTAAAGTATAAAACATGCTAAATTTTATAACATAATATTGTACGCAGGGTCAAAAAATGGGTACTAATACTAATAGAGTTGGTGAAAAGGCACATACCTAGCTCAAAAGCTAACAAATATCCAGTATGGCCTAAATTTCTTCCTCCTAGTGAACATTATGCCCCATTTGATATGGATCAGAATGTAGACTTCATAGATCACACAGTAATTTAATCAAAATTCAAAAGCTCACAAAAATGGCTTTGGCAATTCCAAAATCACTCAAAATATGTCAGTTTAAATATTCTGCTTATTCCCTAATAGAATCTACTATTACCTCTTTTGGGAGATGCTAATTAGATCACAAGAACACAATTGTATAACCTATAGAACAGATCATATTCGAGTAGGATCGTGGAGATACTAACTAATTGATAAAAGATTCTATGGAGAATGATGGGGATTCATATTCAGACTTCACAAAACTTGATATATGAAGGGCTAGCAATAGATTTCTATATGAATAGATTGTCATTTGTTTTTTGCAAAGAAAACTGGTCAAAGACCAAATCTAGAGTAGCATTAATCATTCAGATGTTAGCCACGTCTAGAAAGTATAGCACACCACCATTTACCATAATTTCTTTTCAAAATGCTAATGAGCATTTATGTACACACGCAAAGTCAGACCACCTAAGCTAAAAGAGAATATGAAAGCGTAAACGTTCAATAATATGTACAAAGCCTTTAAAACCATGAAAATGTAAATTGGAATCAAATGATAAATCCTAGCATTGTCTGTAATTTAATGTTTCAACTACTAAAAATTTAGAGGAAAAAGGAAAAAGAAAAAAAAAATGTAAAAGAGGCAAGTTACTTTAATGCATGAGAAAGATGTATAGGCAATGAGAATAGTTCAAAAAAGAAAAAGAAACGGGTGTTAAAAGACAAGGCTAATAATACGTACCATGCATGGTGAGCAAGGCAAATAATCCCAATTGATATGCCAATGTTCTGTTTGGCTTCCCATAGACACCATGATTATACAGAAAATACCATTCAGAAGACTGATAACAAAGTTGAGCTGGTTAATGATATTGGGTAAAAGGTTGGGAAACAGAAAATAAAAGAAATACTAAATAGTGGTGCATCCTAGTCCAGGGAGGGGGAACAAAAAATCAAATGCAATTTCTAATAAATATTATAGACCCAATTCATCAATTCATCAACTCAAGTTGCAGCAATTTGACAGCATTACAAGCTTTTCTTTGGTCACAAAAGCAATTAACTATGGTACTCCACACTTCTCTCTCAGGAAAACATCCATTAATCACCATCTCATCTAGAATTCTAGAAATTTTAGGTAGATCTCTTTTTTTACAGAAACATTTTAATAAATAATCAAACGTATCAACTGTGATACTAATACCACGTGTCTGCGCGCTAAGATACAACTGAAATGCACGATTTGAGTCTTTGATTGTGCAGAGGCCATGAATTACTCTGTTATGAGTCCTGACATGAATGCTCCATGTTAATCTATTAGGGGTGATTCCGGAAACGACCATCTCATCCAAGAAGTTAGCAGCTTCTTGAAATCTGCTAAGATCACAGAGGCCATTCACTATTTTCCCATACAACCCGGCATCTGGTGTCAAACCTTGAAGTTTCATCCTGTCAAGAATCTCTAAAGCTTCATTTAGTTTTCCTTCTTTACAAAGTCCATTAATCAATGTACTATAACTGACCATGTTGGGCCTCAAGCGTTTTTGGACCATTTGCTCTAAGAGGTTTCTAGCTCGCAAAGACCGACCAGCCTTGCAAAATCCATCCATTAGCGCACTGTAAGTAAACACATTAGGTTCAATACCCTTGCCCATCATATCTTCAAGTAATATCACTGCTTCATCTACATTGTTCAACTGACACAAACCATGTATCAATGAAGTATAAGTGACAACAGAAGGTGAACAACCTTTTGTTTCCATCTCTTGCAATAATTCTTTTGCTTCAACAATGTTTCCCGATCTACATAGCCCATTAATCAGAGTTCCATATGTATATGAATCAGGTTCACACCCATGATCAGGCATTTCACGAAATATGTGCATTGCCTTATCCATGGTTTCACTATTCTTACAGAAGGCTTTGATTAGAACATTAACAGAAGTTACAGTAGGGGGAATACCCATTTTTCTCATATATTTATAATATCTAAAAGCCAATTTTAATTGATTTTCTTCAACAAGAATGGCAAACACAGTGATGTAAGATTTCTGTGTAGGCTTGCAATGGAAATCCTGCATTTTGTGAAAAACTCTAATGGAATCCAATGACTTATGGACACGACCATATGCCCTACAAATAGAAAGAAATATATCCTCGGTGACATCAAATTTCTCTTCCTTCATCCTATCAAGAAGTGCTTCAGCTGATCTGAACTGGTTTGCAGAAACTAACTTACTAATCATGAGCTTAAAAGTATTGAGATCATGCTTAAAACCATTTGTATACTCGGCTGTTGCAGAGTCAAATATGAGAAGTGCCTTGGCTGTGTCTCGTTCCGCTCGAATAAGCTGTTCAACATGGGAAGATGTAACTGTTTTTGACCATTTAAACATAGCTTTATTGCTCATTCTTCCTCTCTATCTTAAAGCACCAGACTTCCTAACTTCTGATTGAACCTGAAGCAGATGAACCTTTTTCAATATTTTTAAATCCATAGTTTCCTATGCAAAAAAAGTTATGGTAGTGCATATGTATTCCTGTAAAGTTTGAAGTTCGATAAAAGATTCTGACGTGACAAATACAACAAACCAAAGATTCATATCACCAAGGTTTAATTGTTTTAGAGAAGATAACGTGCATTGTTACCACACTATAGAATCATAGTTAGTTCATTAGCATTTCACAACAGATCTAGTTTCATGACAACTGAACTAATGAAGGAAAAAGTTGCTACTGAAAGCAGTAAAATACACGGGAGAAAATAATAAAAAGCTAAAGCAAACAAGGATAAGTTTCTTTGGTTCTCGGACTAAATGGATAGAAACTCTCACTTTTTGTCACCAGAGAATGAATGTTCTATTGAACTAACACAACCAGAGTGTTTCTTTAACAAGAAACTACACATAGTGCACCCAGAAACAATGTTTTAAAAAGCTAATGAAACTTACATCTTAAGGCAAAACTAAGCTTAGCCTACCATCTTTGGATCATAAGAGGCTTACACATCTATGAAAATGCATTGGGTCTTCAAATCTCTACTACTCATATAATTATTAGAAGAATGGTATTAATTTTCTCTATTCTTAGAAAATATAAAGGTTTGAATCGTAATAATTTGAACTATTACTACTTTTTTACTATATAGGCATGAAAAAACATTAACTACAAATTTTTTATAATAACTCAATCCTACTAGTGACAATAGTAGTGATGTTATAGACATCTTTTAAGAAATTTTGTTCAATTGAAAAATCAATTGTTGTTCCTCTAGTTAGGGCTTTGGTACGGCACACATGCCCTATGTATTAGATAGTGCCGGCATCTATCTTAAAATCAATTGGTGATGAGAGTAGTCCACCTATCTTATAAATGCTTGGAGGACTCTCCACTTTTCCAATGTAGGACAATAGTGGGATCCTAACAACCCCGAGCGTATAGTGAAGCAAAGCTCCAATTTCCCGGTTTTAAAAAAAAAATAGTGGGATCCTAATATGCCTCCTCAAGATGGTAACTCTTTTGGGTTTCACTAACCTTCAATTGAATCTCAATTTCATTTTATTGGGCCGAATAACCGTTTGACCTTAATAGGCTCTGATACCATATTAGATAGTGTTGACATCTCAAAATAGGTGATAAAAGGAGTAGTAGATCTATCTTATAAATGCTTGGATCATTCTCCACTTTTCCATTGTGGTTCAATAGTGAGATCCTAACACCGTATATATAGTGGATCAAAGGTCTGATCACCCAGTTATGAAAGAAAAAAAACAAAAAATTGGCATAGCAATGGACTAACTATCTTATAAATACTTGGAGGACTCTCCACTTTTTCAATGTGAGACAATAATGAGATCCTAACATGGTTTGTCATTCGGGTTACACCAATCTTGAATTGGATCACTATTTCATTTTAATGGACCGAATAACCGTTTGACCTTAATGAACTATGATACCATATTAGATAGCATGGACATCCATCTCAAAACCAATTGGTGACTAGAGGAGTAATCCACCTATCTTATAAATGTTCGTAGCATTCTCAAAAAACAGAGTTTATTTTGGCATAGCAATGGACTAAGTCTAACTGTAGTATTTGAACCAATTTCGCGCCCCCATTCTTTTTGTCTAAGCTTTGGAAGTATCTCAACCCGCAAACAAATTTGTTATTTTCATGGCTCGTTGCACTTGGAATCTATATCTATAGAAAATATAAAAAAGGAAAAATAGAGGATAATTTCCCAATTTGCCGCAAGGCTGTTTCTATCTTCGTTGCAATTCGGCTGACTTCAAAATCAAACACCTCCTCCATTCTTTCATTAGAGGAATTCTAATTAGTGTTGTTCAAGTGAGAAGAAAGACATAAGAAAAGATTGAGAGAATACCAGAATCAACAATGGAGTATGAAATCCCAGCTGGGATAAAGGATTCGGCGGCACAAAAAGGAAGAAATACGACGGCGACGGCAGCAATTATCGGGAGATAGGCGGCGGCGACACTTCAGGTGCTGGAACTGATGAGGAGACGGCGCGAAGAAGAAGAAATGGCGTGGAGCATAGATGAAAGGGTTGGGCTTTTCTCTTTTCTATTTTTATTTAACTTTTTTAACAAATAAACGACTATTTCATATTTATTAAATTCTTTTTTTTTTTCCAGTAAACTTAGGAGTGGAGGACGAGAAACCTTTAGGCCATGTTTGGCCCACTCGGTTATCACCGAGAATAGAAGGGAAGTTTTATCCTACTGTTTGGCCAGCTGATTTTTTTTTTCTCAGCTGAATTATTTTTTCCCATCAGGGAATGGAAAACCAAACTTTTTTTTTTTTTTTTCTTAATCCATTTTTTACTTTTAAAATTCTTATTTACAAATTTTTTTCATATTTTTTTTTTATCGAACCTATTTTGTATTTATATTTTATTTTTTTTGAATTTTGCCTTCAACTTTTTTTTATAATGCTTAGCAATTTAAATTTTTGGTATTTTGATGGTTCATATCTTATTACCAAATTTAATTATTTAGTAGTGGTAATGATCAAAATATATAAAAAATAAATATTTGTTAAGTAACAATTAAAATAATTTGAGTTATCCTTTGAACTGAGAATTAGCGAATTTTTGTATAAAAAAATAATGTTTTTATAATTACATTTCGTTATATTATTATTCAAAATTAAATTATCAAAATTAAGTTTGGAACTCATGTCAAAATTAAGTTTGAAACTCTTGGATTTATGTGTGTACATGTCAAAATATATATCATTAATTATTTATGCTTTCAATTTTTTTGACAATATGTGCATTTTAATTTTTTTATATAAAAATAATATTAATAAACATTCATTTTATAATCCATCAAAATTTTATAAATGAATTTTTTTTATTATATATAAATTAAATTAAATAAATTTTAAAATGACATTGAAAAAAAATCAATTATGAATATTATATCAAAAAGAATAAATATATATTATTTTTATTATATATAAACATCACATCACTTTTTCCTTACCACCAAACACCAATTTATTATCACTCTCCTTCCCATCTTTTCTCACAAAACACAAATTTATTATCACTCCCCTTCATTTCCATTCCCTTCCCGTCGTAGCCAAACATGTCCTTAGTGGTTTCATTATTTGGTCGTAGAATAGTTGAACATTAGCGTCACGCGTTCCATCCCTAAATCGATATTTGTAATTTCTTTCCTAATTTATCCTACAAAATAAAAAAAGAAATATACAATGAATTATTATTTTATGAGAATTTGTATTGTATATGCCTTAAAACCCCTATTATAATTATAACACATTCTTTTTTTTTTTATCAAAATTATTTTGTATCAATTTTTCGTTGGTAAAAATTATGAGTGATTGGACCCAATCAATGATATTTGATTGTATTCATTCAGTTTGTTAAGAGATTGAGCTATATCACATTTATTTAATTGAATCAATCAATTAACAATGATTGAACTCAATCACGGTTTTTAAATTTTCATTTTCCATTTTTGGTATATATGCAATTATTTTTAATTTTGTGCTATAAATGTAATCTTTTAACCTATTTTTGTTACATATGAAAACCCCCTTTATTTTATATATATTTGCAATTAATTTAATGACGTGGTTATTACATGGATCACGAAAAAAACAAATTACATGGATCACGGGCTCTACGGGATTCCAAGATCTATAACTTTATATTGATCTTACAAACGAATCACATACTGTCACGTGTACTCCTAAAAGTATCAAAAGTAACCAATGGTCAAAATTCCCTCTGATCAATTTAATTCGATCATAAACGGTTCAGATTTTGCCATCTCATCAAAGAGTCACCATGGTCGTTCTTTCAAGGTCTCAAAGTCAACAACCTTTTTCAATTTTGTTTTTTGTTTTTTAGTTTCAGTAACTCCGCCATTTCGCTCCGGCAACGGCGCTTGAATTTCCCTAATGTCTGCGTTGCCGTTACCGATTTTCACTGTTCCGGCTCGATCAAGCCTTCCATTCTCATCCTCCACCAGTTTCGTTTCTCCATTTTCAGTTCGCGCCAAGAATTTCTCGTCGAGTTTGGTCTTCTCTCAGGCGACAAATGGAAATAACTCCACCACCGAGACTGTTTCCGCCGCCGTGTCGACAATATCGGTTGACAACTCCGAGGAGGATGAGTCCACCGCATTCGTGATTCGAGCCCGCAATCGGATCGGCCTTCTTCAGGTGATCGCCAAGGTTTTCAAGGTCCTCGGCTTGCGGATCGACAAGGCTACTGTGGAGTTTGAGGGCGAATACTTCATCAAGAAGTTCTTTATCAGCGATTCTCATGGAAATAAGATTGAAAATCTGGAGAGTATTGATACGATCAAGAAAGCGCTGATGGAAGCGATTGATGGCGATGATTTGACGATCTCCGCCGCACCGGCTACTCGTGGTATTGTGGTGAGAAGGCCTGGGTTGTTGTCTACTGGAGAACGGACGACGAAAGCGGAAAGGATGTTCAAGTTGATGGATGGATTCTTGAAAAATGATCCGCTTAGTCTTCAGAAGGATATTCTTGATCATGTTGAGTACACAGTTGCTCGATCTCGCTTCAGTTTTGATGATTTTGAAGCTTACCAGGTAATGCCGTCTAGTTCTGTTTAAATTTCAAACAAACATATTTTCCAGTAGCGAGCTCAATAATCATCATGAGTTAAAAAAGATGTATTGAGTAATCGTAAGACATTAAACAGTTCAAGGCATATCGAATTTCTACATTTGTAGAAACACATGAATGTTAACGTCAATGAAGTTCTTATTAGAGCTAATTAGATTAGAGAGACCATTCCCTCATAAAAGTTGTTTAGATTAGTAAATATAAAGCCAAAAGGAGCATAGCTCCCGTGTTATCTTCTAGGACCTAGTAACAAAATGGTTACATTGAAATCTCCCATCTTTAAATGTTGTTAAATTAATAGTTAAAAAAAATTGTAAATATGAATATAAGACTGCTAATAATCAGTATTCTGTTTATTCCTCTATCATCTACTGTTCTACTCTACTAGTAGCCAACATGAGCATAACTTACATATAACTTCGACCAAGAGACTAAAGAGTTGAATTCCACATATTGTTAAAAAGATTTAAAGTGAAAAATAAATAGTCTTAACTTCTAATATATTTCTCCGTATATCATATTTTTATGACATATTGAAACAAGGGTAACCACGTTCGTCCCTAGGCCAGACACCGGAGACATCAAAGGAGTAATGTCACAGGTGAGTCTCGAACCTAGGACCTTGAAGAGAGTATATCTTTAAAGCCCTCGTGGTTCAATCACTGTGCCACCCCTTGGGGACTATTGAAAAAAGGATATTGATTCTGGATATTTGATTTTCAATCCTCTAATTTCCTGAAATATAAATAAGAATCTGGAGTCATGTTGGGCTAGTTGTGGTAAATTATTGCTTTCATCATTATTTGATTTTAAATAGTGGTGTTTGTAGGCTTTATCTCATTGCATAAGAGATCGATTGATTGAACGATGGCATGATACTCAACTGCACTTCAAGAGGAAAGATCCTAAGCGCGTATACTTTCTCTCACTTGAGTATCTTATGGGTATTTATGCACTTATCTGGAGTTGATAGTTAACTTTTACAATTTCGTTTTTGTTTTTTCCATCAAATGCTGGTAATGTGATTATAAATGTTTTTTTTTTCCTTCAATTACGATCATTATGGTTTCAAAATACATAGTCATAGCAGAACAATCCTTATTAACATTGTGTGGTGGAGAATTGGTACTTTCAATTGTGTCACTCTATTTCCATTACAACCGTTTATAACTTCAGATTTTACTTGCCTAAAGTTTTATCGACCTAGTGGTCAAAGAGGGTCTTGAAGATCTAAGAGGCAATGAGTTTAATCCATGTTGACCACCTACCTAAGAATTTATTTCATATGAGTTCAATCTATATGTTGCAGGGATTGTCTCATGAGAATAGTCAAAATGCGTATAAACGACTCGGACATTCATGGATATATAAAAATTAAAATCATATCTTGCATTTTGATAGGGCTGTAATTTAATCCTCATGTTCTAGTTCTATGGCCTCATATTTTAGAAAACGTTCTATAGATTGAACTTGTCCACATCTTTTTTAGTCCTTGGTTGTTGACTTGATGCCAATATAATGCTTTGTTTGAAACCAGGTCGTTCTCTGTCAAATAGTATTATCAACCTTGGTATCCGCGACCAATGTGCCGATGCTCTGAGCCAGCTTGGTTTTGAGTTTGAAGTTCTGGCAGAACAGGTTGGTGCATATTGGCAATCAAGTTGTTGTCTCAAACCCTTCAACCTTTTAGCTTTCTTGAATGATTCAGCTCAATTCGATCTTCAGCCAGTCTTTTCCTTCATCTATATTATACTGTATATAAATTGTAGTACAGAAGAGAAACTCTAGGGGGTGTTTGTTATGCGGTTTTCAATGAGCTATTATAATTACTGTTCAAAAAACTCTATCCAAACGAGTTACTGTAATCACCAAAACAATCACTCATTTTTAACAACTCATTTCAAATCAATCAATCAATCTCTCATTTTTAAGCCACTCAACATACAATTCCTCCAAAATCTCGATCCAAACGGGAGTTTTTCCATGCAACTCCACCAAAATCATCATCCAAACAAGCTATTGCTTCTGACCCCTCCATAAAAAAACTCCATCCAAACAAACTATTGCACACCTCCCAATTTTTATTTACTCAAAATAAATCCTCATTCTAATCACTCATTCTAATCACCCATTCTAATCGTTCCCACAAATCGTCATCCAAACAGCCTCCTATGTTCTTAGCTTCTTATTTGCGCTTCAATTTTTATTGGTTCCTATTTTTTCCCTTCACTTTTTCTAAAAATAGAAAATGATATAGAACTAAAAATAATTTTACTTGAATGTGTTAGTGGCTAGTACTCTTAAATTTGACGTGGTTTCTTTTGATTTTTCTGCTTTACTGCATAGATATGACATGAGTATTATCTTAGATGTGGATGCTACAATTTAATAACTTCTGTAAGAAGAGTCGTAAGTGCATATTTTGTATAAATGTAATGCAATTTTAGAAAACAAGTGCTTTGAAGTATTCGTGAACTCAAAGAGAAGATGATCGTATCTAGATTGGCCAACGTATGTGTGGTTAAGCTATAACAATGTCAAACGTTCTTAACAGTTTTTTTCTGAGTTAAGATTTTTAATTACACTAGAGATGGTAAAGAACTTTTGGTTTCAATGGCCTTTTCTTTTTTTGGTAATGATTGGAAATCCGAGTTTCGCCCCCCAGCATTTGCGCCCGTCCCAAGGTACAAACTAAAGAGACAATTAGAAATTTTATAATTAAGCCGTAAATTTCGAACGTGAAACTTTCAAAAGAGCATACCTTGGAGACTTCTAAGCCTTTACCAACGAGTCGCCCCGTGGGACTTGTCGTTAGCAGGGAATTAGGAATGAAGTTGATGTTGCCCTACTTTTCTACCCATGGATTTAAGAATTTCTAGTCTTTTTCCTGGTTTAAATATCATATGATATTTTCTTGTTTACCACATTTTACCGTACACTACTTTCTTATTTTCTTATGCTAACCCAGGCAATGTTCTCAGGAAGGAGATGCGGCCCTTGGCAATGGTGGGCTAGCTCGTCTTTCAGCATGTCAAATGGATTCTCTAGCAACTATGGACTTTCCAGCTTGGGGGTATTACACCATGAGATAAAATTCTATAGTTTCATGTTTATGAATAGTTATAATAATCCTAAGAAACTACTTGAACTCTTTTCTCTCTGGTAGGATGAATGGAGTTCAGTAATTATGGCTTTCTGTGTGTGTGAGAGCATGTCATACTGAAACAATTATTTTTCTATTTCTAGCTATGGACTGCGATACCAGTATGGATTATTTCGTCAAGTGATACTAGATGGCTTTCAACACGAGCAGCCTGATTATTGGTTGAACTTTGGGAATCCTTGGGAAATAGAGAGAGCTCATGTAACATACCCTGTCAAGGTTTGAGCACGTCACATGTCTTATCTCTTTGAAGCTTTGCTCGTTTTTCGTGTTTGAATTTTGCCTAAACTTTCTAACTTCCTGCCCGTAATGATGGTTTAGTTCTATGGTACTGTTGAAGAGGAAACTTTGAATGGAGAGATATATCATGTCTGGATCCCTGGTGAAATGGTAAGGAAAGTCCTTATTTCAGGGGTTCACGTGTTGCTTATTTAATGTCTTTCCCTAATTTGTAATTGAGAAAATTAAAAGTTTACTTTTGAAAACTACACCCTAGGTGGAAGGACTATCTTGAAACTATATCAGCTGACTTGGCTGTCACCATTATTGTAGGTCGAAGCTGTGGCCTATGACAACCCTATACCTGGTTATGAAACAAGGAATACCATTACTCTCCGTCTATGGGCTGCCAAACCAAGTAGTCAGCACGATATGGTAATTACTGAATACCCACATATATATACATATTCTGGAAACCGAAAAATTAGAGCTTCGTTTCACTATTCTCGAGGTAACACGTTCGTCCCTAGGCCTGGCACCAGGAGACATCGAAGAAATAGAGACATGAGAGGTGACTATAAATTAATGTAACATGTGAGTTTTGAATTTGGACCTTGAGGGGAGCACACCTTCGAAGCCTAAACCTTCGACTACCGAGCCACTCTTTGGGGACAAAAATGTCCATATATTATTGAAATAATTCCAATGTATTTCTAATATCATACGCATGATAAACACAGCTTTGACACTATTTAGCTCTGTTTAGATGTATATTTCTTTATTGCATCATATAGTTCAATTTTTTTTTCCAATCATGAAGATATAAAGTTTATTATACTTCATTTGGCAGTTGTTTTGGAATCTTTGACTTATTTTTCTTCAGAAAAATGGCTCTAATACTGCAGAACAATGTAATTTTCAGGAAGCATATAATACTGGGGATTATATTAATGCTGTGGTAAATAGGCAAAGGGCCGAAACAATTAGCAGTGTTTTGTATCCAGATGACCGTTCTCATCAGGTTGGTTTGATTTTGTGTTACTTTGTCTTATCTTCTTTTTTACTATACTTGTCCAACTCAATTAGAGAAAGAACCAACGCGTCAATGCTGTTAGATGTGCGTTTTAATTTCTTGACGTTGTAAGTGCTCTAGTCCTCCTCCACTGTTTAAATATGTTCACTCTATGAGCTTGTTGTCTTTCAGGGGAAGGAGCTTAGGCTGAAACAACAATATTTCTTTGTCTCGGCATCCTTACAAGATATCATTCGCAGGTTTAAAGATGTTCACAAGGACTTGAATCAGTTGTCTGAGAAGGTTATTATTCCAGTGGTTCATTTAGCAGTTTAGCTGTTGAGGCTTTCTTTCATTTCATTGACATGATTGTTTTAAATTAAATTAAATATTTTTCATATTATATTATTTTGAATTTTGTTTGAGAATATATGTCTTAATTTATTTGACATGGTCTTGCAAATCATGAAAGGACTTAGATGTTATAAGTTGAAGGACTTAGAGGGTATAAGTTCAATCCATGGTAGTCACTTTCACCTACTTAGAAGTTATTTTTTTATGAGTTACCTTGGCAACCAAATGTAGCAGGTCTAGATAGTTGTCCCGTGAGAGTAAGCGAGGTGTGTATAAGCATAAGTTGGCCGAGATACTTGCGGATATCAAAAAAAATTATTGGACATCTGGAGCCCACTATGCAACTGAATGAGATTTTTCCTGATACCAATGACAAATGTACCTTCGTGGAATTTAAAATTGAATTTAAATTTGTTGAGAGCTGTATACTTCAGGTGTTTGAGAGGCCTAGTACTCTCCACCTTTTGAAGCAGTCCTCCAGGTTGCTGTTTGATTTGTCCATCTCTCTAGCCTCCTAGCTTGTATCCTCTTAGTTTCTTGAACATACTTGACCTTTTTCTGTTCTTAACCGATTCTTAACAAAATGACTAAAAGCACCTTCCTTGAAATTTGAAGTTTCTCTCTTGCCTTTTTGAGTGCTGTGCCTACTTTCTGTTTGTCGTTTTCTAGAAAACATAAAATGAGTAGCATCTTTACATTTCTACCAGTTCAATATTTCATAAAAAAATGCTAAAGTTCTATTTTATTTTTTAGATAATGGTACCGTGTTTCCATTTCATAAACTGTGCTTCCTCTTTGCATTAGGTTGCTCTGCAACTCAACGACACTCATCCGACTCTTGCAATACCGGAAGTCATGCGAATACTTGTTGATGAAGAACATCTAGACTGGAATAAAGCATTTGATATAATGTGCAAAATCTTTTCATTCACAACTCACACGGTATCAGCTGAATCGCTAGAGAAGATTCCTGCTGATCTGCTTCAAAATCTTCTCCCACGGCATTTACAAGTATGTTTTTATACATCGTTATTTGTTTTATCATAAATTTGTTTTTCTTTGTTCTGGTTCATTTGAATGATAAAGGTTACTGTTTTGAGTTGTTTCAGAGCCAGCTAGGCTTCTTAGAGTAAACCAAACTTTCATTGAGAATAAAATGAAAGAATTCGTGTCTGCTGTATTCCTAGTGTTGTCTTAATTCCTTTTAAGTTTTTATCCACATTTTTTCTTCTGATAGTATCTCATCTACTTATTTTAATAACCAATTTTTCACAAGCTTACGCGGAGTTTCTCTTGTTAGATTATATACGACATAAACTCCTATTTCATGGAGGAGTTGAAAAAGAGGATTGGCTTAGACTATGATAGGCTGTCCCGGATGGCAATTGTGGAGGATGGTGCTGTGAAGGTATTTCTGAACCCATCCCAAGTTCTCTAATATGATGAAGTTCTCATTGTTATTGGTTTTCAAATGTTTTTGCTGATTGTTTGGTTAGTATTATTGAGGAATGTTGAAAATTTATTTTCTTATGTCATATGACAGAGTATTCGTATGGCAAACCTGTCAGTTTTTTGTTCCCATAGTGTGAATGGTGTATCAAGATTACATTCAGATTTATTACAAGCAAGGGTGTTTAAGGTATTGCAAACTTCATCCGCTTTTGACAGTCTCGATGGTTTACTTTTAAGATTATAGAGTTGATACCTGAACATCTTTCCAGGACTTCTATGAGCTGTGGCCAGAAAAATTTCAGTGCAAAACAAATGGAGTAACCCAGGTTGGAAGATTGTAGTGATCTGGTACATAAGTTGACAGACACATGTCTGAACATATATTTCTTTATGTACAGTATGATTGGAACTAAGGGGTGGGCAAACATGATAAATCTATTCCACTTTTTTGGCGGATTAAATATGACCAGACCTTTTCGTGAGCTCTTTTGCAAGTAAAAGTATTAGCTGAGTGTGCCATTTGTTCCAATAATTGGCGTTTTCAGTATTTCCTTTGGTCATTAAAGTTTGTTTTGATTTGTAATTTTACTTGCGTACATTGAACTATAATGCTCTTTTGGTTCCAATGTTATTAAGATTGAAGTAATAGATATACTTGTTCGGTTATTTATTCACCACCATAAATTCGGACATTCCTCTTGTAATTAGGAAAAATAATTGTTGTTTTTCTTTTTCTTGTTTTTGGTTTACTGCAAAAAAATCTAATCGGATTCCACGAAAGTGCATGACTAGTCTGTTCAATGACTGATTTTCTCAGCGTCGCTGGATTGTGGTGAGCAATCCTAGTTTATGTGCTCTCATTTCAAAATGGCTTGGGACAGAGTCTTGGATACGTGATATTGACCTTCTACAGAACTTGAGTGAACATGCTGCTGATATTTCCCTGCATCAAGAATGGAAAATGGTAGCTTATTGCTCATTCTCTCGAAGTTGAATCGACTACCTGTTATGGATGTTGTCGGTACTTATTCTGGTAGCGTGAAACTTGTAGGTGAGGAGGGTAAATAAAATGAGGCTGGCCGAATACATTGAAGAAACAAGTGGCCTCAAGGTAGACAGATATTCCGCATTTTATCTCTGATTTTTACTTGCGTTTAACCTTCTTTATTCAAATGTTGCTGCATTATTATGGTAATAATACCTCAACTATCAACCAATGCAGGTCAGTGTAGATGCAATGTTCGATGTGCAGATAAAAAGGATACATGAGTACAAAAGACAGCTGCTCAATATACTAGGCATTATTCATAGATATGACTGCATAAAGGTAGGTTAGAAGATGGTATCCCATGTCAGTTTTAAGGAATTATCTTGGACTTGGACTCCCTATTAATATTCATTGTAATGGAACTTATAAATTTGTCACCTCTTATTTTCTTATTACAGAATATGGCAAAGGATGACCGGAGGAAAGTAGTACCTCGTGTCTGCATAATTGGAGGAAAAGCTGCTCCTGGTTATGAAATGGCAAAGCAGATTATCAAACTTTGTCATGCTGTTGCAGAAAAGATTAATAACGACAGTGACATAGGGGATCTTCTAAAACTGGTAAGCGGCTCTTCTGTAATCTTCGTGTGGGATATCTCAAGTCTTCTGATTTATGCTTGCTAAATTCTCGATCTTGTAAATGCGTAATAGTTGCATCTCTTCACAAATACATTATACGCTTCAACTGACACTCACCCCCTTTACAACTTTTGAAATAATGCAGGTTTTTATTCCTGATTACAATGTATCTGTTGCTGAATTGGTAATACCTGGTGCCGACCTTTCTCAGCACATAAGGTTGATTGAATTTCTTTCGATAGAAGATAGTACTGTTATGAAGAGAAATTGCAGAATATTATTATAATTCACATTATTTGTAGAAGCCAGAAAACAGTCCCAACAAAACACCAAGGAAAAAGGCTATAAAAACATATACAGGGGCGAAAACTAAACCACCCCATTGCAAGTATCATCCATACACAATAAAAAATGTAGGAATACATTACAGCATTGTACAAAATAATGTAGTAGTTAGTTGTGTCTACTCTACTGTCACGTGTGACTGCATCAATGACTTAGACTTTTAGTTTTTTTAATAGCTTGAAGAATGGGGAGAACAAAAAACTTTTTTTTTTTTTTGATAGGAAACAGAAACCATTCATTGATAAAATGAAGAGTTACAAAAAGTGATGAAAAACAATGAAAATTACAAAAAACCATGCCAATGATGCAACAAAGTATTAAAACTATAATCTTTAAAAGGCATGGAATTATGGGCCCATGTCATAGCTAAAAAAGTAATGGAATCAATTATGTTCTCGCTATGATGTGTATTGTCCGAGAATATGCAATCATTTCTCCAAGTCCTGATAATTTGCTCAAATGAATTCCTATCCTGTGTTTGAAATTACTGGAAGTCTATCTCTTTGATAGTTAAAGTATATACATGAGACATACAATTTTACTTTTCTTACACTTAATAACATGCAATAAATTTTGATGTAGTACTGCTGGACATGAGGCATCAGGCACTGGTAGCATGAAATTCCTTATGAATGGCTGTTTATTATTAGCTACAGCAGACGGATCTACGGTTGAAATAATGGAAGAAATTGGGGAAAACAACATGGTCAGTATATCCTTCTCATGTTTATAGCTTATCGTAGGTTCTGAATTAACATTTTCCTATATTGAAAAGATTATAACCAAAATTCCAAATCATCTTGCTTTTTGGCAAATTATTGGTTCTTGTCAGTCATTCAAGCAAACAAGGATAATAGTGAAATAATTGGGAATAGAAACCTTTTCTTTTATAGAAGTTTTGGCCTTTAAGATGTCAGAAACCTGGTTAGGCCCCTAGAAAATATAAGTTATTATTATATTAGTAAGGGTATTTTAGTAATTAGCCATTTTTGTTTTAGTTTAAATAGAGGAGTTAGAGTTCTTTGATGAGTATGAATATTTTGATATTGATTGTCTTGCTCAAGACATTGGGAGAGTGTGACCCTCTCGAAAGGTTACGGTATGGTATTGTAACACAGTTTCTATCTATTATCGTAATATATTGTGTTGTGTTATTTATCTTTTCGCTGTTAGTTGTATTGTGCTTGTTAAGAAATCAGTATCTTAACAAAACCTTGAGTAAGTTTATGTCAGGAAATAAGCATTTACAGTTGTTCCAATATATTTGATTCAGTTTTTATTTGGAGCGAAAGCGCATGAAGTTCCAACATTGCGTGAAAAAGGATCTACCATTAAGGTGCCTTTACAATTTGCTCGTGTTGTGAGGTATACATACAATAACTCTCTACTGCTATGATCTACCGGGGAATGCACAATGAGCTTACTCTCCTCATAATCTTAAAATCCTTTTTTATGTTTTCTGTAATGCATTTAAGAATGGTTCGAGATGGTTATTTTGGCTTCCAAGACTACTTCAAATCATTATGCGACAGTGTGGAGGGCAGTAATGATTATTATCTTCTCGGAGCCGATTTTGAAAGCTATTTAGAGGCACAGGTATTCTTTGGTTTCTTCAGTTTTGTGAATTTAATGCTTTGGTGTTCAATAGCTTTTCCTAGTCCCCAAGGGGTGATAGAGTGGTTGAAGACTTGGGCTTTTAAGGTATGCTCCCTTCAAGGTCTCAGGTTCGAAACTCACCTATGACTTACTCCTTCGATGTCTCAGGTGACTAGCCTAGGGACAGGCGTGGTTATCTTGTTTCAAAAAATAAATAAAAGCTTTTCCTTGTAATTTCTTTTACAATGATAAAGATCAATTGTATTCAACTCCAGGCAACGGCTGATAAAACATTTATTGATCAAGAGAAATGGACTCGCATGAGCATCCTTAGTACTGCCGGTTCGGGTAGATTTAGTAGTGACAGGACCATTCAAGAGTATGCAGAGAAGACTTGGGGAATTGAACCTTGTAGATGCCCTTTATGATCACCTTCCTTCTGAAAAAAAGAAGGTAAAGTGACCAGTATGGCAAAAGCATATAACTCATAAATAGTACTGAAGGACCAGGTGACATTTCCTTTCTCAAACTTTCTTCCAAGTCTTTCCTCCTCTATGTAGTGAGGACTAACTGTTTTTGTACACTGAAGCATGTTGGAAACAGTTGTGACTTGTGAGTCATACCTATGATTCATTTCAACTTAGATTATTTAGATTTATAATTCAATATTACTTATTTAATTGAAATTTACGATATATACGATACATGTTACATTTTACGAGCTGACAACCTTGCCTATGAATACTAACTTTTTCTAGAAAGCTCGCGTTAGAACCTGCACAGTTTGTAGTGGATGGTGATTTCTAGTGTGGGAAATGAAGTAAATTTGTAATATGTAACCTCGGTATGTAACTCGAAAAGGGAGGTTTGTTTCCCTCGCCTCTAAATCCTAGAAATCATGGAGTTTGACCATTCATATTATAACTTTTGTTGCATCTAGGGTGAGACAGTTTATCTCGTAAGAAAAGTTGAGGTGTGTGAAGTGATGATCCAAACACTCACGGATTAAACCAGGTAGTTCATTAAAAGTATTCTTTTAAAACGGAGTAGCATATTTATTACATGTTTTTAAGTACAATAACATAGATTGAACCATAGTTGCCTTTAGAACTATATGTTTGAATTGAGGTTAACGTGGAGTGATTTAAGCTTATTACAACTGCACATTTTGAAAATTTTCTATACAATAAATCCTATCTGAAACTCGTTGGAAATTGGCATGCAGTAATTTCACATTATTTTACGGGGATTTGCATGTATAGCAAAATAAGGCAAAATAATTTCATGTATAGCAAATTTTTAAAAATAATTCTTGTGTAGCATAAATTAAAAACGGATTAAGTGAAATTACTTCAAAACCCATAATGAAAAATTGGGCTCATTTCTATCACTCCACTTATTTATTTCTATCACTCCACTTATTTATTTCTATCACTAGACTTAATAGATTTCTATCA
>JBBMEF010000004.1:6090294-6111396 GCA_037832685.1 Sicyos baderoa
GAAACTATTTAAATGGCTTGAGAATCTTTTTAATGACAATATAAAATCAAAAATCTGGCATTTATTGCTTCCAGGGGTAAACTTGAATTTAAAAAAAAGAATTAATTCGAAAAAATAAAAGAAAAAACAATTTTGCAAAAAAAAAAAATTGAGTGCCTAAATTCGCAATTAGTTTCCAATATGAGTCTAGTTACTATAATTTCCCTATTTTTATCTATAATACTTGGTTTTATTATATTGTTTAATATTAATCATTTCAATTCTTCGATGTCAAATTCGATTTAGAAAATTGATATCTAGCTTTTATATTATTCGAGAGTAAATAGTGTGCGTCAAGATTTGTTGGCCCACTTTCCAAATTTATTCTAAAAAAAACTTTTTTTCTTCTTCTTTTATTTATGCATTAGATAGACACTTTAAAATGTGATAGCACCAAAATATATAATAATAATAATAATAATAATAATAATAATAATAATAATAATAATAATGGTAAACTTATTAGTTAAGTGAATGAACTTTAAAAAACTTCTACTATCTTCTTAAACTTTCAATGTTGTTATCTCATAGATCTTTTTTTAATTTCGATTTTTTTTTTTATCAAATTTTAAAACTTTTGATTTGTGCATGATAAATTGACGTTGCACTTTTAATTTTGTCTATTTTTAAAAATAGATTTTGTGTCTATTTTTTCTAGTAGAAATTGGGAGAGGAAATTACAACCCTAAAATATGGTACTACTTCACATTTCTGTCTAATTATTATGCATTGAGTTATAGGTTCGATCTACTCCCCCAGTATATTTAGTAGGATATGATTTTAATATCCTATTGAATACATAATTAAAATCATATCATATTAAATGCATAATTAAAATTGTCTGATATTAATCAACATGAGTAGAGTTTTACCGGCACCTTATACGTCATAATAATTATGAGATTATAGGTTATAAGTTCGATCCCCTCCCCTAATATATTTAGTAATAAAATAAAAAAATTGTGTAATACTACATTTAATTTTGAGGTAAAAGATAAAATTGAAATATGCTAATAGGAAAAAAGGAACTAAAATTTTACTACTTATGAAATATTTATAAAAAATACAATAATTTGAAGAAAAAAAAATGCAGCTTATTCTCTAATTTTATACAACTTTAAATACATTTATGAATTTATTAGTTACAAAATTCAAAGCTACCGTAGTGCATTTGATAATTTTAAAGTTAGAGATCTAATATTCATGATTAAATTTGTAAACTTTAACTTTAAAAATATTTCAACTAAAATTTTGGTCCAACTTGGCCTTCTATTCTCTCCCCTACTTCCCTAAATTATTATTGGGGATAAGCAAGGAGATTCCAAAGAGATTTGTGCTTCCTTTTTAATACTAAAAAAAGGTGAGTTGGGATTCTCTTCTGTTTTTTATTTCTTTATTATTATTATTATTATTATTATTATTATTATTATGATTATTATTGTTGTTCGATAATTTTTTAAACTTTCCAAAAGCAATTGTGAATTGTACATTTATTTCATATAATTTTTTTGAATGCAATGATCATATATAGTATATAGTATATTGACCTGTCTTTGTTTTTGACCTATCTTATTATTAATCTTGTGAAATGTTGTTGAACAATTTTTATTCCTCAAGTTATATGGTTCATTTGATTAAATGTCCAATATCTAATATTGAAATGATTTTACATCAGAGAATAAACATACTTCTTATTATAAACAAAATATGAATTCAACTTTGATTAGAGGTTGCTCGTTTAATCACCTACCCTAAACATTTTTTTAAAAACTATTTTAATTTTATAAAAAAAATATACTATATATTTTTTATACCTAGTTGATATAAAGTAAAGTGAGAAAAAAAAACTAGAACAAAAACCTAAAAAGATAAAGTTCAAGCTAAAATTAAAATTGCAATTTGCAGTTTATAAAATAATTATTTTTTCTTGTAAGACACTGAAATTCAATTCAATTCGAAAGGCTTAAGTTTATATATATTCAGCTGCTATAACTTGGTTGAGTGTATTGTGATTAAAGGTCGTCCATTTCTCCTAATTTACTAATAATTTTCACTTTTTAAATATTTCCAAATTTCTAAACGAGGAGTGTATTAAAATGTTAATATAATTAAATGTAGGATCCTATACTTTGTTGAGTGTATTCCATAGGATCCTATACTTTCATTAAAATAAAAAATGTAACTAATTGTAACCAAAAAAAAAAAAAAAAATCAAAACTGATTAAAATGGGCTTTACTTTCTAAAACCAAAGAGCTAAAATGGGAGATAACAAAAAGATATGTTTGTTGATTGTGAATGAAGCTTTTATCTTTTCCTATGATTGTAAGAAATGAATGTATATAAAGAATAGGTCCATCATGACCTCTTTTGGGCTTGCCAACCAGTCCTTAAATTTAGGAAAAAGTGCCAATGGCAACAAACAAACTCATTGCTAATAAAGCTTAAATCAGAAATGGCAACTGACATCAAAATAAAGTTTGGAGGCTATAAATTATTAGCATACAAAAGAGAGAGAAAAAAAGGAATGTCCAAATAAATATTTCTAACATGCTTGTGTGCGCCAAAGGATGGTCACATTCCAATCGGCAATATTTAAGTAAGGGCCGTGGGTAACTATTTTAAAAATACTTACTTATTTTTAGAGCCATACATCAATGTTAAAGTAAAAATGTGTGACTTTAAGAGTAGGTAAATATTCACACCCTTACCTAAGTATTGCTCCATTCCATTCTAATTTCCTGAGTAATTGATTATTATAACTTTTTAATTTTTCAAGATCTTTTTAAGTATTAGGCCAATCTAGGATGACTATTCATCTATCATACTTCACACACCAGATATCTACAAGGTTGTTGCCAGTTTGAAGTTTTGGCACATAATCACTCAAAGAAGGCAAGACACAAACCAACCAGGCAAGTGGTAATATTGTAAAAAAAAAAAAAAAGCATAAAAAAGAGAGAAGAAAAGGAAAGAAAAGAAAAAGATATTGGGAGTTCTTGTAAGAGAGAGGCACATGGCTACATAATGAGGGCCTCCCACTTGCTGAGTCTCTGGTGCAACCACCAAACACCAATGGCTAGTTTGTGGTGGTCAACTTGGTAAGGTTTACAACATGTTCTGAGAATGGCCAATCAAATCCACACATGATCATGTTATAGGAATGAATTATGATATCAACTATTCCATTGGGTAATAATTTGACAAACAGAGAAATGGTCCATAACTTCCTCCCTAAAATGGACAATTTATTAGAGCTACCTAACCATTGGGACCAAAGTTCCTTAATTTGTTTGTTCATTAATTATTCTAAGCCCCCTAACCCTCTAAAAAGAGAGCAAATGAATCATCTTAGTAGTTTTATGATTTCGGTACATATTATAGGTTCAAATCATGATAAGTTTATACTAAAATTAAAATATTGAATTTTGTTATGCATAACATTGTAGGGTAGGGTAAAAAAAAAAGGTCTTTATGCTGATAGAACTGGTAAAATGCTCACAACTATCCACCACAACGTTAATTAAGTTCTTACCAAATCAGAGTAGGAAATCTTCAATTTATGTTCCTACCAAGTCGTTTTTTTCCTCAATTAAAATTGAATTCTAATTGTAGGACATTTTTCAAATTCAAGTCCATGAATGAAGGGAAGTGTTGGTTGATATGATCAAACTTATCTCGGCCTATCAACTTAAACTTTTAGATTGATTGACGATTTAACGTGATTCAATATTTATAGATAGCAGTATAACAAAAGTGATTTTGACTTATTTTAGATATATGAAAAGCTATATTGTTACTACTTTTGGGAGATGCTAATTAGAACTTAAAGGACACAATTATACAACCTGTAGAGTTGTGGGAGATGCTAATTAATTGATAGAAGAAGACTCAAGTGGGAAGATATGATGGGATTCATTTGTTCTTTTGCAAAACCAATTGATTAAAGACCAAATCTAGAGTAGCACCAATCATTCTAATGTTAGCCACTTCTAGAAAATATATAGCACACCATCATTTGCCATAATTTCTCTTCATCATGTTAATGAGCATTTATGGTATACATGGAAAGCCAGTCATAAAAGTTCCATAACATGTACAAACCTTCAAAACCATGAAAGAAAAAGTCAATTGTAAACAAATGATTCAAATCTAGTATTGTCTGTCATGTAATGTTTCTACTACTACAGACATGTCTTTAGAGGAAAAAAAAAAGACAGAAAAGAGGCCACTTACTTTACACCAAAGCTACCTAATAACAATGTTTGGATGTAAGGACATAAATGAAGCAAGAAAAATCTTCCAAATTGTTATGCTAATGTTCTGTTTGGCTTCCCATAGTCACCATGATTATGCAGAAATTAAAGTATCATAACATTGTTGAGCTCGCAAATGGTGTTAGGGGGACAATCGACAAATTTTCACATTGGTATGCTACTTTCCACTTTGGACATAAGTGTGTTCATAATTTTATTTTTACACAAAAGACCTTATTAATATGGAGATGACTGTTCTCATTTATAAATTGACAATCTTCTCTTATTTAACTAATGTGTGAGTACTTTGTTTGTATCACAATGATCTTCTCCTCGAATAAAATATCATATCATAAGCCTTTTTTTGGGTTTTTCTTCTATGCTTGGCACTCGAGGATTCACCTCTCCTCAAACAAAGACCGAGCCTCTCCACAAATATCCATTTATCCGTCTAGCTCTTATCAAGACAAATCCTCCTCTGGAACACTGGACACATCCGATAGAGCTCTTTACCACAGATCTTCACCATGATTATATCTCTGAGGCTCCTAACCTATTCATCTGAACTTGAAGATTTTACTGATGACTAAGCTAGGAGTATAACTCTAATATCATTTGTTTGGACAAATCTCGACAGTGGACTAGGATGGTTACTCTCACTTATATATTGATCTTTTCTTATCACAAAAAGAAATGTGTGCTCATCAAATGCAATTTCTAATAAATGTCATAGACCCAAGAGATCAATTCATGAACTCAGGTTGCAGCAATTTCATAGCATCACAAGCTTTTCTTGATCACAAAAACAATTAAGCATGGTACTCCACATTTCTCCCTCAGAAATACATCCACTAATCATCATTTTTTTTTTAAATTTTTATTTTATATATATATTTTTTAATCCGTGACCGTATGGGCAGCTTTCGCGCACCTCAACTAATGTCACGGGACATACTACCTTTATGAGTCCCGATGGTTTAAGAGCCAAATATGAGAAAACCGCCTTTATTTTTGCCCGTTTAAACATAGCTTTACTGCCCATTGTTCCGATTGAACCTGAAAAAGTTCATACTTTCCATTGAAAGAAACAATCTTGTTCAACAAATTGCCTCCATAATCGTTGCACAATCAAAATGGTAAATGGCAAAAAAAAAAAAAGTAGAGATAAGTGCAACACACCAATTTAAAGTGACTCGAGAATTAGTCCTAGGTCCGCTATCAGAACTCAACTCTCACCAAAAACCTTAAAGAGCTTCTATATATGATAGCTAAGCGAATGTTCGGGCTGAAGAAACCTGTACATAAATTAATTTATATGCATGGATTGAACTCATCACTTCTTAATTTTTCAATGCACTCTTAACTATTAGGTCATAGTTAAAGATCTCATATTAAAAAGAGTGGAGACTTCATAACAACATATAAGAAAAGTGAACTTAGTCATATCATTATCAATTGATTGTGAAATAAATATTAGAGACAAGTTGGGAATCCCCTGTTGATAAGGTGAAATTTATAAAGTAGGTGGACTACTCTTATCCTTAATTAATTTATTGATTTTAAGAAAATTGTAAATATTAAATCTAATAAAAATGAAAATGAGATTGGATTCAAAGTTACCCAAACTTATTTTCACTTAAATGTAATTGATGTATTTATTATTCCTTAAAAAGTAAGTAAATGCTTAACCAGATATCAAAAACAAAAAGAAACTTTTGAAAACATATAAATTTTTTCTTCTAAATTTTGGTTTCTAAAAATATAAGCAAAATCTAGATGTCTAAATAAGAAAAAAACAAAAATTAAAGTAGTTGTTGTAGAGTTCAATTTAAAAAAGAGAATTTATCATGAGCACATTACTCTTGTATTATATTTATAGCATAATTTCTAAAATAATTCATTTATGATAGATTATTTTCTACTAATGATAGAAACTCAATTTGGAGTTATATACTGATAGAAAATTCAAATAATAATAAAATGAGTCTATTATTAATTGAATTTTATCACTAATAAAACTCGATCAATAATAGAACTCAATTTAAAATTTATGTTACAGATGTATTAGTTTTTATTTTGTGTTATAAATGAAAATATATATATATATATATATTTTTTTTTTTGCTATGCATGCAAAATCCACTTTGAAAAACAAAATATTATCGAAATAAATCAAATGAATTTAAAAAACAAAATATTATCGAAATAAACCAAATGAGTTTAATTTGACCATTTATCTAAAAACGAATGTATTACTAATTTTCTTCCTAACTAAATGCAGTAGATTCGCACGCTGGTGAAATCCTCTCATCCATTTATTCCGATTCTAGCCGTCCAGATTATGCCACCTCACCCGAAGAGTCGGCCCCATCGTTCATCCAGGTGTCAAAACAAACAACCTTTTAAACTTTTATTTATTATTTTTATTTATTACTTTTATACAAAACCTTTTTCATTAGTCAATTAAGCCGATAACGTATATACTTCCACAATTCACTCAACTCAGCCACTTTGCTCCGGCCACCGCCGTCGAATTTCTCCGATGTCGGCGTTGTTATCACCGATTCTCACCGTTCCAGTTCGATCAAGCCTTTCATTCTCATCCCCCACTGTGCTGTTTCCTCCATTTTCAATCCGTACCAAGAATTTCCCTCCCCGTTCGGTCTTCTCTCTCGCCTCAATCGGCAACAACCCCGACGGCGACACTGTTTCCGCCGTGTCAACAATTTCGGTTGACAACTCCGATGAGGATGAATTCACCGCATTCGTGATTCGAGCCCGCAATCGAATCGGCCTCCTCCAGGTGATCACTAGGGTTTTCAAGGTCCTCGGCTTGCGCATTGACAAGGCTACTGTGGAATTCGAGGGTGAATACTTCGTTAAGAAGTTCTATATCAGCGATTCTCATGGAAATAAGATTGAAGACCTGGAGAGTATTGATAGGATTAAGAAGGCATTGCTGGAGGCCATCGATGGCGAGGATTTGTCGGTCTCCGTCGCACCTGCCACTCGTGGCGTTGTGGTTAGGAGGCCTGGGCTGTTGTCTAATTCGGGAGGACGGACTGCGAAGGCGGAAAGGATGTTCGAGTTGATGGACGGGTTCTTGAAAAATGACCCGCTCAGCCTTCAGAAGGATATTCTTGATCACGTTGAGTACACGGTTGCGCGGTCTCGGTTTAGTTTTGATGATTTTGAAGCTTTCCAGGTAATGCCGTTTTGTTCCTTTTCAATTGTGAACATAAATTTTTGAGTAGTCGATCGAAGAACCGATTAGAAAGCGCCTATTTAGTCAAGTGATAACATGTTTAACTTCAGAAATGTCACATTCACTAAGCTGGACTCAGGAGTTGAATTAACAAATTGGAGTTTAGTTTTCTCCAGAGCCCAGGCCTTTAGACGGGTCGGGCTGCGTGCATCCTTTATGTAGTGGGGCAAAGCTGTTTCGATTTTCAGTTATATGAAAAATTTGAGTTTAGAAAAAGTAAGAATATGTTCTAGTTTCGGAAAGTTATTGTTTTTATTTCATCGTTGTTTGATTTTAAATAGTGGTGTTTGTAGGGTTTATCTCATTGTATAAGAGATCGATTGATTGAACGATGGCATGATACACAACTACACTTCAACAGGAAAGATCCTAAGCGCGTATACTTTCTCTCACTTGAGTATCTTATGGGTATTTATTATGCCTTTCTGGAATTAAGACTTACACTTTACAGTTAACGGTTTTGTTTTCTCCATGATAAAAAGTTTTTTACTATTACTCTTTCCCCTGCTACCAGTTATTTTCTACAACTTTATTTTAGAAAATATTCTGTATGATTGAACTTAGTCCTTGGTTGTTGATTATTGATGCCAATGTAAAGCATTGTTTGAAACTAGGTCGTTCTTTGTCAAATAGTATTATCAACCTTGGTATCCGCGACCAATGTGCCGATGCTCTGAGCCAGCTTGGTTTTGAGTTTGAAGTTCTGGTGGAACAGGTTAGTGCATCCCTGGTAGTCAATTTGTTGTCTTTATCTCTTTGATCTTTTAGCGGGAATAAGAATGAGGTTGCTGTCGCCCTTTTCTTCCGCCTAGTCTTTTCCTTGTTTAAATATCATATGATATTATCTTGTTTACTGTATTCTACCAAACATTACTTTTCTATCTTTCGTATATGCTAACTGTGGTCATCTTTCCCAGGAAGGAGATGCTGCCCTTGGCAATGGTGGCTTAGCTCGTCTTTCTGCATGTCAAATGGATTCTCTAGCAACTATGGACTTTCCAGCTTGGGGGTATTACCACCTTGAGATAGAATTCTAGAATTGTATGTTTATGATTGTGAGTAGTTATAATAATCTTGGTGCGCACAGTACAGTATCTAGTGGAGTTTAGTGTATGAGAGTACATTTGTAATTCCACTCTGAATCTTTAATATTCTTTAGAAACTTTTTGAACTCCTCTATCTAGTGGGGTGAATAAAATTCAGTTATTATGGCTTTGTGGGTGTGAGACCGTGTCATACTGAAACATTTATGTATCTATTTCTAGCTATGGCCTACGATACCAGTACGGATTGTTTCGTCAAATCATACTAGATGGCTTTCAACACGAGCAGCCTGATTATTGGTTGAACTTTGGGAATCCTTGGGAAATTGAAAGAGTTCATGTAACATATCCGGTCAAGGTTTGAGCATGTCACATCTCCTATCTCTTTGAAGCTTTCCTCATTTTTTGTGGTTGAATTTTTGCCTAAGGTTTCCAACTTACTGCCTGTGATACTGGTTTAGTTCTATGGTACTGTTGAAGAGGAAGTTTTGAAGGGAGAGAAGTACAAAGTCTGGATCCCTGGTGAAGTGGTGAGAAACATCTCTCTATTTCTGGGGCCAGTGCGCTGTTTTTTTTTTAATGCCTTTTCCTCGAGTTTTTTGAGAAATTAGAAGTA
Source organism: Sicyos baderoa (assembly GCA_037832685.1). Classification (NCBI taxonomy): domain Eukaryota; kingdom Viridiplantae; phylum Streptophyta; class Magnoliopsida; order Cucurbitales; family Cucurbitaceae; genus Sicyos; species Sicyos baderoa. The sequence goes on from JBBMEF010000004.1 coordinate 6,099,512, forward strand.
GACTTCTCAAAACTACACCCGAGGGTTAAGGACTATCTTATACTGTATCAGCTGAGTTGTCTGTCATGATTATTTTTATTTTAGGTGGAAGCAGTAGCATATGACAATCCAATACCTGGTTATGGAACAAGGAACACCATTACTCTTCGTCTATGGGCCGCCAAACCAAGTAATCAGTATGATATGGTAATTGCTGAATGCCAATATATACCATAATAATTCCAATGTATTTCTAATATCACATGTATGAAAAACACATTGCTGTCAGACTGTTTAGATAGACACGTGTTCTTCATTGCATCACTAAAATATGAACTATTGGCAGCTGTTTTGGAATCTTTCATTTTTCTCTTTAGAAAAAAATGGCTTTTATATGACAGAACAATGTAATTTGCAGGAAGCATATAATACTGGGGATTATATTGATGCTGTGGTAAATAGGCAAAGGGCAGAAACAATTAGCAGTATTTTGTACCCGGACGACCGTTCTCATCAGGTTGGTCTTATCGTGTTTTACTTTTTTGTACTATGGTTATACTACTCAATTATAGAGAGATCCAAGACATAAATTTTATTAGAAGTGAATTATATTTTCTTGGCATTATTGCTTGCAAATAGTTTCTTTTTTGCATTTTTTATCCACCATATGCTCTAGTCCTCCATTATAGAAATATGTTCATTCTTATGAGCTTGTTGTCTTTCAGGGGAAGGAACTGAGGCTGAAACAACAATATTTCTTTGTCTCGGCATCCTTACAAGATATCATTCGCAGATTTAAAGATGTTCATAATGACTTTACTCAGTTTCCTGAGAAGGTTATAATTCAGTAATTTTTTTAGCTGTTGAGGTTTCATTGTTTTGCAAACATAGAATGAGTTGTAGCTTTACGTTTCTATCAGTCCAAATTTTAACCATTATGGGTAGCCTAGTGGTCAAAAGGGCCTTGGTTATGCTTTCACTTTCTTTCAATCCTTTTCTAGCAAACATAGAATGAGTGGTAGCTTTACGTTTCTATCAGTCCAAATTTTAACCATTATGGATAGCCTAGTAGTCAAAAGGGCCTTGGTTATAGGTTTAATCCATGGGGACAATCTACTCAGGAATTAATTTCGTACAAGTTTTCTTGACATCCAAATGTTGGGTCAAGCGGTATGTTCTGCGAGAATAGTCGAGGTGCACGCAAGCTGACTCGACCCATATCCGAGCGCACCTCGACCCAAACCCTCGGATATCAAAAAAAGAAAAATCAGTCTAAATTTTCATAAACAGCTTTCCTTTCTGAAGTTTATTTTGTTTCTTAGATAATGGTACGGTGCTCAGTTCTATTAACGGTCCCTACATCATTCTATTAGGTTGCTCTACAACTGAATGATACTCATCCGGCTCTTGCTATACCTGAAGTTATGCGCATACTTGTTGATGAAGAACATATAAGCTGGAATAAAGCATTTGACATAATTTGCAAAATCTCTTCATTCACAACTCACACTGTATTAGCTGAAGCGCTGGAGAGGATACCTGTTGATCTGCTTGAAAGTCTTCTCCCACGGCACTTACAAGTATGTTTGCTACATTTTTTTTAATCCCAAATTTTTGTTTTCCTTTGATCTGGTACATTTGAATGGTAAAGGTTGTGGGTGAGAGTTGTTTCAGAGTTCCCAAGGCTTCTCGTCACTACCCCGTGTTGTCTTAATTTCTTTTAACCACTTCTTTTATTCTTATAATTTCTTATCTACTGATTTTAAGCTAAATCAACTTTCACAAGCTTACAAGGAGTTGCTCTTGTTAGATAATATATGACATCAACTCATATTTCGTGGAGGAGTTGAAGAAGAGGATTGGTTTAGATTATGATAGGCTGTCTCGGATGTCAATTGTGGAGGAAGGTGCCGTGAAGGTATTACTTAATCCATTCTAGTTCTCTATTTTGATAAGTTTTCATTTTTGGTTTTGAAATGTTTTTGCTGATTGTTTGGTGGTGTTATTGAAGAATGTTGCAAATTTATTATTTTGCATCATATGACAGAGTATTCGCATGGCAAACCTGTCAATTTTTTGTTCCCATACTGTGAATGGCGTATCGAAATTACATTCACAATTGTTACAAACAAGGGTATTTAAGGTATTCAAAACTTCATGAGCCTTGACAGACTGAATGCTCGACTTTAAGGTTATAGAGCTGAGACTGAACATGATAACATCTTTGCAGGACTTCTATCAGCTGTGGCCAGAGAAATTTCAGTACAAAACAAATGGAGTAACCCAGGTTGGAAGATTGTATTGATCTGGTATATTTGTTGGCACGTGTTTGCACATATCTTTATTGTGTTCAGTATTGATTGGAAGTAAGGGGAATGTCAAACATGATGAATATTTCATTTTTTTAGAATTAAATAGGAGGGGACCTATTTATTAACTCTTTTACTAGTAAAAATATTTGCCTGAGTATATGAGTTTCAATAGTTTTAGGATCTTGAATATTTCCCTCTCATTAAAATTTGTTTTGATTTGTAATATTTCGTGGTGTACTACGAAATTATAATGCTCTTTTGGTTTTGGTGCCATCTTTACTATTGAGGTTATAGATATGCTTGTTTTCTTATTTTTTCACCACCCATAAGTTCAGATATTCCACGTGTACTTAGGAAAATCTTTTCTTGTTTTTGGTTTGTCGAGAAAATTTTATATAAAGTACCACGAAAGTGCATGACTATTCTGTTCAATGACTAATTTCCTCAGCGTCGCTGGATTGTTGTGAGCAATCCTAATTTATGTGCTCTCGTCACAAAATGGCTCGGGACAGAGTCTTGGATACGTGATATTGACCTTCTAATGGGCTTGCGTGAATATGCCGGTGATATTTCCCTGCATCAAGAATGGCAAATGGTAATTTGTTACCTTCATTCTCTCAAAGTTGGATTGACTACCTCATATGCATGTTGGGTACTTATTCTTGTAGCGTGAACTTTTAGGTGAGAAGGGTAAATAAAATGAGGCTTGCCGAATTCATTGAAGCAACAAGTGGCGTCAAGGTGGACGGATATTCCTATTTTATCTCTGATTTTACTCGCTCGTTTAATCTTCTTTATTCAAGTGTTGCTGTATTATATGGTTGTGGTAATACCTCGATTCTCAACTTATGCAGGTCAGTTTAGATGCAATGTTCGATGTGCATATAAAAAGGATTCATGAGTACAAAAGGCAGCTGCTGAATATCTTAGGCATTATCTATAGATATGACTGCATAAAGGTATATTCGAGATGCAACTGTCTTCCTTCTTTTTCTTGATTTGAGATGATGGAATCCCATGTCAGTTTTGAGGAATTATCTTCACCCATCTGATAAATTCTATGCCTTTGGCCTTAATAGTTTTTCATTGTTATGGAACTTATAAATTTCTCACCAACTCGCCACTAATTGCTTGTTGAAGAATATGGCGAAGGATGACCGAAGGAAAGTAGTACCTCGTGTCTGCATACTTGGAGGAAAAGCTGCTCCTGGTTATGAAATGGCAAAGAAGATTATCAAACTTTGTCATGCTGTAGCAGAAAGGATCAATAACGACAGTGACATAGGGGATTATCTAAAACTGGTAAGAGATTCTTCTGTGATCTTCATTTGAGATAACTCCGAGTCTTCTGCCAGGTCAATTCTCTATCTTGTAAATTAGCAATAGTATTTTTTTTTTTTTTTTTTTTTTTTTTTTTTTTTTTTTTTTTTTTTTTATGAGAAAAAATGAGCAATAGTTATCCCTTCACAAATACGTCCTACGGTTCAACTGACTTGCAACTTCTGAAATAATGCAGGTTTTTATTCCTGATTACAATGTATCTGTAGCCGAAATGGTTATACCTGGTGCCGACCTTTCCCAGCACATAAGGTTAATATAACTATCTATCATAGCAAATATTACTGTCGAAAACAAAACCACCCAATTGCAAGTATACTCTCAATGATCCACCAAGAAATGCAGGAATACATTACAGCAATGTACAAAAATATTGAAGCAGTCCGTTGTGTGACTGTAACGATGACTTAAAAACTGATAAATTGGCTCAAATTCATTTCAAATGATTTTTTATCCTACCGTTCAAAATCATTTGAAGTCCATCTCTTTGATAATTGAAGTATACACGAAAAGCTCCATGAAGCCTTAATTTGAAGTCCATCTTTTGATGTAGTACTGCTGGACACGAGGCATCAGGCACTGGTAGCATGAAATTCCTTATGAATGGGTGTTTATTATTAGCTACAGCAGACGGATCTACTGTCGAAATTATAGAAGAAATAGGGGAAGACAACATGGTCAGTATATTTTTCTCATATTTATTGCTTATCTTAGGTGAAAATAACCACCATATGGAATCTGGAAATGGAAATTATAGAAGAACTTTAGGCGAAAATAACCACCATATGGCATCTGGATATAGAAATGATCTTTTAGACAAGTTTTGGCCTTTCAGATCTCAACCCTTGGGTACAATATTCAGGAAATAAGCATTTACATTAGTTTCCTTATATTTGGTTCAGTTTTTATTTGGAGCAAAAGTGCATGAAGTTCCAACACTGCGTGAAAAAGGATCTACTACTAAGGTGCCTCTGCAATTTGCTCGTGTTGTGAGGTAGACATACATTCACTCTATATTCTTATGATCTACTGGGGAATGCACAATGAGCTTACTCTAAGCTTCAAAATCCTTTTTATGTTTTCTGCTTCTAAGAATGGTTCGAGATGGTTATTTTGGGTTCCAAGAGTACTTCAAATCATTATGCGATGCTGTGGAGAGCAGTAACGACTACTATCTCCTTGGAGCCGATTTTGAAAGCTATTTAGAGGCTCAGGTATTCCTTTGTTTTCTTCGGATGTGAATTCAAGAGCTTTGCAGGGTGTTTGTTGCCAGAAGAATGAGAATGATTATATGAGGAATAATTTTCTTACCCACCAACAATTATACGTCCATAATCAGTATTCGTTCTCCTCATAATTTCATCTCTCTTATAACTTCTTCCCGTAACCACTTTTCATTTTCTCCATACTTACTATTTTGTTCTCTTATAATCATTCTGCATTCCAAACACATATAACCGTTTTCACATAGTTCTCTTATAATCATTAAGATGAATTGAATTCAACTCCAGGCAGCGGCAGATAAAACATTCATTGATAAAGAGAAATGGACACGGATGAGCATTCTCAGTGCTGCCGGTTCGGGTAGATTTAGCAGTGACAGGACCATTCAAGACTATGCAGAGAAGACTTGGGGAATTGAGCCTTGTAGATGTCCCTTATGATAACATTCCATCTGAAAGAAAGCAGGAAGCTGAGCAGATAACTCATTAATACTAGAGCACTGAAAGGCCAGGTGAAAATTCCTTTCTGGAACCAAAGTCTTTCTTCCTCTATGTAATGAGGCCTAACTGTATATAGAAGAGTACACTATTATAACTTATAAGCATGTTGGAATCATAGCAGTCTATGAGTAATGGTTATGAGTTTAAATCCTCCTGTTGTTGAATTCAAAAAATAATAATAATAAATTAATGGCCTATGAATACAAAAATGTAGAAAGTTTGCATAAGATTCTATAAGCAACTGATTGCTGTGGATGGTGTGGGTGATTTCTAGCAAATGTTGGCTGAGAAAATGCTGTCAGTTTCTAATATGACTTTTTTTTTTTTTTTTTTTGAAAAAAAGTTTCTAATATGACTTTAAAAAACACAGTAGCAGTGATTTTTTTTTTTTTTATTATCTACTTTTACACCTAGACTCTGTTTAATAATCGATTCGTTTTTTGTCGTAGTTTCTTTTATAAATATAATTTTATTTAATAGCCAATTAAGTTTTTGTTTTAAAAAATTTGAAAATGCATATAGAATAATATAAATAAAAAAAACGAGAATATTCAAAATTAATTTATTCCATTTATGTGGATTGAAAATCTTAAATTAAGATATGTTTTAAAGATAATTTTGAACACAATAAAAATGTGTTTAATGCACGCATGCCGATGAAAAAGTCTTTCAAACTAACCAATTAATAAAAAAAACATTATTATGTCAATTTTATTTGAAGTATAATTTTAGTTGTAGACTTAAATATAAAAAAGAAAAATAAAAAGTAAAATGGTTAGGAAATGCAGCCTAAGATATTTTGAAATAGTTTCAACGGAAAATAAATTGCATAACAGATCAAAAAGGCTATTATGGAAGTTAAAACTTTTTTTTGTGTGAAGTTATAAAAACAAGTATTGTAAGCGTATGAAATCAAATTAAGAGTAAAGTTTTTTATGAGTAGATGAGCTCTACATTTTGATTATGTGACATCATAATTCCACTATTTTTTAATAAAATAAATTTTTGTAGCACTTAATAGTCAGTAATACCACATACTCAAAATGTAGACTCTCCTACGTGTGTAAGAGAGTTTTACTCTCAAATCAAACCCGTTTACCAAAAAATAATAATTAACTAAAAATCAACCGGCACAAAAATATACAAACCACACAAATTTGGAATTAATCAACGGAAATAATAAGTCTCGCCTCGAAAAGGGTTGCTCCGATTCTTTATTACATTCCAAGAGAGCAATTAAAAAAAGTAAAAAGTCGTTCTCAAAAAAAAAAAGAAAAAAAAAAAGTAAAATGTAATCATTTCAAATAAAAAAATTACAGGGTTAAATCAAAAATAATTCTTGAGTAAAAGGTTTATAATACTTAAAATTAATTATTTAGGATTTTTTTTACATTTATGATCGAATTTGTCCCATAACATAACTTCGAAGCTGACCTGACAATCCTAGATTACAAGAAAACTTATTAAAAGTTTCACACATCACATTACGTATTAATTTATTTATTATTATTTTGGCTGTTTTAAATTCCCTATTAATTTGGTTTCTTTTTAGATATCTAAATTTAATGAGGGTTGAATGAAAGTAGCCACACATATCAACTGCCTCTTTCACGTGTTTGACTTTTTTCTCTCGTGCAAATGTGAACACCCGAATTAATTATATTCTCATTTCAAAATACCCAGATCCATTAAAAAAAAAAAAAAAAAAAATCATATCTATAACTGATAATATAAAATATTATTTAAGATGATTATAATTTCTAAGAGATAATATAGGATATTTTGATCCCACCTTTCAATAAATTTATGTAGGTGTGTACAAAAAAATCGACAATTTTAGTATTTTGGACTATCCAACCTAAACAGTAAAGGTTAGGTTATATTTTTTTTGAATTTGGTTGGGTTAAGATTTTATAATTTTGGTTGGATTGATTCTTGGGTTGCTAATTTTTTTGCTCGTTTAACACAACACAATCCGAACTAAGAATATTATACTATATTCAAAAAAAAAAAAAAAATACTAAGAATATTATACATGTTACGTGTGTATGTGATAACTCTCAAGAATTGAGAGTTAAAGTAGGAAAATAGATATATATTTTATATGAATTTGCTAATATTTTATGAAATTAAAATGAACTTTTGCTCCGTTATAACATTCTTTCGCTTAAGCGAAACATCCTATGATTTTCTGGGTAGGATGCATTTTAGTAGTTTGGCTCAAGCAAAAGTGTCTGATTGTGTGCAAATATGTTAAGTATTTAAGAATTGATCCTTTTTTACTTTGTTTGCAGCCAACGAAGCGAAGCGAAGTTCTCAATGAAGGGAAACTCACCAAGACGAAGGTGTTCGTTACATCAAATCATCAACGAAGCAACACTTCGTCGAAGCCAAAACACTTCGTCTCAGCATTTCAATGAAGCCAACCAGAAGAAGCAGCACTTCGTCACTACGAGGCCAACGAACCAATGCACAACGAAGTGAACCAGCCTAACATAGTTTCGTCTTGGCGAAGCGAAGACGAAGTCACCCCTGACGAAGGAAGTGGTCCCAACTTGGCCGTTGGAGTAGAGAATGTCAGGTGGTCCCATCCGATAACGGCGCATCCGTACTGACGGAGAGCGGCGTGGAGCAGAAGGTGTCAGTTGTCCCCCAAGGGACAAACTCTCACGCGCCTCAAAATTCGTCGTCTTGTGCCGGCTATAAAAGGAGCTCTTCCCTTCCATTTGAAGTTGTCGAACCGAGAGGGAGGTCCTGGTCGAATCCGAGAGGTTCTTCCACCGTAGCTTAGGTTTTCCGATCGTTTTTTCTTTGTTTTTAGCCGTAGTGTCGGAGTTCTTCATTTCCAGTTTTCTTAGTTTAGCTCTAGCATAGGAGTAGTGAAGCCGGAGTTGCAGAGTTCGTCGAAGCAAAAGAGGAGCTGTGACATCTCCGACTAGGCTTCTTCTAACTTTGTTTCTCCTCTATTGCTTTCTTTACTTTCACCCTAGCATAACTTTGTATTAAATATTTTATTGCTTTAAATGAAATTAGTTCCATGCTTTTCTATTGTTTTGCTTTATTTTCATTCCATGAGTAGTTAATCAGTTCGTTGGAAGGAAGTGGGCAAGTAGGGAAGTTTCGCCTAAGCCAAACTTCTAGTTAAAGTGACTATTATGCATGCTGTGTAGTTTTGTTTCGTCTTCGAGAGAAGCATATGTGATAGAGCGAAATAGCATGTCATAACACTAGGTTTTGCTTGCATATAAAACGAATGCTTAGAGATAAGGTTCTTCTGGTGCTGTGTTGCTTGGTTAGCGAGTTTGAGTTCGAGAGAACCAAACGAGGAGCTTGAGAAAACCAACTTCTAGAGCTCGAGAGAGCCAAAGAGAAGCACGCAGTATATCGTGGTGTTGTTCGCTTAGTTTTAGTGTTTGAGTTCGAGAGAACCAAAACAAAAGTTCAAAAAAACCGCTTATAGAGCTCGAGAGAGCCAAGAGAGTAACGAACGATTCGCCCTTAACTTGTGAGGTTTCGCCTAAGCGAAACCACCCGAAAAGTCTTGTTCCCTTCCAATGTTCGTTTTTCGTTTATTTTACTTAGTTTAATCCCATTTTCTATTTCAATTCATTCGTTACCCAACTCTCTAAATTTTGCTTGAGTATAAGTTTAACTTTTTCTTGTGGAGATGACCTTTACTTATATTAAAACTTGCTACAACAAGGACTATGTATACTTGCACATTTCTTAGGATCAAGCATTTTCGCTAGATCATAGAAAGTTTCGTTTTAGCGAAACCAGCATTGACACGTCATCATTTTCTATCGATTATCCTTCATTTATTTATATTTAAAATAGTGTGTTTGGAATATTCCGTACAATATGTAAAATAAATTAATAAGATATATTGTTAGCATAATTGTAATTCTTCTAAAAAAGAATATACTAATAAGATAGGTAGTAGGTTAGTATAATATATATATCATAAGTTTTTGGAAAAGTATCTTTTTAGTCTATAGATTTTGAGTTGAGCTTTAATTTAGTCCATACATTTAAAAAACGAACATTTTTATCACTCACATCTAAATAATGCTCAATTTAGTCATTGAAATAACAAAATTGTTAGTGACATAACGAAATGGTAACTAAGATGATGACTGAACTCATTAAAATTTATTTTATCTAAAATTGAAAAGTTTACACAGAGGTTTGTTATGCATGTGTTTTTGATTTCATCTTCAAAATTTTCAATTTTGATTTTGAAAAATTTGAACACAAGGCCTTCTTTCTCCACCCATTCACTCTTCAAGTTTTATGAGAGAAAAACCCGCCTTTGACGCCTCTGGAACATTCCTTTCAAATTTCGCCGCCGGTTCTTAAAAGAACTAGAGAACGAAAAATGGAAGAAGTGTTTTCTCATTATTCAATCAATTGGATTTTATACATAGGAGAAATAGCACTTGGTTTTAATTAAACAAGCTAACTAATTACACTTTAATTATGTTTTAGCTGAACTGTAATTCTAATTATCTAACTGTGTAACTAACATTCATATGTGCTATTTACATGTGCTTTCTAACCAACTCTCTATTTATTAGTTCTAAACCCATCGGAGGAATCGTTGTTGCCGTCCGATGCCATTCATGTTGGCTCCGAAAGAAGAAGATGAACAGTCTTGTTTCAAAATAAAAAATTCTATTTTACAGATCAGAAGTGTTTAATTCTTTTTATTTCAAATTTTAAAGTTTACTGATGATGTTTGTTATGTAGGTGTGTTTTTAATTTTTTATTTTTATTATGTATTTCTATTAAAATTAAATTTTAATATAAACATATTATCAATTTATTAAGTTTTTAATTAGTTTAGTTATCATCGGATCGTTATATCACTAATGGTTTCCAAATTCAAGGGATATGCTTTTAAGGTCTCGTCACTTAGGTGAATCACTTAAGATTTTTTAATAAATGTATGGACCAAATTGAAATTCAACTCGAAACTTAAGACTAAAAAGTTACTTTTCCCTACATTTTTCTAACCTGTGTATAAGCCTAGAATTTGAATCTTAGTGTGAAAAAATGGGGTAACATAACCGAAGAATTCAATCTAACTAAACTCAAAAATTTAAAATAGAGTTGAATTACGCTTGTGCATAGAGTTGGATGGGTTGGCGAATTGATCCCCCCGAAAAATTGGTTTGGTCTATATACCGGGACCATGTACACTTTTTTTTTTTTGATTCATGTACACCCTTAATTCACTGTACATAAGTTTCTGATCTAGCGGCTCCAAGTTGCCATTTTTGCGGCGGCCGAAAAAGATACAGGTATATAAACGACAAAACTTTAAGACCACAAGGTCAGTCAACGAATTTCTTTTCAAATTAAGGATGTATTTAGGGCAAGAATAACATGAATGATCATAATATTTTCCCTGCTAATTAATACTAATTTTTCTGTCTTTTTTAAGAATAATAAAAAATCAAAATAAATCCATAAATATAGAAAGAAAAAAAATGAGAAAAATCAGAGCAAGGATTAGAGATGTGAAAGATTGAAGATTGAAGGATTGGAAGAGAGAAACAATGTCAAAGAGGGAGGAAAAAAAATTCATTCCATTTTATATAGTAGAAAACATAAACTGAGTTTTTTTTTTTAACATCAAACATTAAAATTTAACTTCTAAAAGGTTGAGCAAATAAAAGAGAACAAAGTTTATTATTGTTTTTTGAATTGATACAATAATTGAGGTAGAGAATCAACATAATTTCTTAATCACAATCACAAAGATACACTAATGCTCTTAACCTATCTTCCTAATTTATTAAAGATGAAAATAGTATTTTAATCTAAATAAAACTTTAAATTGGAGGAGAATAATCACAAACTTTATGTAAAGTGTATTTCTATTTATATTCTCAAATAAATAAGAATTTAATATCGATTATGAAGATTCGACCCATGACACTTATTTTGAATTAGATTTTTCAAAATAATGAGACTATCCAACCACCTACCCTATCGGCATCCTGTTAAAAAGTTATGTTATGGACAAAACTAATATTAAAAGATGGAAAAAAAATGATGGTTCGTGGGGTATATAAAAAAGTCAAATGTCCCCAAATGTGGTTCCGGGAAATGTCACTGCCATTTTTTAAAGCGTACATTAAAATTAAAATGAAAATGAATTAAATTGGTGCGTGTGAAAACTGAAGTGTCAGATTTTAATGGGACGGCTCTTGTTGGTTGCAACCCTTTTCATTTCCTAAACATGTTATATATGGTCACCTACCATTTTTCTACCAAACTCCTTTATTTTAATTAGAGAGATTTGCATGTTTAGACCATCCTTAGAAAATAATTGCAAAATTATTATTCTATGAGAATATTAGTAAAAATAAATTTTCTCTTTTAATTTCAAAAATATAGAAATTGTTCAATTACATATGTATCCCCATATTCTGAATTCTAGTTTTGGAAAGTTTTAAAACTTCCATCCCATGTAGAGAAAAATGCGCTCACATGATTGATGCTAATAAATGCGTCATTTTCATTC
>JBBMEF010000004.1:6111496-6123741 GCA_037832685.1 Sicyos baderoa
AGGCTCGATCCATTCCGCTGGAAATTGTTGAAACCTGGCCAGCTTTGGAAACTGCGACCCAAATATTTTGAAAAAAAAAGAAGGAAGGGCAAAATTGGAAATTTAAAAGCAGTGTATCAAAATCTGATATAAATGAAATATTTTGGAAATTTTGCTATAAATATAATACTCAAGCCAAAATCTGGTAGCTGGAGTAAATTCCCTTATTTTACTCTTTTATATATATTAAACCATACGCTTTGATTTCGACCTGTGACGCTGATGTTAAACTGGTTTACAACCAAACAATGAAACCACCACACCCCTGACCCATTCGATATTTGTAGTTTAAATATTGATAGCTTAACAAATATAGGATTTCGATTTGTCATTAAGATTCGGTTCAAATTCCATAAACTCTTTGTTCATTTATTGTACTAAAAACAAATAAATCTTGAAAAATGAAAATGTCTTGAGATATTAAGCTCATCTAATTCTCTCAGATTTGAAGTTGGAATCTCTAACCATTAATGGCTAGGTTGTATAATTTCCTTTTTTTTAATGGCTAGGTTGTATTCTACCCAAAAAGTTCAGGATCCAAATAGAGATATTTAATATACGTATAGGATTATTTTACCCAAATTAAGATGTCAATTTTTTTTTTTTTTTAAATCAAAATTTTTACCTTTAAATTTGATATCAAATTGTACCGACCTAAATTTTAATTTCAGCCAATTGAATAGTAAACTCACTTTCTACGGAATTTACTCAATTTTTCGGAAAAAGTTAAATAATCACTAAATTTCAAGCATAAAAAACTGTGTACACAAGGAATAAATATGTCCAAATGAAAGTTTATTATTGGGTAAAATTGGATAAATATGTCCAAATGAAAGTTTATTATTGGGTAAAATTGGATAAATATGTCCAAATTTAGTGCTAAAATATATATATATATATAATTTCCTTTTCTTTTTTTATAACAGTAAACAGTTACGTTGACGGCGAGGAAATCATTTACATTCTTGCGTTGCAGAAAAGCTCTCTGGGTTTAGAGCTTCGAAAGCTCTGGGAAAATGGCGGTTCTCCCAATCAAGATCTTGTATCTCTTTCCCGCCATATTCTTACCACTTTTCGCCGTCTGCGAGACCGTCTCTCCTGCTCGATCAAGCAACAATGGAGGATTGATCGACGAATTGCTGCAAACCAAGCTCAGGATCTCTCACTTAGGTGCACACCGTTTACTGTTTTCCTTTCACATGATGTTCAATGCTTTTGATGGGACTAAATCCAGTCTTCTGGCTAACGCATTGATTTGATTTCTGTGTTTTATAAAATCGAATGCAGAATCGGTTCTGGAGGAAATCAATCGAAACCTAACCGAGAAGAGCGATGAAGTCGTGGCGCGGGAAGTGTTAATTGAGGCTATGTCCGAGAAGATTCAATACTTGGAGTCTGCTCTATCTGATGCGAAGGTCTGATTCGTGCATTTTCAGAGTTTTGTTCCGTTTATAAGAATGTTTTGGATGTCGAACTTTCTAATGATCGCTAAATGTTGTCTGATTATAGGTTGAGTTCTCTATTTTCAATTTCAGCATCGATTATAGGCAGAAATTTTACCTTCAGACATTATCTGAATGCTTTTGTTCTTTTAGGAAATCTTGGATTTAGTATTAAGACTAATATTAGTTGGTTGATTTGTAGAGTAAATCCTCAAGTCATGATGGAAGGATTGCTGTTCTAGAGGAGGAGGTTTCTGTCTTCTGTCTACTTTTTCCTATTGAGTTTTTATGAGAAATGTTGCATTGGTAATTTTGTTGAATTATCTTTGAAGGTTCAATTGATTGTCTTGGCATGTTAGGTACGACTTCTCTGGGCTGTATCAAGAAAGAACAACTTTGATATTCATATTTTGAAAGCCAAGGTACGAGAAGCTGAGGAAAAACAGGAAGAGGTTACCTCACAAGTTGAGAGGGTATAAATTTCTGACAAGAGAAAAGACTATGGTTTTTTATTTTCATAGCAAGTATTGTTTTAATGCAACATACTCACAAATTTGTCATAACCATTATGAAGTGGCTCAATTGATCAAAAAGGATCTTGAAATGCATAAAATAATGAGTTCAATTTTTGGTGACCACTTACCTAGGAATTAATTTCCTACAAGTTTCGTTGGTATCCAAATGTTATAGGGTCAGGCGATATGTCCTATGATATTGGTCGAGATGCCCGAAAGCTGACCCGTCAATCACAAATATCAAGAAAAAAATTGTCATGGAAAATGTATATAACTGAAACAAATATTTCATTATTATTTTTCATGTTTATGTGACACGATGAACAACATTTTTTGGCCTATATACACTCCATGGTATTTGGTAGCCATCATTATCATGCAATGTAAGTATAGGCTAAGAAGCACAAATACTTATTTGGCTAGCATGCCTGTGATTGACGTGTTGGACATTTAGACACTTGTTGAACGCATATCAGACACTTGTTAGCACAATAAGTTATGTTATGCACTAGTTTGTACAAAGTCAATATAGGTCCAATATTTATTGGATATGTATTGAATACTTAGTTTTTTTTTTTTTGAAAAGAAATTGAATACTTAGTTAAATATACTAAATAGACAAATAATAATGTTTTAGAGCAAAATACATGAAACTCATATTTTTAAGCATATAAATGCATAAATTTATGGACCTTAAATTTCTTTACAGAAATTATATATTTTTTCAAGTGTATATTTTAATTCTTAATAAATGTGTCTTTGCCATATTCTTGTCATATATTTTTTTAGAAATGATGTGTCATATCCGTATTTGTCTCCTGTCTGTGCTTAGATTATAGACAACAAGAAAAGAGGAATCCTTCGACATCCTGCCATTTGTTGAATGTCTTGCTCCCATTTTGCATGTTACCTTATAACATTGTCCATGATTTAATCAACTAAAGAAATGCAGTTGATACACTTGTTCGTGTTCTGGACTCTAATTGAGAATGTGTTCATTTCTTTTTCTAATTATCATATCTTCTCCTCAACCAACTTATATCCAGTGATAAAGTCCCTTTATGAAAGTATTCCTTCGCTAGTGTACTTACTTTGTGACCATTTTATTTTCCAGATGTCTAGCATAGTATCTGAACACTGGATTCAAATTCGGCATCTAGAGCAGGCTCTTGAAATAACAAAAGTATGTTCTACTGATGGGGCACTATGATTGAAGATTTTATAGTTGAGCTGTTATGCTGATGTATAGCTAATTTGATTGGCTTGTGGCTAGATAAAAGGTTCGAGGGTACGCCACGAAGTTGACCTAATCAAATGCCCCTTTATTAAGGTAATTTTCGGACAAGCTGGTTGAACATTTTCTTGTCAGTTACTGTGGCTGGAGTTACTCACCTGTGCATTATGGTTGTCTGATTCTTCATAGGGTGCTGCACTCTTAAGTTATAGCCAACAATGTGATATGTTTTTGGCCTTAGTGTTATTAAGGAATAATATAGGGATAGGTTAGCAATTACTTGGGGAGTAAGTTATTATAAATAGGGAGGGTTGTGTAGTGTTTAGGCATTCAATTAGTAAATGAGTTATTAAGTGGTTTATTGTAGGGCTCGAGAGATTCTCTTGAGAGGGGAGGTTCCAAGACCTATCAAAACTTGGCTTATCTTTATTTAAATAATCTTTTACTTTTGATATAATCTAGATCCTGGATCATATATCACAATGTTTGAATCAAATGACGTCAATCATTTCACATTTTTTTCAAATAATTTCACTTGTGAGTTTTGTTGAATGCTTCATCTTGTCTATAGTGGGTCGACCGTTTCATCAATCAACTTCTGTGGGACCTTCAGACATTGAAGTATTATCTGTTCAGCAAAGTGCCTACCTTGAATTTCATGGTTTCAGGAGCCATCCATCAATTTCAAAGAGTCTATGAAGAAACCAAAAAGTATCACCATGAGGTGTGTGCTCCTCAACTTAAAACTTAAAATCAATATAATAATTTATGCAAAGACAAAGGAATAAAAACCAAATGACCCCATATAGATTTTGTAAACTATTCTACCTCCATCGTTTAATCTTCGACATTTGTATATCATACTAGAATATATATCAGTTGAATATGCATTGCCAATCTCAGCTATATTTCCTTGTCATAGTGACTATAAAGTTTGTATATAACCTGCAGTTACAAAGACTGATTAAACAAAAAATGGAAAGAAATGAATATGCAGCACAGTTTGCCAATAAGGAAGTTATTTTCTTTCTGGTAAGCTACAAAAATCTTGATGCTTCATCTTGAACTTTCTCATCTGCTTTTGCGTGCTTACATAATCTAATCATGTTTTATGGATTTTAGGCATCTGCTCTATTTACCTTCCCAGTCTTTGGTGCATGGATGTTCCTCTCTTCATGGTTTTCCAGGTATAGGGTCATCCTTGAGAAGTAAGGGCAAGGTTATACCCGAGCGCCTGTTTTTTCCGACTATTCTGATAGTTTTGCTGAGCTAGGAGATCGTTTTTCCAATATTAGATGTGAATTTCTTCATGAACTAGTCATAGCAACTTTTAGAGTTCAAGTGAAATATACATATTTTGTGTAAAAGGTCAAGATGTTTGTTACATAGCACTTTCTTTTTAGCCAGGAGATCGTTTTTTCCAATATTAGATGTGAAATTTCTACATGAACAAGTCATAGCAACTTTTAGAATTCAAGTGAAATATACATATTTTGTGTAAAAGGTCGAGATGTTTGTTACATAGCACTTTCTTCTTAAAATTTTACATAAAAATGAAAATGCTAAACTACAGAATCGGTATCTATTTCACAAGATCCATACGATTCGGATTCGGATTCATTAGGGGGATTTTTTTTTTGTTGAAATGAACCGGTAGGTCAAAATCCTATCATATATCATAGAAAGTCGTGCCACCAGAAATTCTGTGTCCAAAAGTTTGCTCAAAAGAATGCTTAGTACAGAAGAAATTTACATTGTCAAAATACTGTTTGTTTCACTATTAAATATGAATGATGTGTTTCGTGGTCGATGACTATATGAGATTTTAATGTACAAAACACATTTACAACAGAAAAATAGATTTATACACTCACTGCCTAGTTTTCTTTTTATCAGATCATAGAATCCTCCGACAATACGGTTAACAATGCGAATTTCACTTTGATAGAGATCCGAGCACCTTCCACACAAAGCTTGGCTCCAGTGACTACCCAGTATCCAGGTGAATTTTCAGGGCCCCGCACCATTTCCTTCGTATCGATCACGTTCAACATTTTCATCGCCCTCGAAGTCAAAGGCGGACCATCTGGGTAAACAGCAGAGTTCAACTCAATTTTTGGTTGCATTTCTGGTTGATGCAGCCCTGTGCTAAACCTTGTGCTAATAAAGGTGGAGATGAGTCCTGATTTCCGGGATGTCATTGAAGGTCCTTCCCATTCTGATCTACGAATACCTGCTGATGCCACCATCGAAAACCCGAGCCTCAAGAACAGTACCTTTCTCATTCCAATAACCTTAACTTCAAACCAAGCCCTTGTGACGATGGAAGCAGAGTCATCATCAATTAGAGAACCATTGTACTCCACTGGAGCAGTGCAGACATGTGAAAATATGCTCCATTTAACAGGTTCGAAGTAGCCCTTCTCCTCCGGCTCGTCAATGGGTTCATAACTTAGATCGTCCGAGAGTTGGAGGGTCTTGGGAAGAGTTGATAGATGCTGAAGATGAATTGCCAGATGGTCACTTTTCTTTCCTTCAAGAAACAAGCGAACTCCCGTTACGGGACGATTGTTCGAATCAACCTGCAGTTGCAAAATCATGACACCATGAGTAACATTCAGCAATGTACATCCACAAATATTCATGTAGCAGAGGAGAAAACTTTTACGAAGTAGCTACCATCAGTTAAAATCAATAACAATTATCATGTTTGCAATCTCGATCGGCATCACCATTTTTACCAACCCGAGTCTTCAAGTCAGATGATTACCTTAGTAGTATTTACATAAAGCTTGGGCCCCATCAAAGTAAACTTGAGAGATGGAGAGGCTTGCTTCCTATGCCGAGTAGCAAGAGGAAGATCGGCGTACACCGGTGCCCACTGTCTAGGCAGCTGAAATTCAAGAAATTGCTGGAGCTCCTCAATTGGAGGTTTATCTGCACAATTATTCAATTATCAAAATCCAACACTAAATTTAATCTTTTAGGGTCAAAATCTTTTAATGGGAGTTTCTCAAGTACTTTCAATGGGAAAAGTAATAAAAAGAAAATTGGCAATGTCTTAACATATTTCAGTTTCTCATTACAGGTACAGGCAATGTTTTTTAGGACAAAATATGCCAGGCCAAGGAAAAGACTACTCAAAAGTAAAGAAGCTTGCAAACTTACATCTTAGGTACAGATTCACGGCATGGCTTAGAAATCCATTGCCTCGGACACCATTCATGAGCGACGTTATGGGCACAAGGGACATCGAAATTACATTAGGTGACTGAGATATGGTTGAGAGCCATTGGTTATGACTTTGACCCCTATCGGTGCCTCCCCTCCTAACGATAATTGTCGTCAACTCCTGGATCCATTCATTAGTTAAATAAGTCAGTTCTCATCTTAATGGGCTGATGTATTTTACTCGAATGACGAATAGATAGATGTCAAGATGCTTACATCAGTGGTTGAGTGTTCGATCCTTGGTGGTTTGATAGAAGCAGCAAATGCATTACGAAGCTCCCATGGCATAGAAGATTCATCCTGAAAATTGAAATGTATGATCCAAATTATCAAAATATAATTGATGAGTATAAAATTTGATCTCTTGGAAGGACTTCGCTACCCTATTACATTTGATTGTCAAAGACACCGGTAAGAAATTATTTTCAAGGTAGATGGTCATCATAGATTGAACCCATTCTACCTTAGTTTCTCAAGACTTTTTAACCATTAGATCAACTCAATGACTTGTTTGCTTCTCAGCCTTTAAGAATATTATTCTTCCTACAAATTGGTGGGGAAAGTTTCCTATTGTTCCAGAAAAAGAAACATTTATTGGAACAAAAATTGTTATCCCCTTGGTTACAATAATTATTCTTGTTTTGATGACATATCTTATAAGCAAAAACCCTTTGTCTAACTTGCCAAGTTCATGAAGTTCTTAACAGTCTTATTACAATAATTCACAAGCAAACCAAGCTCTAAATAAAGAGCATGTTTAAGATAGTTCTAAAATCACTTCGAAACGTGCTCTAAACGGCCTATGATGAAAGTGATTTACCATTTCAAAGTCACTCTCAAATATGTCTAACAGATATCTTGTAACAGTTTGGAGACATGTACAACTAACCTAAAGATTTGGTTTCGAATGCAAACTTAGCAACTTATCCCATGTTTTACAAGTATGAAGGAAATCTGATTTTCATAACACTCACTAGAGTTGCCAATCCAATCATATATACTAAACCTATAATCATATCCAATTTTCCTTCAATTGCTAATCAACATTTTTATCAACCATATCTTAGCGACAATGCAATGGAATGATAGCAATTCATATTCTCTGAGTATGTACCCTGTTTTTTGCTGCTGCAGGATTCGACGTGAGACCTCCATTTGCATCTTCGGAAAATCTCTCATCTGCTAATTTCTTTAACTTCTTCTGCACTTCGGTCTGCTCTAGATTCGATTTTCGTAATTGTCTCATAAAAATGACATCTTTCCCTCCCATTTTTACACCCACAACCACATGTGTACCATATTTCTCAATGAACCTGAAATCAAGTTAGCATAGTTGGTAGAAGAAAGAAAAATAATCACACGTATCTAATGCGCTAATATTAGACATTAGTCTAATGTATTCTATAAATGGTGTCCTAAACATGATACTCGCACGTATTGATAACTTCATGATACTATGATCTAACTAAAGCACTTGTGCCTACTGCTTGATAAATGACTAGTATGATAGAATACATGGGATTACACTACTTAGGTCGTCTCTTGAGTTGAGAAGTTAAGAAAGATTAACCACCATGAATTAGCCTAGAGATTAAAGCATTTACTATTTCGAGAGAACAGGTTTAAATTAGAGTCGTGCATAAACTAAGAACACAACTATCATGCAGAAATATACTCATTCATCACTGTTTTTATATACTTTTAGAACAGTACAAAGTAGTTTCCTTTCAACCAATTCAATGCACTTCTAAAAAACTCTTTGTGTTCGTTGGTAACATAGTGAAAGTCATTTCAATGATTGGTGGTTCTTCCTAAACAGTGTGTTTGAGGCGAGAAGAATGAGAAAGAGAATAGGAGAAATTCTCTTACTCGTGTTTGAGCTAACGACAACCATTCTTCTCATAATCTAATTCCCTTATAATCACTTTTCATTCTTCTTATAACCACTTTTTATTTTCCACGAGAGCCATAACCACTACTTTGTTCCCCTACACCCGAATACAGGCAATGGTTATCGTATAATCATTGCCTGCCCCTCAAACACAACAACAATTCTCTTATAATCATTATCTCCACTTAAAACCCATCTCATCATTCTTTTCATATTCTCTCCATTATTCTCATTCTCTCATAATCATTTACTCAAAAGCGCTACTTACAAAAACTCATCCTTAATCCCTCAACATTGAACAGTATCAACAACAATCACTGCATTAGTAAGAGAAGATTAACACACAGAAGTTCGTTAAATATCAGTGAAGATATTTAAATCCAGACAGACAAAACATGGAATAATTAAAATTTCTGGTAAAGAAAAGACCAAAAAAGAAACATACTCTGCAAGAGCAGCAGGGTCCCAAGAAGAAGGCACCTCCCGTTTGACTTGCTCACAAAGCTTTATGTGAGATCGTTCCAATTCAATGTTGTAAAGCGTAATGAAACAGCCATCAAATCCAAGACTCTTTGTAGAACCTGCATCGTTCTGCCAGCAACCCTTCAATCCAAACATGGTGTTGAAAAACCCAGATGGGATTTTCCCAGACAAACCCAATTGCTGATTCAACAGCTCCGACATCTGTAATCCACCCAAAAACAACAACCCAATTCGTTTTCGATCAAATAAACCTGACCCAGATGAAAAAAATCAAAACAACTGAGCTAAAATTGGACCTGATTGAAGGAAATGACATCGGACCGGAACCTGGTTCGCTCGCCCTTATCGCACTTGATCGAACTCGAAACATTAGGAACCACAACGCCGGCCGGGAGTACGAGGTCTTTCGTTCGGGTCAAATCGATGTCGATCAGCTTCGAACCGGACGGACCGGGCTTGCAGGACGACAATCGCAAATCGTTGCAAAGATCGTACCCGAACCCGATGACGGAAACCGCTTTCTCGGCCGCCGATTGGGGATTTAACCGGTTGACGTTGTAAGACATCGCTTCAATTCCGGCCGAATTTGGCTCAAATCTGTGAAGGGCTTATGAAGAAGGAGAACCCAGAAATCTGCGTTGAAAAAATTGCAAGGGTTTGTTGGGGTTTGGAAGTTGCTTTTTGCAGAGTACCAATTCCAAGATTTGACCAAAAAATTCAAAAAAAAAAAATGAAATTTAAAAAAGAAAAAGAGAGAGAAAGAGAAACGGTGGGAAAGGCACTAATGAATTATTTAATAGGGTATTGGAAATTGGACGAAAGGTGGGTGAAGACGAAGACCGACTGATCCAAACTTTGACTTTTCCGACAGTAATTATTGGGGCAGTTCAGGCGGCTGAACACGGCGGCGGCTTGTTGGCAATACGCGTATTGGGCCGGTTTTAAACCGGCCGGTTGGTCTGAAATTGTAAAACCCGAACCGGAACCCTTCTTCTTCTTCTTCGGTGTGCTGGATTTCAACTCTCCCACTTCCCCAATTTCATTTTTTTTAATTTTTGTTCTCGTTAACTTCAACGTTCTTCTTGTAGGTAAATTTTTTTTTTGTTTTTTTTGGTTCAACTAATTAAATATTTTTGTTTGACTAATAATAATGTCGTTGATTGTGTCAAAAAGAAAAAAAAAACAAAATTGCATCGTTGATAACTCAAGTCACAATTAAAAAAAACCATGGTGGGTGAAAAGTTGATTTTTTTTTAATTTAAAAAGAGTTGGGAATTAAAACTTTTTGATTATTGCATCACTCACGTGTCATTAAAGCTCAACTTCTTTTTTACTCTAGATTACAATATCATATCATATTTTTGATAAAAGAAATTTGATTATTTTTTATTTTAAACTTTTAAATGTTCACGTTTAATATGAGTTTTTAATTTTATTTTCTTTTTTATACTATTGTCTTTGGTTTGACATTAGTTATATATCTTGGTGTATGTTATCATTCACATTTTTCTACAATTATATTTGAATTTGCTTTTATCATGATCAAAATTATTTTTGTCGCCAATATATTTCATAGTTTAGTATTGTTTCTTTGTTGTTTTTTTTTTTTTTTTTGAGACAAGTATTGTTTCTTTGTTCATATAGAAATAGATTGAAATTGATAAGGAGTTAGGTTAATCTGGCTGGAATTTATATGGTTGATAATATTAAGGGATTTCATATTCAAAGGTAAAGATGATTAGTAACAAAATTTAAATTTAAATTAAAAAAAAAAAAAACATTTCAAAACTTTATTCTCTAAAAAACTTTCTAGATAACATCTCTCTGTTGCATCATTTCAAATTATCATATACTTCTATTGTAAGAAAAGTTTAGAATTTGTTTATGAAATCCAAGTTACTATTATAACTTTTTAAAATGTGAAGTTTATGAATATCTTTTTATATATAATTTAGTACTATGATATATGTTGATACCGAAATTTGATCTTTGAAATCAGTAACGAATTTATAGATTTTGAGATCAGTTACCTGCAAAATAAAGAAATCGACAATAATATTGTGTGAGGCACGTGGTCTCTAATATCTTAGTCAGACATAGATGACAAAAAATAAAAGAGTGGTAGTTTTTAGGATGTCAAACTCTTACCTAATTTGTTTACCGTCGAATCTTTATACAGAGGTTGTATGAGTCGTGGACTTGATTCTCGCCAATCCCATTTGGAGGAGGCTAATTAGGAATTTATCGCCCACGGGTTTTGTGTAGATTGAAGTTTTATAAAATCAAGATGTCTGGATAGAACACGAGCCGACGTTCAAAATGGTTTGGGGTTGGGAGTAGGCTAGCTCGTTAGTTGATTGGTAATGCAACCAATTATCCCATATGAAAAGACTTTGGAAAAGTAAATCATGAATGTAAATAGAACGACAACAACTTCCATCGATATGAAGTCTTTTGGGAGATGTCAAAAAACAAAGTCAAGAAGGTTTATGTCTAAAGTAACATTATCAAACAAATGTGGAGGATAGGCATGATTTATTTTAATTCTTTTCTTAGATGAACAAATATTATGGTATATTATACTGTCATATACTAATTATTGAAGATAAATTGTTAAGTTAAAAAAAATATAAAAAGAAAAAAAAAATGAAGATAAATTGTGTACCAAAAAGAAAGCTTAAAAGATAAATTGTGTTCATAACTTCATAACTTCGTCTATAAAATAGTAACAAAAGAATAAGAAATAATTTTATTTTTATTTTTTAAAACGATTTTTGGAGGTATTTACTTTTACTAGAAACTACCTGATATAGCCTCGACCGACAGAAAACAAATATCGTATGACAAATCAAAGAAAGCAAAATGAAGTAAAAACAAATATTCCAAAGGGAATTTGTAATCATCGCCCAAATTATCAAAAGATCATACAAATTTAAAAATTAATGATCGCAAATTCTTAGTCACGTCAAAAGGTTACCCTGACACTTTTTATTACATTCCAAAAATAAAAGGCAAGCATTATTCAAAGTTTCACACATCCACCTCATAAGAGTTTCTTTTTGTTGTTTCTTTCTTTTTTTAAATAAGTTTCTTGGTTATTACATAAACAAAAACTATTTTGAAATAATATTTGCACATTTAAACTTATAATTTTTTTTTTTTTTTTTTGCAATTATAGTTTTCCATTTAAAATTTTCGAATTTCCAATTTTTCAAATCCCATTTGTACCATTTACTGCATTAATGACCGTAATTTGAAATTCAAAATTGTAATAAATATGAAATTTTTTTCCAATTTATTACAATCACAAAATTTCATTTTTCCTTTCATTCTTTAATGATTGATAATTAATGTTGTGGATTTCATTTAGTTTTTCATTTTCTTTTCTCATTTATCAAACAAAACTTCGT
>JBBMEF010000004.1:6132964-6143637 GCA_037832685.1 Sicyos baderoa
ATTCCAAAAATCCTGCATTAATTGATCGTAGGGGCAAAAACGAATTTAAGAAAAAGAATTAATTTAGAAAATTAAATTTGCAAAAAAAAACTTGAGTGCCTAAATCTGCAATTAGTTTTCAAAATAGATCTAATTACTATAATATCCCTAAATATTAACGCACCAAACAAGCTAATACATGATGTATAATTCACTTAATAACAAAAGCAGTCCTAATTTAAAATACAATATGCTATGAACAATTTTCAAAAAACGAACCCTCCTAAATTTTAATTGCATTTATTATTATTATAAAATTTTAACGTGTCTTGCACGTGTGGTTTATTTTACATATTTTTTATATTAGTTTACAATTTATAAATATAATTTTCATTTAAATATAATGATATATATATTTATTTAGCTAATTTTCAATTTCTCACTTTTAAATATTTTAACATTATAAAATGTAAATATATATATAAATAATTATTCATATGCGCAAACAAAATGTTGCAAGCTAATATACCTATTTTTTTAATAGGACATAAAATAATTTAAAAAAACAAACTAAATTAAATAAATCATTTTTTTTTTTTTTGAAAATAATAAAATCACATTTTTGAAACATCTTCTTTACCAAAAAGTATTATTATTCCAAATTTTATACATCTACAAATAAAAATGAAACAATTAAATAAACCAATTTCAAAAAGTGCATTTAAGTATCATTTTGTTTAACAATATTAATACTCAACTCAATTAAAAAATTTGAATTTAAAAGCAAATAAAAAAAAAATCAAATAAAGAAGATAAAGAAATTACAAAAAAATAAAAAGAAAAAGAGAAAAATGAAAGATAAATTCAAAATTTTATAATTAAATTTTAAAAAACTTGCTTAATTTTTTGATTTTGAGAATTGTTTTTTTGATTTTATAATTTTCAAAGTTATTTAAATATTAAACATTTTTTTTTGTTGAGTACAAATATTAAACTTCTAATACTAAAAAAAATTAAAATTTGTAAAACTATATTATTAATTTTAGTTAGATAAACTAAATAAAAATAATAATTAATATTTTATTTTTATTTATAAATATAAATATAAAATAAGATCTCAGGATCATTTTTTAAATTAATAATATTTTATATCATCCACGCCATTAAAATTTAAAATTAATAATCATCTGATAAAATAATAATTATAAAAGTAAAAATTTATGGAAGCAGTACAAAAAATTATTTATACAAAATAAAATTTAATATGTTTAAAAATTTAAAACTAATAATCACATGATAAAATAATAATTGAAAAATTATGAAATGAGTATAAAATTTTTACCTTTGATCTATTGCAACTTTTAAATTGCTAGCAAATTAACTTAATAAAAAAATAAATTATTAGCAAATTACATATGAAAATTGAATTACATGTTGCAACAATCTTCAAATCTAAAAAAGAAAAGAAAAAAAGTAAGTTTTTTTTATTAAAGAGAAACAAATTAAAAATTAAGAACAAATGAATTAATTAGAAAAGTGACACTATGTTATATATAAATTCAAAGATTCAAATAAGAGCAATTTTTATATTGTGTTTAAAAATTTTGATGGTTCATAATATATAAAATCTCTTATCTCATAAAATCTATAAGATTTGGTAAAAATATCTTATCTTTTAAGCTATAGAGATGATATTGTAAATATCTCATAAAAGAATGTAATTTTCTAACATTTGATTTTTTTTTATTTGAACATGAGATTTTGTGATAAAATATTATTTATTTGAATGTAGAATTTTTTTATTTTTATTTAAAAAAAAATGCATATTTGTAGATATATAATGTGGCTTAGGGCAAAATCGTCAAAAAATGATTTTTCTTCTTCCAAACTTAAATCTTGAAATTTCAAGCCTCCGTCTTCCAAAAACTTAAAGCCTGGAATTTCAAGCTTTCGTCTTTCAAATGTCTCGAAACCTAAAGCCTAAAATATAAGTCTCTCCCTTCCAGATCTTTAGTGTATTCTCAACTGAAGGTAGACTTTATTTATAGAGTTTACATATACTTCAAATGGGCTTTAACTCACCTATTTTAACTTAAAATCTATGAGATTGGATAAAAATATCTTTATTTTTTTGTATGAATAAAAAATATTTTATCTTCTACAAGATGATTAATATTTTTAAATAATTAAAATGCATTTTAAATAAGTGGCATGTTTGTAATTTAAAGTATGATTTAAGGGATAAAACCGTTCAAAAATGATTTTCCCTTTACGCCACACTTTAAAGTAGTATGATTATTTTTTAACTATTATTAAATTATCTCATTTACACTGCTTTATATAAAATATTATCACAACTTAATAATGATGTTGCTAATGCATAACAAAATTCTTGAATGATTAAATTAAGGGGTTAATCTTGAGTATATAAAGAGATTGACAACACATTCCTTCATAGAAGGTTTTTTTTAGTGATGACAAAAAAAAAAAAAAATTATGAAGACTTGTGTTCAAAATAGACAATATAATATCAATGTGGAGGATTTGAGAGTGTTTTTTGTTCTTAACAATTGACATACCATTTTAACTAGAAATAATAATGACATACCATAAAAGTTAATTTTGTTTGTTAAACACATTATTGTTACAATTATTTTCAACTAGTATAGTGTTCACAATATCTATTACATTTAAGTTAGAAGAGTATGTGAATCAACTAAGACATGATTCACAAATACAAAAATTGTAAAAGAGTTATTACCTATATGAACAAAGTATGGTTAGAACTCTAAAATTAAATGTATCTAGCTTGAAATAATCTACTTGCAAGTGACCTCATACGAAATGAGGTTTTTCGTCCACAACATATCAAATTTCTTCCTAGTAAATAAATATTTATATTCTTCAAAACTCCTTTCCAACAAAAAAAAAAAAAAAAAAAAAAAAAAAATCAAAACTCTCCATCCAAAGAATTCCTAAATAAATCAATAAATTTATTAGGATTTCAAATGACCCTATACTTAAAAATTAATATTTAATTCTTGTTTATTTTAGAGGAGTAATATCTTCTATGTAGAGTTTGTGATCTCCATCCTCTCATTTATACTTAAAAAAAAGACTTTAATATATATATATATATTTTAAAGTATTTTTTAAGAAAAATTAAATATTAATTTTAAAGATTGAATCTGTGATTATCATAATGAACTGAATTATCGTTAAATAATAAAACTAACATATCAACAACGCTAAGTATATATCAAAAGAAATAAGATAAAATATCAATTTTTGAGATCGTAACGATAGTTTTAAATTTATTTACGACCAAATAATGAAACTGATTTGACATCAACACTCTCGGCATAGGAATTGGGATAGATGGTTACCTAATTTAAAAAACGTTTGAGAAAAAAGGAAGGTAGGATGAAGGAAAATGTGATGGGTGAGGGCGTGAGGCGGTGATGTAGAAAGTGGATGGTACAGTGTGGTGAGAATAGCAGAACCCTTGTTAGCAATGTCTGCTGTGGCTGTGTAAAACAGAAACACGCGTCAATTTTTGATTCGTGACTGTCTCTTTGGGTCCCACCAAGCGTTTCATAAACCAACCAAAACGCGGGAGTTCAATTTCTTTTCTTCTATTTTTTTTTATTCCTTTTTTTAATACAATAAAAGCACGTGGTTTTGTTTGCAATTTCGCTCAACATTTCTCACCTTAATCCCCAAACTACCCCTCATCCATCCATGGCAGCTTCCGCTTACTGTTGAACACCAGCCGTTGGATGACGCGACAAAATAAACGAACTCGATGACGCGGTTGCCTTGCTACATGCCACGTAGCATGGAGACACCATCCCAAGAAGTCAAAGACTCAAAATAAATCCATTAAAAAAAACAAAAAACAAAAAAAAAATCCCCTGTTCTATAAAACCCAAATTCCCCTTCATTTCCTACATCAACCCACAAATTCAATCTAATCGCCCATTTTCATCATAACGCGAATACAAATCGATGGCGTCGAGAGACAGGGTTAAGGCGGCGGCGGCGGTGGTGCACGGCGGCAAGGAGAAGGAGGTGCATTTTAGAGGCGTGAGGAAGAGACCATGGGGAAGATACGCGGCGGAGATTAGAGATCCGGCGAAGAAGACACGTGTGTGGCTAGGCACATTTGACACGGCGGAGGACGCGGCCAGGGCTTACGACGCCGCCGCTCGCCGGTTCCGCGGCGCCAAGGCTAAGATTAATTTCCCCTTTCCCGTTGTTGTTGGTGTCAACGACCTCAATCTCAGCCCTAGCCAGAGTAGCACCGTGGAATCCTCCGCCGCCGGTTCCAGGCCGCCGTTAAAATTCCACCGCCCTCAATTGGTGGTTCCGCCGCCCGGTCACGTACTCTTCTTAAATGAACCGGGGTTGATTTTTGATCGGAAGCGGCAGAAGGCGGTGGCGGACGGCGGCGTTCAAAGTGACTCGGATTCGTCGTCGGTTATTGATTTGAACCAAAATGACCACAAATCAAGAGCGGTGGTTCTGGATCTCGATCTCAATTTCCCTCCGCCTGCGTCCCCTTAGGCTTTTCGACATCGATTAATTATCGGGAATTTATTTTTAAGCTACATGTAAATTAATACACGTGTACCACTAGAGTAGAATATAACTTAAAATATATATATATATTTAATTCTTGTTTTCGGGCAGCCCAGATCGACGGCGGCGGACGATTATTTGAGGCGGAGGGGAGTGGTGGGGTCCACAGGAAGAGGACAAAAACAGAAACGCAAAATGCACGATGTTGAACAATGAGTGGTTGCGACATGTCGTTTTTTCTCGAATTTCTGTTTTCAGTTTTTCACTCACAGCTTTAAGTTTGTGTATCTCTCTCTATTTTATGCTGAAATAACATTTCTTGTCCTATAATATATATTTATTTTATTTTTAATTGTTTTTTTAGTACATTTATTTTGAAATTTAATATTCCATTTAACTATCCTGGAAAGTTTGGAAAATGGTTATGAATTGAATGGATGGGGACCGCTAATTAACTATTATTTTTTATTAATATATAAAATAATATAAGAGTTATCTATCTATTTTTATGATCAAATTTGCGATTCTATGAACTGAATTACAATTAATCAATTGATGTTCTTTTGGTACCTATATCTTTAAGTAATTTAAAAAAAAAAAAAAATTGATGACTGAATAGGACAATTTGAAAATTTTATATTTTTTAGTATTCAAGCCAAAACTATTATTTGGAAGAAATAAACTTAGGATTAACTAGAAACCCTTGCTTCAGATCAATTTAAACTAAAATTTATTTTTACTTTAGTTTTTTTGTATTTGGAACTATTTCTTAGATAAGAAACTACTTTTATTATTATTATTTTTTTATGTCCGTGACTGTCCGAGCCGACTAATGTCACTGAATATACCTCTTGACCCTACGACATTTGGATGCCAATAAAATCTAATTTCAAATTAATTCATAGATAGGTGACCATCATGAAGAATTGACCAATTGGGCTACCTGATGGTTAAAAAATTACTCATTATTTATTTGTATCTCAAAAACATTATTTATTTCTACTAAATATATATATATAAACTTTATTCAGGTTTAAATAAAAATAAGAATAAAAATAAAGAAAGAGAAAAGACCTCTTTAATCATGAACTCTGTAATGATTATGCTGAGTTTCGTTTTTACTTGGTCATTGCTTTTGTTCTTGGCCTATACTTTTATTTTCCTTCCACAATTATAATTTAAAAAGTTGGTGGCTTTGTTTATTTTTATTTTACATTGTTTGTTTCCAATTTTTTTTTGTTAAAATTATACATCATTAGTTTAGAGTCCATTTTACATTAATATATATTGGATAGATTATTATCACGAACATGAGCCGTTGGTCAGCAGTATTATTGTATACCAAATGATCAAGAGTTATGGGTTCGAGTCTCTCACCCCCAATTGATATAATCTAAAAAATTACATATGTTAGGTAAATTTAAAATATTTGTATTTGTAGTAATTAATATTATATTATAAATACTAATTAATATAATATTATGTATTGTTAATACAATATTATCACTAATACCGATAATTATAGTTGTTAAATTTTTTAAAAATGATCATACTTATAATTATTTTATAAATTTGATTAGTCTTGTAAGTTTCAAACAAAAAAAAAAATTGATTTTAAAAAAATAGGTGATTTAATTTATCATTTTGTTTGATGTTAATCTATTTTAATTTCACCATTACAAATTAAAGTATAAAAATTGATATTTTACTCTCATATTATTTGAGAACCATAATTCTCTTTATGTGGATTATTGATTTCCTCTCTCAATTTATATTAAAAGAAGTATGGTAATTAGTACTTCATCTATGAAACACTATTTCGAATTACAAAAAAAAAAAATCAATTGGGATAGGCTCAAAACTAAAATAAAAGAAGTATGTCAATGACGTGGGGAGCCATCTTGTATTGGACCGTGAATCTCCCTTTTCGGCTGGAAGTAAAAATTATCCCCAAGACAAATGAAGATGGGAATGGGATGTATTTCCAATGACGTTTCCTATTTGATTCAAAATTAATATGTATTATTCCTCAATGTTAACTTTCAACTGAAAATATTATTAAAAAAGTAAAAATAAAAATAAAAATAAAAATAAAAATTAAATGGATAAAAATTTGTGACCATGAAACTCGATTCCCGCAAATTAACTGTTCAGTCCACTCTCGAGTTTCACCCTTGAAATCTGTACTAAAAAATCTTTTAAAATAGAGAACCAAAAAGAAGGCAGCCCATGTCTGGCTAGAAGATTAGTGGGCCGAAGCCCATAACAAGAACTTAGAAGGAGAAGAAAGCGAGAATAATGAGTTAATGGCACAATAATTTTATTGTTTGGTTGTAAACTGGTTTAACACCAGTATCATAGGTTCGATTAGTAGAATCGGTATTTGTAATCATTCTCTTATCACATTACTCAAGAAAAAAAAAAAAACCGGAATTGACCGGTTCCGGTAGGTGAAAGGAAACGGGTAATGAGATTTCGCAGCAGGCACGCAACCGGCATTGGGAATGTTTTGTTTGAGGTTCGTTATTTTGATATTTCGGTGGAGAAAACTAAAAGGGGGAATGGGATAATTGCGTATGAGATTTTGTGAGAGCTTTGTTCTTCAATTTGGGATTCTAGGGTTTCCATGGGTAGGGTTTTCCTCGTAGAATTGGATGGCAGGTCTTATAGCTGCCGCCACTGTGATAACAACGTTGCTCTCGCCGATGACATCCTTTCTCGGGTACTAATTTCGCCTCTCATATGCTTTCATTTTTTGTTTATATGGATTCTGGAACTGAAACGGGACTTTATTTAATCCTCCAATTGTAGCTTTGCATGAATATGGATTGTTTTGGTTTAATTCATATCTTGTTCGAATGATAAACTGATTCTCAACTGCTAAGTTGGAATGATAATTCTTATGATATCGCGGTCAATTTCGTTTTTGAGGCTGCAATAAGAAGATATTTTTTGAAGTTGTTTTTTGGATAAGAAACGATATATAGTATTGTGGATCAAATACGAGATCTCCATTAGTTAAGTAAGGTTTCGTGACTATAAGAATAGAAAAGAGGGTTTAGTTTACACGAAGATATAACTTGAAAAGGAATGGTGTCAAAAAAGCAGTAAATATTTTGAATTTATTAGATTTTGGTTAATCTTTATGCTGCTTAGTATTATATTATTGTGTTTGTAGCTCGTTCTTTTTGCATATTTGATCGACCATGAAGTTAATACTTCCCATTTTGATTTTTTTTTTTTTTTAATGATTTTCACAGACTTTCAATTGTAGCAAAGGGAGGGCATACCTTTTCAGCAATGTGTAAGTGGCCCTGTTGTTACTAATTTTTTTCTTTTTTTTAATGATGAGCTTCAAATCCAAATGGCTGGATTATTTGGGAGGTACCATTTGATGAGGACCCCGGTAGGAGGGGAGGGGGTTCGAATGACTTCCCTTTGGAATCTGATTTCTTTAGTATAACAACACCTATGTTTGGAAATATCTTGTGGTAGGGTCAGACAGGCGGTAGTCGAGGTATGCGACAGCTGGTCCGGACAGTCACGGATAACAACACCTATGTTTCTGACCTCACATCTACATTTAACATAATTTGAAATACTTTAACCTTTTTCCAGAGTGAATGTAACATCTGGTCCCAAAGTGGAGAGGTTGATGCTTTCGGGTACGCACACTGTGGAAGATATCTTTTGTTGCTGTTGTGGACAACTGCTTGGATGGAAATATGTAAGCTTTCTTCTTTTGTTATCTGTGCTGATTTCCTCAACCTTTAATAGAACTGATGACTGTTCAGTGGGAATTATCACGAAGTGGCTCAACAGTCAAAGAGCAAGATATAACTTGTATATTGAAGTTTGTGGTTCTGTTATCAACTACCTATCCCATGCATACTTTAACTTCCAAAATTATAAGATGAAAATGATCGCTTGAAATGAAACTAGTTTAGGGAGCAAAGCTCTGACTTTTCGATTATAAAAAGATAATAATTTATTAAGTATGGACATGAATTCATGGATATGATAACATGTTATTCTACTGCCAATCAGTAAATTCCGATAGAATTTATTGGAATATCATTAGTTCAATTTTTTCCTTAAGGAAGATAACCAATTAGAATAAACCAAAAACAGGGAGAGAGAAAAATCTCTTTGAAGGAGGCAACATGAACAAGCCGAAAGAACCCTAATTATCTTGAATAGTCTAGAAGGGGAAAATTGGATAGTAAGTGGTTAGAGGGAGTGTGGGGGGAGAGCCTCTAGTGGTTCTAATAATCAAAAGAGAGGTTGAGGGGAAAGGTCTTATTTTGCGCTAAGTCATAGGACTTGGAGGAGGAGAGGTTTCGGTGTTCTTGAACTCATTGGGTAACGTCGTTTGGTTTTTTTCTATTTCGTTTGTAATTTCCCTGATTTGTTTTTGTTATTGAGAATTGAGATTCATGCTGAATAGTGAAGATCAATCAATATTTCCATAGTATGTCCAATTCCATTGTGTTGTGGATATTGTTCTGAGTTGCTATATACAAATTTGGTATCGATACCTTTACACATAGCTCAAATGTTATGAGTCATGGCATATCTTAGAGGACATAGGCTTGAATTCCTCTATTCCATGGTTGTGATATACAATAAAATTTTGAATTCCTCTTTTCCATTGATGTGATATACTAGAAAATTTCTTCGAAGGAAAGAGCAAACACACTTCTTTGTGCTATTATTAAGCACATAAAAATCCTATAAGTTTTTTTGAAAAACTTTGGAAAAAAGAAGAATTGTAGTGCCATATGCTTGAATATTGACTTTTGAAAATATAAATTTTGGGAGAGGAAGGTGGGTGATGGGTTCTTTACTCTCTAATTTTCTCTATCACATCAAATACTCGTGATTTCTTTCATAGGCCAGAATTCTTCATGGTTTCAGCTATATTCCTTTATCTTCCGTTTTTCTTTTCATTGTCTTCTCTTTCTAGCTTATTGTGGGTTCTTAATATTTTGAATCCTTTCATTTTGAACACGCCTAATGGAAGATTGTTAACGATAATGATAGCAATAATATTGCATTTTCCAGAGGGAATAAAATCCAATTTTAAAAAAATAAATAAATAATCAGCTATTGGTTGAGGTGATGAGAGAGAATTGAACTTTAAAATCTTAAATTATTTAATATAATTTTTGTAACCTAAAATGAGTCATGATAGAGTCTAGCTCTATCACAAGGTCCTTGTCAATCAACTAACTACCCACCACGGCACCACCTAATCAACCATTGAGGTGTCTGGATGAGTAGTTGCATGATAAGTTATTTTGGGTGGTTAGAAATTGGATTTTGAATGTGGATTTTGTAAGAGGTTGCAGAAATGAGTGGTTTTGAAATGAGGTGTTATTTTGAGTGGATGCAATAGCTCGTTTGGATGTGGTTTTTTGAGGAGTTGTAAATGCATTTGTAAGTCTACAAAACCAAAAATCAAACACCCCTAAGGGACTATAAGGGGTATTGTATCAAGTTAAGAGAGGAGTAACTTCTTCACTCCATTGCTGGTTCATCTTATTTTAAAAATTGAAGAACATAATAGACAAACTACTTAATTCATGCTTAGTGTGCTCATTATATTCATTGTTAATTGGTTTTGAGATGGAATCTCATGTTATCTAATATGATTTTAGAATCCATTAAGATCAAACGAGTTTTCGGTCCAATAAAAAAAAAATTGGGATACTACCAAAAAATGGTGAACCCAAAGAAGAGTTAAAATAAATTATCTTCATTGCTACTGGACAGAGTGAATAGAAAGCTTCTCTAATATATGTATGTGTGTATTTGTGTTAAAATTTTCATATGGTTGAAATCCTAAAACTGCCGTGGGTAGGTCTAATGTAAATAACAAAGATGTAGATGAGTGACTTCAAGTCATGGTGGCCGGTACCTAGGATTTAATATCCCCTATGAATTTTCTAGAGAGAATAGTCGAGATGTGCAACGTCAAGCAAGGTGGCTCTAACACTTACAAATATAAACAAAATGTTTTAAATCCTTAAATTACATATAGGGTTGTGAATGATGTAATTTATGGTTTGTATCTAAAATCATTGGTTAGTCCGTGTGTTTTATTATGAAAA
>JBBMEF010000004.1:6143737-6178296 GCA_037832685.1 Sicyos baderoa
CCAATTTGCAAATATTTTGGGTCCGAACCCCAAATGGCAATAGGTTTGGGGTCCGGACCCCTGCATGCCATTTTTCCTGCCAATGCCATCAATCAAATTCCCAAATCCCAAATTTATTCCATCACTCCCATTTCTTCCAACTGTGACAAACAAACAAACAAACAGCTTTGAAATGAAAATTAAATTATTAAAATGGAGTTTTTGCAGGAATAAACCAAATTAATAAAATATTTATAATATTAAATAAATTTGAAAAAATTTAGCAACCATAATCAAATATATGATATGTGTAATAATATATGTTTCATTATTTTGTAAAATTGAGAGTTTTAAGATATGTGTGCAATAATATATGTTTCATTATTTTCAATTAATGAAATATATCCTCATTTTTCACTAATTGGAGCTAATCTGATGCTAATGAGTCTCTTCTCAAATGCCAAGTTGGAATTGTAATTCCTATGTTTCGTGATCGATTACTTCTTATTATATTTTGGAGGCTTGAAGTCTCCAAGATATGCTGACGGGTGATATGTAGTGATGGTGAATTTATTGGATTTTGATGAATTTTTATTGTTCCATTGTTGTCCCAGACTTTCAATTGCAGCCAAGGAAGGAATTTTGTCAAGCTTCACATCTAAATGTCTAGATTATTTGGGAGGCACCATTTGATGAGCACCCCCGTAGGAGGTGGCCATTTGAATTTTGTCAAGCTTCACATCTAAATGTCTAGATTTACTTGTGACACTAATTTGTAGACACTTCCCATGTCTCTATTCTTCTTATGTATGTCTCCCAGTGCCTAACTTAGAAACGGACATGATGTGGTTACTTTGGATATAGTGAAGCAAAGCTCTTATGAACATATATGGAAATATCTTGTGATGAGTCAAACTTCTTCTAGTATTTTAAATAGTCCTCAAAATTCAGAATTCACAGAATTCCACCTTGTATAAATGTTGCTGTTGCGGACGAATTCTTGGATGGAAATATGTAAGCTTTCTTTTCTCCCTATCTATGCTAAGTGGTCTGATTTCCACCATCTTTGAATCAACTGATAACTGTTTAGTAGGAATCATCACAAACTAGCACAATGGTCAAGGAACAAGTTATTAATGGTATATTTATACTTGATATTACAACTCTTACAACACATCTTATTTATAGGATTCCATGGAAAGATCTAGATCTCTAACTCACAATCTAGATCTATAACTCTCTCTTTTTACTTTTAGATTACTTAACTTTATTCCATAACTCTCAACTTATTCAACAAAATTAAAATGTAAAACTTACCTATTTAATTCTTAACTTACTAAATTGAATTTGTAAAACTTAAAATCATGTTTAATTTTCAAAAAAAAATCTCTTAGAAGAAAACACAAACACGATTGTAGGTGTCATATATATACCTGAATCTATAACGCGTTTAAGGCATGTTGGCTCAAGTACTATAATTTAAAATTTTAATAGTAAATTACACTGACAACTAAATGAAGTATGATCAGACAATTATCTTGTAAAAACTTTGAGGTGTACAAATTTTCCTTGACACTCACGAATATAAAAAGTAGGAGGGGAAGTTTGTTGAACCATTTGGGTTTGAATACAATATTTTGTTGATTATATAGTTGTTAGAAAATCAGTGGGAAACGAAAGCAGCCATTGGAAAAAGGAAAAGGCAGGATTGGGTGTGCACCAGATGAAAAAGGGAAGAGAGCAATTTGGGTGCACCCCAGGTAGCACCCCCACCGTGATACCTTTCATTTAGAGCCACACATCTTCTTTTTTCTTTTAATTTTTTTTTTATAATAAATATAAAGTAAAAAAAGAGAAATGAAATGTGTGACACCAAATGTGCCACATGGGTGGTATCACGGTGGGGATGCTACCTGGGGTGCACCCAAATTGCATGACCCTACAATATTTGGATGCCAAGGAAATTCGTAGAAAATTAATTCCTAAGTAGGTAGTCATCATGGGATTTGAACTTATCACCTTATGCGTCCCAAGACCCTTTTTGACCAATTGAGTCACTCCATGATAATTTAGATGGGGTTGATTTTGGCCATAAAAAGAAGAAATAAAGAAGAAATTTGAGGTTGGTTCAATGTATTAGGAATGAGACTAAATATTATTCCCCACCCATTCTTGAGGTTGAGGTGTCACCATCTTCCTACACTTATCTCAAACTCATTTGGCACAATACAAAGAACTAACTGAAAACTTGGGTTTGTTTAATCAGATGGTGGGGTAAGCTAGGCAGGACCCATCCATCCCTGTGTATTATTTGTGGACTCAGTCCTTGCAAGGACTTAACGGTTTTTTTTTTTTTTTTTTTTTATAATTTTTTTATTATTCAATTAAAAATCAACCCTTTCTGTGTGTATGATATGAGAGAGGAAACAAGTCCAAAAATAAAAACTTGTATGGTAAAGGATTGGGAGTGTTTAAGAGCAAAAGTGTAAGAATACTTTGTTTGACATAAGGATATAAGGGATTGAAAATGATGAGAAATGGAAGTGATATATGAAATCTTTGTTTAGTATAAAACAAAATTACTATTGTGACTATTTTTCAACTAAAACCATCATTTTACAACATAAGTATACGTTTATAATCAAGATCGTTTTTTTAATGTTCAATGTCATTTGTGATGGTGGGTCCAATATACTATGGTTCTTGTTTGTTTGTCGTATTTAAGGAGGATTTGTATTTAAAGAGGATTTAAATTAAGAATTTGTTAACTCGTCTTTTTAAAAAAATTTATAACTATTCAAAATAAATTTCTCATTTTTATTATTGAAAATAACTCTTTATTTCTAACAACTCATTTATAATCATTCATTTATAATTACTAAATATAATTTCTTATTTTAAATAAATAATTTCTATTAAATCAAAATAAAATAATTTTTTTCATTTATTTTTTATATTTTTTTAACTACTTATTTTAAATTTACATTCAAACAAAATTTTACTCTAATTCCTCTTAAAAAGAATCAAACGAAATTTTAAATACTACTAAAAAAATTTAACTAATCAAAATAATTTTTAAATTATTTCTTGATCAAAATCTCATTCAAACAAAATCTCTCATTTTTTAAATTATTGTTGGTATTTGTTTCTCCAAAAATAAAATCTTTGAGAAAAATAAATAAAGAAATAGAATAATAGAATTAGTCAGGTTTGGGTGGGACCGAGTAGGGATGAGGCGGGTTAACGGTAGCAGAGACGTCACGGCGGCTTAACGTCGCCACACAACCATACACGCCCCCTTCATGTTTTTTATTTTCGGGTCACTCCCCGCTTAAACTCCGTCATCTTGTCGTTAACGCCCACTATTTTTTTTTTTCTTTTTTACCTACTATTCTGTTTTCTCTATCCGTCCATTCCAATACCATTTTTATAAAAACTTTGCCTTATATTATATTTTACTTACCCTTAATAAATTTTTTTTTTTTTTTTTTGAGAACTTCTTTTAGGGCATGTTTATGGAGAAAAGAAACGGTGTTGGTTTGACTTGACTTCTATCCCATGTTTGTCTCATAAACTTCCATATGCCCACCTCACTTATACCTAACTTCATGCATGGACCCCACATTTTTATTTAAATATTAAAATATTAAAAAACTACTCGATATCTATTTTTTTATCTAAATAAAAACTTCAACAATTCTCTTTACATTACATCAAACATAATTTTATTATTTAAAAATTATTAAATATTCATTTTTTTTATTTAAATAAAAACTTCAATCATTCTCTTTCCCTCACATCAAATATAACTTTATTATTATCACTTCTCTTTTCTTTCCTCTCTAAACATAAATTTAATCTCACTTATCTTCTCATCCCAACCCAACTCATCCCTTCAGAGCCAAACATGTCTTTAACAAAATCTGTAACATTATTAAAATGTTAAAATGTGAGCATCTGTTTTTCTGTACTTTGACTTTGTCACATAACTTAATCAATTAAAAATTATTTGTAAATAAATATTTTATTTTTATTGTTTGAATATAATTTTTACCGCTAACTAGAATGATAAGTCAACGATATTAATGGACTATGAGCCAAAAAATTATGGATTCAATTTTTAAGTTGTATAACTATACTTTGAGGGTTTGTTTTTTGTTAGTTCACAAAGTTTTATGGTAAATTTGCTTTCGACCATAGCACCAAATTTCGTTAATTTTTAGAGAACTTATCATAAAGGGTTATATTTAGGTCTTGTTTGGTTTTTTGTTTGGAATACGAGGATTTGGACTAGAATTCGAGAATTTAGGAACAATTGTTTAATAAATGTAAAAAGTATGAAATTTGATTCTGGGGGTTTTGAACAATGCAAATCTAGGGATTGGAATCCAGGAATTTAAAAAAATTCTTTCCCGTATTTTTTCCTCTCTCGTATAAAATATGTATAGAGTGCATGTTTTTTTTCAAATTCCCAAAAACTTTCATAAATAAAATCAATCAAATAAACTCTAGTTAAATACCATTTATTTTTTAATTTTTTTTTTATTAGTACTATTTTAAAAATAAAATATTTAAAGTTAATTGATTTTCCCTTTTTTTATGTTTATCTTTTAATTTATTAGGTGTATATTCTATTTATATTTATAAATTTAAATAAAAATATGAAACTGATTTTAAAAGGTTAAAACATTTTGTTTTAACACACCTTTAATTTATAGTGCTTGAGAAAACAAACTTGTTAGAAAATGAAAAAGGATAAACTATTTGGTTTTTTATTCAATATTTATATAAAAATTGTTCTTTGATAACTAATATCAAATACGTTTTCATTTAAATAAATAATCTAAAATTGCTTAAAAAACATGAAATCATACTTTTTAATAGGACGTGTTATTTTAAATATTTTATGAGCATTCATTTCAAAATACCAATTGACCAAGCTTAGTTTTATATGTACACCCAAATTATGGTTTGGTGACTTGTGAATATTTGGTTGATAAGCTTTACAATAATAGTAGGGGAAAAATGGAAAAAAAGCATAATTATGTGATATTAATAGGGCGATGGGGGACCCGTTTGTCGGTGAAATGACGGCTGGGCAAAGTGCAGGTGGAGTGGTGGTAGCAGTTTTTATGATGACGCCATTTTTCTTTTTCTTTTTTTTTCATTTATGTTATATAGGGCTTTGCGTATGAACCTCGCTTTCTCGGTTCTGCAACTGCTGTTCAGCCCTCTAATTTCTTTCTATTTTTGTAGTCCCCCCCTCGACTCTTCTGTTATTACTTAACCGCCCCAGTTTATATTTCTCGTTTCATTAATTTGATTGATTGATTATTCAGTGAACGTGAACAGCGTTTTTATTTTAAAACTGCAAAAAGCCGCCGTACACAGGAGGGGCCGTTTTCTTTTCTTTTTTTTTTTGTTAATTATTTTATTTATTTGGGGTACACTTTTAGCCTACAAATCAAAATTCCAAATGAACAAAATCTCAAACAAATCTGTAATGGCTATGCTTTGTTTATTTGGTAAAAATTAGGTTAATCAACCAAGATTTTGCTGCAACTTTATTTTGTCTCTCTCAATCTTCTTTTTCTCTTCAGTTTTCCCTCAATATAGGCAAAATAAGCTGCGCATTTTCTTTTCTTTTTTCAAATAATGTGAGCTGCACATTTTAAATAGTTAGGGTATGTTTGGTTTATGAGATGGGAAATGTGGGTTTGGAATCCCTAATTCCAAACCTATGTTTGGTTTCTTGTTTTGTACGAGAGTTTGGAATTAGGATTTCAAACCCTATCTTTTATATGGGTTTGTAAAATTGTGAGAGCTACATATATATTTATATTTTTTTTATTCTTCTTGCTTCTTCACCTATTTTATTTATTTATTTAATAAAAAAAAATTTAAAGTATTATTTAAGAAATTCTTAAAAAAAAACAAACAATAAATATTTTTTCTTTGAATTTGTTTATATAAAAATCGTTCTTTTAAATCTATCCTATGTTACAAAATTAATTAATTTATTTATATATTTTAATTTATCATTATACGATTTTTCTTACACGAATAATTGAGTCATGTGTTATAGGTAATTTATTGTTCACCATTTTTTAGTTTTTATGAAATATTTGAATTATACACGATATTTAATTAGTGGTTAAATTTGGAATTCCAATAAGAAAATCAAAAGTGACATCAGTCACTTGTTTATTAATAATAAAAAAATAATATAAAATAATGATCATTAAATTTAAAACCATGGATAAAATTCAAATGGATAATGATTTAAGATTTCTCTTAACAAATCTTTTATCATTATTATTGGTTTATTTTAACAAAATTTCTTTTTGAATTAGTGAAAATATCAACATGTAATTGATATTACTATTATTTTTCTTTTTTTAAAACATACAAATACTAACACAATAACATTATTATTATAATAATATAAATATTTGGAATGCATAAAATAATTATAAAGAAAAGATATTAGAGAAAAATTAAAGTTCGCTAAAAGAGAAATAACAAATAATTAGAGAATAAAATTATAAAACTAGAGAATTTACCCCTAATAATATATTATAT
Organism: Sicyos baderoa; assembly: GCA_037832685.1. Taxonomy (NCBI): domain Eukaryota; kingdom Viridiplantae; phylum Streptophyta; class Magnoliopsida; order Cucurbitales; family Cucurbitaceae; genus Sicyos; species Sicyos baderoa. The sequence continues at coordinate 6,150,299 of JBBMEF010000004.1, forward strand.
CTTTTATAATATATTTACGACACAATTTCTAAAACAATTTATTTATAACATATAATTTTTATCGAATTTAACTAATTATAGATTGAACTTACCACTTATTGAATTCTATTGCTATTTTATTATAATGTTTCAATACCTGCAAAATATTTCTTATATATATTGAGCTTACCACTTATTGAGCTATAAATGAAAATATTCTGCTTTATATGGAACGAAACCATATATTCTAACCTTTTTTTTAAATGGATTTTGATTAATTTGCTCTCGTTTTTATCATGGGTGTCTGATTTTTTAGTTGCTGCCTTCATTTTCTTCTCTAATTATATCTAGTGGGCCCAATGTTCTTTTTCATTTTATTTTATTTTTATTGTAAGTATTTTTAAAGAGGAAAATGTATTTGTTTTTATTTGATTGTATTACAATATTAGTTTGTGGTTAATGTGCACATAAGAACTTATGGTTTAAATTAGAGATATAATATTCATAATCAGAATTCAGAAGAAAACAAGATAATCAAACATGCTGGCCGACCAACAAAACAAATCCGTGTAAGATAAGAAGTGTCAATAAGTATATATAAATATATTGTAAAAAAAAATGTGGTGTTTTTAAAACTGAAATAGTTTAATATAAAAATTTCACAGAAAATGTTTAATTCGGAAGACTTTTGTTCTTCCATAATAATAAACAATCATTGTTTCTAACATTTTAGAAACATTCTAACCTAATTAGGAAGGATTTCTAAAGAATAATACGTGCATTAAAAATGCTAGATTTATCAAAGCTACACATCAAATTTACAATATTTTATTCGTAAAGAAGAAGAGAGTGGTATAAGAAAAATATATAAAAAAAATATATTAATAAGAAAAAGTATATATAAAAGAAAAAACAAAAATGTAATAGTAATTAAATACAAAATTTGATGTTGATCAGCTTTAAGTATTTTTCATATATTTTTTAACCTTTCTGCAAAACAAAAAATAAAAATGAGATTTTTTTTTGTGAAGAAACTAGGAAGTTGAGATTTTACATTAATATAAAACCCAAAAAGAGAGAGGCTAAATTGTACATCAAAATGCTTTTATTACCCATGGTTTTGAGTAGGCATATAGTGACAAAAGAAAAAGAAAGAGATAAAGAGGCTTAGCCAAGAGAGGAATGTTCCCACTTTCATACTACACAATTCTCACTTTATAGTACCACCAAATGTTGACTCTTTAAATTGCACCAAAATATTCCAAAACATTATTCAAATAGATGCCTATTATCTTCAATTACTTGCAAATCTTGCTCTTTCATCCTTCAATTAATTATCTACCTCACTAACATTAAGTTCATTTTACCTACTTTCAAGCACATGCCACATTTAATGAATACATTTTGATATTTGTAGTTTTCGTTTTTTTGTCCGGACTAGTTTGCGAGTAGATCAACTAATGTTACATTACAAATTACGACCTAACAATATTTGATTGTTAAGAAAATTGATAAGAAATTAATTTATAGGTATATTACTATTATAGATGGAACTCATCCTCTCTTAACTATTATAAATATTCAACAAAAATAAAAAGATATTTGTAGTTCACTTACCTCTACTTTGATAAGAAAAGAAACATATTTTTCCATAGTACAACAAAAATTTAAAGCTTCATAAGGAAAAAGGTTGTTTAACAATAAGAAAAGAAGCATATTTTTATATAAAATTTATTCAAAAATAAAATTGGAGAAGTAGAGATGTCTAAGATGGAGACGACTTCCCAAAAAACAATTGTAGACAAAATTGACCATCCAATGCCTGATCTCACAAAAATCTCTAAAAAAATTGTATGTTTGAAAAAAAATTGAAATCATTCGGGAGAATCATTAACTCAACTAATTACTAAGGCTTGATAACCGTTTTTTTTTTTTTTTTTTTTTTTTTTGTTAAATTTAAATTTATTTTTAGTCAAATTTTCTACAGTCTACTTTATATTTTTTAAGAAAATAGGTGAATACTAACATAATTAATTCTTAGATAAGTGACTATCATAAGTTGAACTCGTTATCTTATGCATTCCAAAACCATATTTGACCAATTAAGTCGCTCCATAATAATTAACTTTACATTGGATGAAGCAACTTAAAATGTAAAACCCAATATTCTATTTTACTTCAACTACTTACATTAATCCAAACGATAGTTTTTTTAATAAAAACGATCATAAATAGAATATACATGATCATAGTTGAACTGAATTAGAGAAATTTGTTAGACGGACACAAATCTTTTGGTAGCCTAATTCGTCAATCTATCAAATCCCATGTGTTAGAGTGAGTTGGGTTATATGGTTATATTCATCTCTTATTTTTATCTTTAAAGTCAACTCATAATCCATAAATTAGTAGGAAAAAGAAAATAAATGTACAAATCTTGACTGTCTAACTTACTAGTACATGCTCCAACAAATATACTAAAATATATCTTTTTAACTAGCCCTACACATACACAATACAATATTTTTCTCATTTCGACCTGGGTTGAACTCAATTTAAATTATTATTATTTTTAGGTAAATTATAGTGAATAGTCAATTTTAAAAAAATATTTACAAATCTAGCCATCTTTTAAAGTATTTGTAAATTTATTTTTTATTTAAAATTTAAGTAATAATATTTTTCTATAATACCTATTATATTTTTTGGGCTACTTGGAAACGATTTTGGTTGTGCTGTGTTTTTTTTCCCTTCAAAATCATGTTTGTCATTGAGTTGCGTCATGATTCTTTTTTCATTTGTTTTTTTTTTTTTAAATCTTACTTTTTGAGCTTTTTAAATTTTGATTCATTATATAAAATTTTTATGATTTATTTATTTTCTATGAAATTATATTTAGGAGTTTTTGTGACCACTTTTTATATATATATATATATATATATATAATTTTGTGTATTTTACCTTTTGATTTCTTGGTTGATTCTGACAATTTCTTCAATTATTTGATTTTTTTTCTATAATTTGCCTTCTAATTTTTCTTTTCTTCATTCTACCGTAATTTTCCTATAAGGTTATTGTGTAAGTTTTTGTTATTGTCGCCCCTATGACATTTACAATAAACGATGACAAAAAATAACCGAAATCTTCACTTTTGACGTTTTAGAAATTGAAAAAAAATAATGTATTAATAAAAAAAATATTGTACTAATAAAAAAATATTATATTAATTAAAATATATTGAATTAATACAATATATTTTTTTTTATAAAAAATACAATATTGAAGAAAAATGTTATATTAATTTTATAAAAATGTTGTATTAATTAAAAAAATATTGTATTAACAAAAATGTTTTATTAATTATAAAATATTGTATTAATTATAAAAAATATTGTATTGATTATAAAATACTATATTAATTATAATGAAGTATTCTATTAACCCTCATTATTAATACCGATATTATTAGTATTAATAAATACTCATGTGTGAGATAAATACTTATAAATAAAAAGATATTTTAGTTATAAAATAAGTTATTAATTCAATATTTATACTTTAAGTAAAGTACTTATTTATATGTATATATAAATAAAAAAAAAAAAAAGAACTATTACATATATATTAAAAAAAAATTACTTTTTAGATAAGAAATCAAAACAACTACTATATAGCCAACCGAACAGTAGCTCAATCGGCATCAATGTATATTTAATGACCTAGAAGTCTTGGATTCGAGTCTCTCCCACTGCTGATTGTTGTGATCTCAAACAAAAAAAAAACAACTACTATATATATATATATTGAAAAAAAAACTCTATTAGTTAGCGATTTGGAAGAGGAAAAATGAGATGATCGAAACCGTTTTTTTTTTGTGTTTTGAATTGAAATTAGGTACTTTTTATTTGAATAAATATTGATTTATTGACAAATGATATTTATGTAATTTGGCTGTAAAACCGAATTTCTTTTTTTAAGCAAAGATTAACTTTGCTAAATTTTAAAATTGTGGACACGCGTGCAATTTATTTTCTAATTTAGTTTAGTATTGACAAAAGCCTTTATTTTTATTTAACCCAAGCCTGAGGGGTGTTTGTTTGTAAGGAGGATTTAGAGTAAGAATTTACCAACCACATTTCCAAATTTTTATAACTTTTCATATTTTTATTTTTAAAAGTAAATTCTTATTTTTGACTATTCATTTATAGTTATTCAATCATTTCTAACCATTTATTTCGAATCAATTAAAATAACTGATTTCTAATCATTTATTTTGAATCAATTAAATCACTCTATATATTCAAAGCTCTGAATCCAAACACAGTGTTAGTTAATTGACGAGGATTAGATTTAGATTAGATGGGGACTGGGGAGGGTAAAATGATTATTAGAATAAAAAGAAAGAAAAAGCAAAATTAGGAAGAAAAAAAATGAGTGCTGAAATTTGAAAAAACCGGAAAAGCAAAGGTACGAAGCAAAAAGAAACCAAGAAAGGAATAGCAATTATTATAAACTGCACACGCTTGGCCTTTCCCCCATTATCCGACGTCGTTACATCACAATTTCACACTCCTTTTTTTTACCCTTTTTAATCTTATTATTTATTGCACCAATAACAATAATAATAATAATAAATAAAAATCCAATGCTTTTGGCGCGTGAACAAAACCCCCGATGAAAACCAATATTAGTTTCTGCCGGACGGCCGCCGGCATCATTACGCTAAGAAAATTAAATTAAAAATTAAAAGACGCAATCAATCAATATCCACCTAAAGCTTCTTCTATTTACATATCATTTGTTTTCAAAAGTGGATACAAAATAAATAACACGACAAAAAAAAAAAAAAAAAAAAGTAAAAAAAAACTCAGGACCGTAAAAAAGCGCCGCCGGCGGAGGATTTGGGGGGGAACGACGACTCATCATCATAGCCACACCGGCGGCGGTTCGTTGAGATCAAAAGGGAGGCCGCGGCGCACGTGACCGAGGAACGCGGCGGCACCGGAAGCGGGGGGAGCGGCGGAGTCGAGCATGACCGGCGGCGGGAGCGCGCTGACATTGCAGAGGTCGTGGCGGAGGAAGTCGCCGAGGAGGAGACGGGTGGAGGGGAGGGGGGCGGCGGAGGGCAGAGAGACGTTGAGGTCGAGGGGCGGCGGGGGGAAGTTGGTCTTGGCCTTGGAGCCGCGGAGGGAGCGGGCGGCGCCGTCGTAGGCGATGGCGGCTTCCTCGGGGGTGTCGAAGGTGCCGAGCCAGACGCGGGTCTTCTTCCAGGGGTCGCGAATCTCGGCGGCGTAGCGGCCCCACGGCCGCTTCCTCACCCCTCTGTAATGGCCCTCGCGAGCGGTGGACGCCATGGAAATGCAGAGTAGAGATATGAGAAAACAGAAACAGAGAAATGTGGGTTTCAAGTTTTGAACTCTTCAAAGAACACCAAGCGGGGGACCCACCAAGTCACCCGTAATCCTCGGGTAGACGACGGAATAAATACATACATAATTCTATTGTTTTTTTTTTAATTAGAAAAAAAAGGAAGGGGGGTGGTGGGGCCGGTGGAGGAAGAGGGGAGCCGCCGGCTGATTGGACGTGAGAGGGATGACGTAAGCCCTACGAATGGGAGGGTGAGCGGCGCCTGCCAAAATGTACATGTGGACTGTCAGAAAATTGGACACACGTTGCGCCTTATAACTGGTGTCTCAGTTGTAGGGAACAGCCCTCTCATTGGGCCGGGCTCGGCCTTTTTCAACCATCTCTATACTTTTTTTTTTTTTTTTTTTTAATGAATAAATCAGTTTGTGGATGAATAAGAGAGAAATTATGAAGAGACTTTTGAGGGTATAAGTTGCTAACTACTTTTGGTGAGTGATTATTGATGATATGTTATTATCTCGTCTATATTTGAGATGCATGTGAAAGATATATATGAGTTATCATTATTCGTTTTTAAGGTCAAAACATTTTTTTTTATGTCCGTGACTGTCCGGGCTAGCTTGCGTGCACAAACGCACTTCGACTAATGTCACGGGGCATACCGCTTGACCCTACAACATTTAGATGCCAAGGAAACCCGTAGGTATTAATTTGAAATTAATTTCTAGGTAGGTGGCCACCATGAGATTTGAACTCATCGTCTTATGCACCTCAAGACCCTCTATGACCAATTAGGCTACTCCATGATCGTTAATATCAAAACATTAGTTGGAAGAAATGTTTTGGGAGGCTGCACGATAATAGTGAATAGACTGAATTTAGAAAGACAAAAATGAAGAAAGATGTAATAGTAATTACTCAAATAATTGTGGTTCATTGTTAAGATAAACATTATTACAGTCACAAATACTAAGACAAGAGTGTCATGAGAAATTAAGACATAATAGATTTAGTTACTTATCAAGAAATCATTAATAGTATAGGTATATACAATTGATCGGAGATAGAAAGATTCAAATTCAAGATCTTTTTATAAAAAAAATAATAAATAAATATTTTTTTTATCATGAGAATATATGGATGAACCATCCAAAAATCTATTGAATTAGTATTTGTGAGGATTCGTCAAGAACAATTCTAATGTGATGGTGTTGTAAAATAGTATTTTGGGCACAACTTGTTATATTTATTTTGTTTTTACGTTTGTATATGTAATAATGTACACACTGAAAGGAGAGGGGGGTCAGAGGCCAGATAGGTGGTAGGAAAAAAAAAAGAAAAAAGAAAAAAGGGGTCTGACAATGACTGAACGTGGAGGTTTCAATTTCATTGGAATAGTAATTTACTTTGAAATGAATATTATAATTACGTAGTTACTGCCAATGGGGGGGTTCTCTGTGCTGTCCTGTGTTTTTTGGCTGCTTTTATTTCTTTCAAGACAAAAAAGTAAGGCCCTTTCAGCAGTTAATGACGTATCGATTCCCTTTTTAAATTTCCAAAAGTAAAAAAAAAGTTTTGTTCAGTAAAATGAATTTACATGGAGGTTAAATGGCAAAATGTTTTTGTCCATAAACTACTTGTCAGATTTACCACCATGTGCCCTTTCAGCCTTCCCTTTACCTGCCTCTGCTAATTTCTCTTCTTCCACCTATTCTTTCTTCTATTCTAAATAATAATAATAATAATAATAATAATAATAATACAAATCAAGTTTGACGTGAGACAACATAATTACGTGAGCAAGTGAAAACACTTGCACAGCTATTCTAAGAAAAAATCAGCTGTAAATTCAGAGATAAAACAAAGTTATTTATTTTTCCTCTTCCTGAAAGTAAATAAAAAAAGAAGTATATAATCTAGCAGCCAAGGACAAACAAAGCTTTAAATAATATATAACCATTCCAAAAGGCATTCTTGTATTCATATGATGGGTCAGAAATGTACGTAATTGTAAACAGCATTGGAAGAGCAAATCAATTTGAGAGTAAGGTAAAGGGTTAAACATGTAAAATGCAAAAAAATTGGGAGGATTAAGTTACAATTGTGAACAAGGGCTTATAAAGAAAATTGTTTCTCTACCTCAACCTTTCTAAAGGGAAAAAAAAAAAGTTTTTTTTTAGTGGGGGCCTAAAATACCCTACCAGAGTCTTTGACTGAATCCTAGAGAAACCTTTAACCACTATATATTCATTTATGTATTCAAGCAGTTGTCTATTGTTCTACAAAATTCTCTAGCACTCAACTCTCATCTCCTGGTTCAAGTCCTAAGAGTATAGAATGGTATCAATGTACAAGAATTGGTATTGGTGTTGAGGATCTTTACCTTTTGATGCAATTTAATCTATTACGCGATCTTCGACAAAATCTGATGCAGTCGTACCAAGGAACTAGCTTCAACTAGACAAGATGATGCAGTTTAAGTCGATTAATCATGTAATCAAGCGTCCGTTTTCTGTCGGAGCCCTTGTATGGCCTTGATTGTGCATTGTCATCTGGATATCACGAGACAAATGGGTCCTAGCTTTTGCATATGGTGCATCTCTTGCTGCAACAGAGATCCAATAATGTATATTTAAATTTTAATGTCTTAAAAGGAACTTGTTGAATCGCCAATTATATCCCTATCCAAGAAAATAACCTGGTATTGATATTTTAAAGGAAAAACAAAATGTTACTTTTAGAACTACAAGTTCATGGGCAATGCTCTTACCAGCATTCTGCACTCGGAGGATGTTCTGTCGCCTTTTCCAACAGCAAACCGCGAAAGTAATTATGAACAAGAACACGGTCAAAGCTCCAAATGCAATCCCAATTTTAGCACCAAAAGAAATGTGTGGCCCACATGAAGGTAGCCCAGGTATACCACAAAGACCGGCATTATCTGTAAAACTGTACCAACCATAGTTAGAATATCATGTTGCATTACAAAAGTATATATGAAACATAGAATTTTCATCTACCACATAAAATTCAACTTACTTGAAGCTGGCCCTGTGCAAAAGCCTTGCACCTAAAGCAACGGGCACTCTTCCGGACAAAGAATTCCCATTGAGATTCCTGTGAATCAGGGGAAAAAACAAAGTCTTGATTTGATAATCATTAAGCTCAATTTTTTCTTTTTGAGATGTTCTAAACTCTGAAGTAGCTTACAGTATTCGTAGAAACGTCAACTGTCCAAGACTTTCCGGAATTGTTCCATTGAAAGAATTGTAAGAGAGATCCCTGCAAGGAAAAAAAAAACATATTTTATGCATTGCACTACCACAGATGTGTAGATTGAGAGACAACAATCCGAATATAAATAGTATAAAATGAAACAACAATCCGAATATAAATAGTATAAAATGAAACAACAATCCAAATCTAAAAAAATTAAACAATCAGCATCATACTTGTAAAATTTATTGTTGTACACGTTTTTTACATATAGAAACATAAGTGGTACTCCTTAGTCCTTATAGACATCGCAGCAAAATTTCATCAGCCAGCTTCAGTTCCATAGAAATAGAACAACAGGATTCTGATTCACAATTTACCCTCTCCAATATTTTAAACATCCTAAAGACGTCATTGATTAATTTTCCGACTTTTTTCCTTTGACTTTTCTTATTGGATATGGTCGCTATGATCTCTCCCTTCTGTAACCAAATAGTGAGACCAAACAACTAAACACAAACCCTTTTTTAAAAGAAACTATTTGAGCCTTTGAGATTGGAACAATGTGCCTCACTGTTGGATATAAGAGAGAGAGAAAAAATGTTTTGACCATGTATCACCAGCAACGTTGAATATTTTCTTCTTCTTCTTCTGTCCCTGACTCCCTCAAAGTATTTCCTAAGCTGAGGAAGATAATAACATTTGCATTGAAATTCATATAAATCTTGAAACTGGTGTTGGACATGCAAAGGCTCCATCAGAACAGAACCTAACAACGAGTCCTTAAATCAAAAGTCTTGTCTTCAATTTCAACACATTGGGAACATCAACATTAGATGGTATCACTCCTTGACTACCATCAATCCAGCACAAGATTTGAAGATAAGGTTACAAGCACTCCCATGCAATGACTCGTGGCTGGTGGGAAAAAAGAAGTAATATCATAAAGTGTCCATTAAACTTCCTTGGGATTTCTTGCTCCCATAGAAATATGTGAAGCACTATTGTTCCCTATCAAACTTGGAGATAAGGATTCATTTGTGCTTCAATGGCAGATGATTCAAGGAAAGAAATGGAATCTTCAACCATGATGGAGAAGACAGAAAACTCTGTTGAAAAACAGAAGAAAAACGTTGGCAAGAAAAGAAAAAAAATATAAGCCAGAAAAACTCCAATTAACCACGTAAAAAGTCAAGAAAAATCTCTTTGTTTTGAATACCGCTCCGTCTCTACACGCTATGTATTGATCGAGTAAAATGCTGAATGAATCAGTAATCTCTTCATATAAACAGAAGAGTAGGTGTAACAGAAAAACCTACTAAAAACAATTAACAGCTGAAATAGTAAAAACAATATGTATTTAACTAATCCAAGTAATACTATCATAAAGTGACTTAAGACTTGTGTCAATCAACAGGCAGAGTCAACATTATGTTCCACTCAGGCGCTTATTTAATGACATCTTCTCATTTAAGGAGGCAACCACCCTTGTGCTACTCACTCTTTACCCCATGATATACATTCCAGCATGCTGCTATGTGTCCTTGACACATTTAGCTCATATTGCTTGCTAACTGTATTCTTCTGAGTTGATGCTAACATCTTTGTTTTGAATACTGCTCCGTCACTCCACGCTAGGTTACAATACATTTTTTTTTTCAACTTCATGCTGGGGAATATATTAAAATTCTGCTCATTTAAACTTTCCTTTGGATGCCTCAGATGAATATATTAAAATTCTGCTCATTTAAATAGTGGCTTATCCCATCCACAGCCTTCTTGTTACCTATAACACTTGGCCTAGATCTTCTCCACGAAGCCTCTTCAAGTTCCTTTGGCTTTTACATACCCCATTTGAAGTTGGACTAAAAATACTCTTGTAATTGTTTTACTAGTCGCATTTTCTCAGTATTTCATTGGATACAAATTGATGCTTCTTGAAGCTTTTCATTTCCCTTTCATATAGGCATCTCGCACAAACCACTCTCCATAGTGTTCATGTTGAAAGAAGCCTTCTAAAAAATTATCCACATTCTCATCTGAAAAAGGTATAACTTCATTTGAAACTCACCGCTATATTCAACAAAGATTGCTTAACTGAAATGGAATCTCACACAACTTGATACATGGAGTTGGCCACTCTCTCTAAAACACAGTTTAGAGTACAACTCACATGGTGTGGCTTAAGAAAGTCAACGTTCTCCATAATCCATAGACGCTTCACCATACACACAACCAACCTGTATGATCAATCTTTTCTTCTGCATCTCTACTAACACCGACTAGTCAGGATTTTTTACCCATTTAGGCAACATCATAGAGCACCCTCCACAGTCGACATTAAAAGTTGTAAGTTACTCAACATCTACTACATGAATGATTAATATTGAGCAGAAAATCGATCAAACTTCAACATGATTGCTAAGAAGTTATTCTTGATATCACAGATTCTAACTAATCATCAGTCATCACACCAACAATTAAGATTAGATTAAAACAGTAAGAAATCTAGAAAAAGTTTGAGAGACGTTTTAAAGTAACACTCACAGAACTTCAAGCTTGGTTATTGTTCCGAGCGAGGCTGGAATGGGACCATGAATGCTGTTTCCACTTAAGTTTCTGGGGAAAAAAAAAACATATATGAATGTGTTAGTGTGTGAAGCAACCAACATGTATCATATAATTTTATTTGAATCGCATCCAAGATCAAGGATCTTCTATACTAGCTCAAATAGTTAAACGAAAACAGCACCATAAAATCAACCAAGAAACCAATAGAAAAGTTTCTAGCTATTTACTACAAAAGATGAAATGCTTCAAATAATAACTCACATGCTTTGTAGATGACGCAGTTGGGATGTTTCATTCGGCAAGAATCCCATCAGTCCTTGGTTGTCCAGACCCCTAGCCATGAAAAGTAAAAAAACAATTAGATAAGTCATCAACACACAAATTGATTGAACAGGAACAATAAGACAAGAAATGTACAGTCCATCGATGACCCATTTGTTTCCAACTTTATCATATTGGCAATTTGCTCCACTCCAAGGATGTTGTTGAGGAACACAGGGATCACCGTTCCACCCAAAACGAACAGGAAGTGCTAATGCTTTCTTCAAGCTCCGCAAAGCCCTAACTACAATGATAAGACAAAATCAGTTACAACTAAGTCTCCAGAATTTAAATAATGAAATGCAGTAAGATATTCACTCCATAATTGAAAGTTAAAACATATATTTCTTTCAATAAGAAAAAGGGTGGACAAACATGATACACAACAAAATTATGGCATTCATTTACAGCCTACCTTCATCTGAGGATGTTTTTACTTCCGCTGAAACAATTTCAAACACCTCAATGGCATTGATTATGGCATGACTACCTTCTTTAGGCTGAAAGGTGATAGTCAAACTCCTCCCATTGACAGCAACAGTAGTGTTAAGCACAAGGGCAGTATAGTGACCACCACTCAGTTTCAAAATATCAACATCTGTGAATTTTGCATCACCATTTATCAAGATGTCAAAAACTCTTTGTCCAACATTTCTGATTGAATCATCGATCTCAGCGAAGTGAAACCATATTGAGTAGTTTCTATTGGGATCCACATCCATTGCATATGTCAACTCAGGTTGACTATCGGTGCTTACAAGTGCAGACCGGTATAGAGCTTCTGGGTAAAAGTTTGGCAAAAGTGAAGCTTTTTTTATGCTGGTTTCAACAGAGATCATATGATCCGATTGTTGACCAAAAGTTCTAATGGGACTCCAAAATCTATCCCCACCCCAACGACTCCCATTATAATCTGCATCAAACTTGGGCTTTCCAGCACCACAGCTCAGTCTTGTAGCTGTCCTAAGGATCACTCCTTGACCCCACTTGGGACCAAAATAGTATGCATTCTCATCAATTTGAAGGATTTCAATTGCAAGGATAGCTGGATCTCCATGACCTGTGCTATGAAAGCAGAGAGAGGCAGAACCATCTTTTAAGACTACTAGAGCTTCAGCAAACGTTTGTTCATCTTGATTGGTCCAACCTGATTTAAGAGAACAGATTTGTGTGCCTTCAATAGAAACATCGAATAGAGGTTCAGTGTCATGGTCAAAATTAGTTTGGTTAACAAGCCCAAAGAAGATCCTCACAGAGTAGTGTCCCTTTGGCACTCTGTTGATGATGTAACAATTTTCAGGACCCGTATACAAAGGGAAATAGCGAAGGGTTTTAAGAGGGGGAGAGATGAAACTCGGGAGTGTCGCATTGGCTGGTATCCCTCCTGTATATGCAAAATCCTTGAACCATGGTGTATTTGTTGGAGATGTGTGGACGTTATTTCGAGCTCCACAACTAATGCGCATAGCAAATGGTTCTGAAATAACATCAACATGACACAAAATAATATCAATCAAACAATGAGCATGAGAAGATAGCAATAATATGAAGACATAGAAGGATTAAATTAAGCTTTCAGACATCTAGCATTACTAAAGTTACGAAGTCTCATAGATACTGAATTGTATATAAACTAGAACATCTTTCAATTATTTTGTCGAATATCACTATTGTCCAAAAAGAAAAGAAATCCAGTCCTCTGCACGCATGAAGGAAATGAATTCAGAATCTAACACACATTGAAAACCCTGCTTCGAAGTATTGATTCAGCAGCTCCTCATTTCCTTATAATCTCAATTAACTAATTTCACACTCATATTATTTCATATAACACTTCGATTATCAGTATTCGAAGAAACCAAGCAACGAACAAATCGCATCTCCTTAACCGAAGCACAAACAAAGAACTCAAGAAATTCAAGATGGCATTACAATCAACATTCAATTGAAACGCATATAATTCACTTCAAAATCAAAATAGTTGAAAGATCTAGCCGCCGATGAGTACAATCCAAACAAAACTCTCGACGAAATCAGAGCAATTGAACTAACACAACAACGCTAACATGCAGTACCGAGAATGTAAATCCCTGATTCAGTACAAGAATCAGAAAAATGCAGATTCAGAGAGGCGGAATCTTACGGCGAGCAGCGGAAAGAGAGGCATGGAAGCGGAAGATTAAAGCGCACAGAAGTAGAAATCGGAGCATGTTTAGCAATTGCGATGAACGCTTGAGCTCGCCTTGAACTCAGCGAAATCCAAATCCAAATCCAAATCCAAATCGTGGTTACAGATTCTGATCTACGGTTCTTCTTCGTGTTCTTCGCGTTTCTTAGCTTTGAGGAAAGAGTGTTTGTGTTTACAGGCTAGAATTAATTGTGCCTTTTTTTTGGTTGACCCGTGAAATGAGGCTCTAATAATGTGCTGCTCAGCTTTATCAACCCTCATGTGCCTTCACTCTAATGTTCGTACTTGCTAGTCGCCTCCCATTTTTAATTACTATTCGTCAACTCTAAACTCTAAACTTCTTCAATACAATTTCAAATTAATTATACTTAATACTAATTCAACCGATATAAATATATTTATAGTCGAAATAAAATATATGAATTTGAACCTTTTTTCTTTAATTATTATTGAACTAAATAGACAATTTTATCTTAATCATACAAATATTTATTTAAAATTTTATATCGAAGATATGAGAAGTATTTACAATATTTGTAAGATATAATAATTTTTCTTTTTATTGTTAGTTGATATTAAGATGGAAATGCATATATTAATATGATATAAAAAATTAGTAAACTCAACCAATATGAATGATTGTCTAATGACCAAGAGCTCATAGGTTCGAGTCCCCCGAACTGACGTTAATCTAAAAAAAAAAAAAGAAATAGTAAATTCAAACCAGACTATAAAAATCGAAATATCATTTAAGGATGATTAAATATCTAAATGGATATAATTTTAAATAGTACAACTAAAATCTTACATTATATAATTGATAATATCTCACATTTATAAGATACACATTCATTACTAATTGATAATGGATATTAGATTGTAGCCATACTAAATTAGTTAATCATTATGAATTGATTGATTGACTAAAAGTGTTTTTAATATCAACAGAGCAATAACTCAAACGATATCGACATCAGTGTATACCTAATAACTTAAAAATCTTGGGTTCAAGTAACTTCCATTCTCCAATTGTTGTAGTCTTAAAAAAAATGTATATAACAATTATATATATATATATATATATATTTTTTTTTTTTTAATTTTGAGATAAGATATACATCGCTTTGGTTGAAACTAAAAGCAGCCAAAGGCCAAGAAACAAGGAGATGCAGATAAATTGGTAGTGGACTAAATTGGTGGGTAAATATAAAATGACGAAAATACCCTAGTATTAATCTGATTGTAAATCGGACGGTGTAGGAAGCTAGTTGGGTTTGCGTGGAAACGGAACGCTTTTGACCTCCAGTTACTGCGTAATCATCGGGGGTATTTAGGGAGTCTTGATTTGAAAGGGATCGAATACAAATATGCTTTTTTTAATGTTTTATTCTTTTCGGAAACTGTGTTTATTCAAATTTGGAGAATTTGTTACCTTTCCACCTCGATTTCCCTTTCTTATTTTTTAAACATATTTGTTTATTTCCTAAATGTTGCTTAACGCCTTTCGTCAACTAACCACTAATATTTATTCATACTCGTAATATAAATCAAATAATAAAAATGAAATAGTCAACAAAACCATAATTCTATTAATATTTTATACAATTTTGTAGGGGTGCACAAAATCCGACAACCCGAAAAACTCGAACCAACCTAACTCAATTTGATGGGTTGAGTTAGATTGAATACATAAATAGATTGTGTTGGGTTCAAAATATGAAATTTTTATGGGTTAGGTTGGGTCAAGGGTTGATA
Source organism: Sicyos baderoa (assembly GCA_037832685.1). Classification (NCBI taxonomy): domain Eukaryota; kingdom Viridiplantae; phylum Streptophyta; class Magnoliopsida; order Cucurbitales; family Cucurbitaceae; genus Sicyos; species Sicyos baderoa. The sequence continues at coordinate 6,165,696 of JBBMEF010000004.1, forward strand.
TAAAATCAAATCAACTCGACCAACCCGAATTTATCAATTATTTTAAAAAAAATATATTTTTTCCAATATAATAATTATTATGTTATTTATATTATATATATATGTATTTTTATTTTTTTATTATTGTTAAACTTTTTATTTTTTAGGGTTTAGGATTTAGGAAGACTTAAATTTCGCATTTGCAATAACAATATATTTATGTTAATGTTTGTCCTAAGTTTATAGGAATCGAACAAATGACGTTAGTGCAAATCTATGAACTCGAAAACTCAACCCAACCCAACCCGAAAATAAAAGGTTGAGTTGGGTTGAATTGTGTCTTTAATTGGGTTGGGTTGAATAATTGACCAACCCAAATTTTTGGGTTGGATTGAAAATCACTCCAACCCAACCCATATTCACCCCTACAATTTAATAATTATAAAATTATAGGTTTGAATTATCTTTTTTAATATTGTTATATCAAAAAAAAATATAATAAAAATGAAATAGAAGAATTTTCTATTTAGTTATATTTGAGAATTTTAAAAGTAAATGTTATATTCGGCATAAAATTTATACAATAAGATAGAGTTAAACCGCTGTTTGTCCAATTTTTTCATTTTTTTTGTCTAAATTATAACGAAGAAATTTGTGTGTTTTCCTTCATGCTTGGGACTTCAATTATTTCCTGCGCGTGGTATCCATTACAAACAACTTATTAAATTGCTCAAAAGAAAAAACAACTTATTAAAGATTTTTAGAAAAAGAAAAAGAAAAAAAGAACAACTTATTAAATAGAGTATTTTCAATAATTTCCTTCACTTGGCGCGTAATGTCCATTAATAATAATGATAATAATAATATAAAAAAGAGGCACATCAATCAATACTATTATTATTTATTTGGATATTTTGATGGTCAGCTCGTGAAAACCTGTTAACATCAACATAATAAATTAATATATCAATATTTTTTTAGCGTATAACTTTTATTTCAAGGTCTTTTTCCATTTTATTTTATAGTGTTTAAAAGGTTTCAACTTAAGTTTTATGTTTTGATATTTTTCAATTATGTGTAGATATTAGAAAATAATAAATTTATGGGTAAAAAATTATTGTAGTCTTTGAAGATGATGATTATTCAATTTTAATTTATAAACTTTTCAAACAAAAAATAAGAATAATATTTCAAAGACGGTTGATGACAGAATTCTGTTTTCAAGATTAATTCCTAAGGCCCCGTTTGATAACCATTTGGTTTCTTGTTTTTTATTTTTCAAATTTAAGCTTATTTTCTCTCAAAATTCCTACAATGTGCTCCATGCTCCCCACCATTTATCCATCTTTCTATAAGAAAGTAGGGGAATACCAACCAACTTTTAAAAACAAAAAAAAGTAGCTTCCCAAAGTTTGTTTTTGTTTTTAAAAGTTGGTTAATATTCTCCTACTTTCTTAAAGAAAGATGAATAAATGGTGGGGAGGATGGAGCACATTATAGAAATTTTGAGAGAAAATAAGCTTAAATTTGAAAAACCAAAAACAAGAAACCAAATGGTTATCAAACGGGGCCTAAATTTACTAAAAACAAATTATAATTTAGACATCTATGTGCATGAGCTGTGTGATCTCCGATGCTTGAGTGAAATTTTGATGACAAAAAGGTTTTGAAGAATAGTAATTTATAGGGTTTTTATATGGGAGAATTTGGGTACACCTCTTGCATCCCACCATAATGTTATTTATGAAAAACTACACATTTATATATATATATATATATATATTAAATATAAAGTAAAAAAAGAATTAATGCATTTACATACTCTACTGAACTCTAGGCTCTTGACCAATTGTGGTGTGGTGTGGTGTGGGCCCTACTTATGCAGGTGAGATGTCATAACTGTCCATGTATGATGCACAGATTAGGGAGTTCATTAGCTCATGGCGAGGTCCGAATCTTGGGGGATTAGGTCAGGCCATGCCCCACTTTCTCGGTCTTAGGATTGGGCTTGACCCAACCCACACGGGCTCGAGGTTGGACTCCCATGGAGTCGGGCCCTTATGGGTCGGGCTTGTCCCGACTTGTGATCGATTCAACTTTTATGGACAATTTAATACATTTTTTTGATTCACCAATTTTGAATTCGAATCTCATCGGTTTAGGGTTAAAAGGTATTCTTCTTGTCAAATAAAACTCTCCTTCCACTCATATCAAATAAGGTACTGAATTCATGATCTCTGACTTCATAGGTATACATCAACTTCGTTGAGTTATTACTTTCGTTGGTTTATGACTTTCACTTTCAACTATCAAGCTTTTTTGAGTTTCATCTTTCTACTAAACAAAATTTTATCTCCTCAAAACTCAACTTGAAGCACTTATATCAAACAATTATCTCCTCCAAAATCCTCAGTAAATCCCTCAAATTTTCTCAATTCCACTCATACATAACATCCATTTTGCAGTAGAGGGCATTTTATGTATACCTAAATTAGAATAGCACTTAAAAAATAAACAAAATTAGCACCAAGTAATCTTACCTAGAGAACAGGACAAAGCCTTTTTTTTTGTATTACACATGTGAAGGCTGTTTTTACGGAGTCTTCACCCTTCATTCTCTCTTATTCATTGGGTGTACGAAAGAGGAAGCAATTTCCATGAACATATATAAATATAAGCAAAAGCAGATGGAAAAAGCAGAAGAATCAAAATCCAGAAGAAAAAGAGAAGAAATATGCTTGAGAAGCTTTGGGATGATGTTGTAGCTGGGCCCCAGCCTGATCGTGGCCTTGGAAGACTAAGGAGAATTGCCACCAACATCACAGGTAATTAACATTTTTCTCAAAATCAATCATTCATACTAAAATACATAACATCTATTTTAATGCACTCATTTTGAGCCATAGATACGGAGGGAGGACCAAAGTATCAGCGATCGCTGTCGATGCCGACGAGTCCCCAGACTCCGTCGTCGCCGCGTGCGGTCGACAATGTGTGGAGGAGCGTCTTCAACCCTGGAAGCAATCTCGCCACCAAGTCCATCGGCTCCGATGTGTTCGACAAGCCTCAGCCCAACTCTCCCACCACTTATGACTGGTAATCCATTAACATTCATCTAATATGTTCTTTATTTTATTTTTGAGAAAAATCATCTAATATGTTCTCGTTTCACTATTATTTGTTGTTAAAATTTAAATCTATTACTCATATTCCAATTTATAATTTTCATGCCTACCTTTTAAGTTATTTTTAAAAATCAAACTAAAATTTAAAATTTTAAAATATAATTTCCAAATATTTATTTTGATCTATCTAATTTGGTTTGTATTTGCATAAAAGTTAAAAAAAAAAAATGAAAAAATTAATTAGTTATTAAACATGGTTTACTTTTTTTTTTTTTGGTTATTTGAACTTTGAAGTTGTATTTACCTAAATTATTCATTTTCATGTATAATAAAAATGGGTTAAAAATTTGCATTATAATACAAAATACATACATCAATAAATGGAAAGTGGGTCATTTAGAAGATCAAAATATCAATTTCAATTCAATAACTTCTTATTTTTAAATTACTTTTATTTTATTTCATGTGCTATAATTCTAGTAGAAGATCATAAAATTCTGTATACAGTACAAATTCTTTTAAAGTTTAGTTTTTTTTTTTTTTTTTTTTTTTTTTTTTTTTTTTTTTTTTTTTTTTTTTGGAACCAATGTTTGAATAATAATTGTACACTTAAAATTTAAAAACAACGAATGAAAAAGAAAAACAAATGGGCTCACATTTCTTGCTTTTTCATCATCTGATCTGAAATGAAACGGTTACCATTTACCATTTTTCTTACAGGCTTTACAGTAAGGGCAGCAGGAGCGAGCACCGTTGAAGCTCCGGTGAACGGACGACTGCATGGAAATGCAGGTCACGCTGTGTCACCACGTGTCCGGATGAAATTTATGTTTTCCTATATAATTTTAATTTAGCATTGTTGTTAATAAAAGCTGCCCAAAAGTGAGAGTGAGTTGATCCTCTCCTAGGGTAAGTTTTGACATTTTTTTTATTAAATTCGAACTCATGACTTATTATTTATTGGATGTTGTTGAGCTATGATTTTTGTCGGCGGTTTAATCGAATTCAAATGACAAAGAAAACTGATTATCAATTTTCATATAAATAAATATAGACAATGAGACTCAATCAGCCACAACCAAAGAGTGGTAAAAATTGGAACGTTCGACAATTTAATATATGGTTTTTACATAGGTTAATGGAGACGTGTTGCTGCAAGTTTTCAGTCTAGTGAATAACAAGTTTTTAAATTTTAAATCTGTACTTTTAGTACTATATACTATTAGGCCGAAGTTAAAACCGATTTACTATTTTAATATTAATATTAATATTGTGTCGTGATAAGCCAAATGAGCATGTAAACGAAAAATAGTAAAAAAAAAATTCTTTACAATTTCTTCATGATTATTAAGTTGTACAAAATGTCAGTAAAGTTATGCTTTTGTTGGCTCTCATATTTGGTATTTGTTATATATTATTAATATATTTTAAACTTTATTTTACATAATTATATTAGAGAAGGAAGATTTGTAATTTCATAATTATTAGATTATATAAAATGAACTATTATTGCCATGTATTACAACAAACTTAAATATATCGATTGAAGATAGAATACTAACTTATATTTACAGAGTTTATAGCTACTAAAATCGAATACTCTTTCTTTGTTGAATAAAAATAATAAACACATATTTAAATATTTAACCAACAAAATATAGTTTACCTTACCTAAAATAAGAATTCATCATTGACATTGAACTAAAATAAGAAATTTAATTATGAAAGGGGTAAATAGAACAATCAATTTTATTGTTTAGTTATAAATCAATTCAATATTATCGAAAATTGTTATTTGTCTCTCTAACCTCGAAGAAGAGGGCAATAGGATTGAGGCGAATATGCAGCCAGGTTGTACGGCTGCGGCTATAAAATGATGGTGAATCACACCATTCAATACTTTTTGAGGTTCAGTTCGGGGTTCCCATGGAGACCCAATTGACACTCGTGGTTTTCCATTGATTAACCCTTTTTTATTTTCTTTCAAACGGAGCGATGGGGGAGAGTTCCAGTTACAAAGATTACGTCGCCGGTCTGATTGCCGGCGTTGCCACTGTCATTACCGGCCACCCTTTTGACACCGTTAAGGTAATTAATCTCAATGGAGTTTCCCCTTTTTGATTTACCATTTATTTTTGGGGTTTTTAGAGATTAATAGAGAGTTTACATTTTGGAATTTCAGCTGGAAAATGCTATGTGGCGTTATGAATTGATGTAGATCAATGACTCTTCTTCTACATTACTCAAATTAAGTTATTGCAGAGCAAATTATTGATCAATTCACATACTCACTGAGCATTTTGGTTCTTATTTGCTTATTATCTGTTTGCTTACCAGGTAAAGCTTCAGAAGCATAATACGGAGTCGCGGGGGATTACTTATCGAGGCGGTCTGCATTGCACTGCTAGGATACTGAAGACTGAGGGTGTAAGGTTTCTGAACTTTTGACAAATGAGTATAGGAAGTAGTTGAGTATTCTTCTAGGGTCAGATTGGTTAGTTGGTTATCTTCGAAAAGTGGTGTCCTATCGGATATTTGTTACAATGTTGTTTGATTTCTCATATGCTGCAAGTTGCAACCATTGCTTTATGTGTCCGAATTGCTAGATGTTGTTCTTCTTATCTTATTACTCTCTTTCTGCACAAATTGTCATGTCTCTGAGTTCATACTATGCAAAATCTCTGATTTGCGACCTTTTATCTTTGCTATCCTTTGCTTGATGACCATATTTTGCAGAATTGAGTCCCCAAGGGGTGGCGCAATTGGTTGAAAACTTGGACTTTGAAAGTGTGCTCCCCTCAAGGTCCCAGGTTCGAGACTCACCTATGACATTAATTTGTAGACACCTCCCGTGCCTCCATTCCTTCGATGTCTCCCGGTACCTGACCTAGGGACGGGCGTGGTTACCCTTGTTTCAAAAATAGAATATTTTGCAGAATTGAGAAATGACGATTTTGACAGGTGAGAGGACTTTACCGAGGAGCGACATCGTCTTTTATTGGGGTTTCTTTTGAGAGTTCCCTTCTTTTTGGAATCTATTCTCGGACTAAACAGTCATTGCAGGTCTTTGCAGGTCTATACTTGAAGCTTAGCTTTTACTTTAAGTTCGATAGTCTTAGAATTTTCGGTCCATGAGCATTGTGTGCATCATCATGATATGGCCTTACTGGTATCTCTTTCTCTTATTGTGAAGGGAGGCGACCGAAGTGGTAGGCCGCAGCTACAAGTAGTAATTCCTTCTGCAGTTTATGCCGGAGGTATTATCAGCTTTATATTATGTCCTTCTGAATTAGTGAAGGTAGGTAAATCATGATGTATTAGTTTCTTGTTTCCTATGTTCTGTTCCCATATCTTAAGCTCACGACTCTAAGCATTTCCAGTGTAGGATGCAAGTCCAAGGCACTGATTCTCTTGTTCCTATGTCCAGTAGATATAGTGGTCCAGTCGATTGTGCCCTTAAAACTATGAAAACAGAAGGGGTAAGGCAATCCTCAACTTGGGAATCTTCCATTTGTGATCTGCTTTTCAATGGACACTCTATTTTGCAGGCTAATGGTATTTTTCGTGGAGGCGTTGCGACACTTTTACGAGAATCAATTGGAAATGCTGTATTCTTTAGCGTTTATGAGAATGTTCGGTATTATATGCATTCACGATTGCGTACTACTTCGAATGTCCAAAGCAACTTAATGGACATGGGAATTGGTATTCTTACTGGTGGCCTTGGTGGTGTGGCTGTAAGTTTTTTTGTAACTTATTTCCAATTTGATTCTAATGTTTCTAGCTCTGGCATATTTTTATTCTGTAGAAACATTTTCTTAATCTGAATTTTGTAAAGCCTTTTGATTAATGTTGCTAAATGGGAACAGTTCTGGTCAGTTGTTTTGCCCCTGGATGTTGCAAAAACAATAATTCAGACTTCTTCGGATAAAAACGCAACTAGAAATCCATTTGTAGTTTTGAGCTCGGTAAGACATTCACTTTTGCTTCATTCAAGTTCTCATCTCTGTCAATTTCTTCTTTGATATGAACTCTATATATAGAATTTTCTTCTTCACCACCAAAATTAAACATGAGAGGCTGAAACAAATCATTTTTCTAGATATATCAAAACGCTGGAATTAGAGGATGCTATACAGGATTAGGTCCAACCATACTTCGCGCATTTCCTGCCAATGCAGCAGCAATCGTCTGCTGGGAGCTAGCAATGAAAGTTCTTGGTATCGCCCGGGATTAACACGACTATTTGTCTCATTCTCCAGCTCTTCAAATTTCATGTTATTTCTTTGATACGTTATTGATCATAGACATTCATTCTTTTTGTTTTGTTCAATTAGAGTGAAAGTAAATCAAAAGATGACATACTCCATGTGTTTTAGGTCCGTCTATTTTTGGTCCTGTAATAGTTTTAGAGGATGATGATTGAATATGGACTTCCACTTTTCTGTTCAGTTAGAGTGCAAGTAAATCAAAAGATGATATTCTTATGAGCCATGATAATGACCTATGAATAAACCATCATGGAGTGGCTCAATTGGTCAAAGAGGGTCTTGGAGTACATAAGGTGATGGGTTAAATCCATGATGGTTACGTACCTAAGAATTAATTTCCTACGGGTTTCCTTGGCATCTAAATGTTGTAGGGTCAGACGGTATGTCCTGTGACATTAGTCGAGCTGCTTGAAAGTTGGCCCGGACAGTCACAGATATCAAAAAAAAAAAGAAAATATTATGACCTATATACTGCTGCTTTGATATAGATAAGAAAAAAAGTGAAGCAACAAAAACCAAGTACAGGTGCAGCCCATAATCTTAAATAGATATTGGCATTATGGATTAATCATCATCCATAATTATACCAAATGGTTATGGATGCAAATGTTGTTAACAAGACCTTTCCCTAACAAAGCAACTAATTAGTCTCTAATACAAAACAAAAGGCTGGGATTGACAGAAGAGAGAGAGCAAGCAAATCTGGAAATAATAGAAGCATTAACCTACAAAATAAAAAGGCTCGAGGAAGGTACTGTAAGTTTTCCCTCTTTTATCATCATTCTGCTAACTGCTAGGTTGAGCTTTCTCCATGGACGTCCGATGAGTTCTTCCGTCGTCGCTGGTTGTGTCCGGCCAACCGCTTCCGACAACTCCTTTTAGTTTCATCAAACTCTTCAAGGCCATGAAATCTCCATTTCATAGAGAAACACAAAAAGTAGAAGTTATGTCAGGGAATTTGAACTCTATAGCAAATTTTCTACTCTACATTAGAATTATAGCAATTTTTTAAAAATATTGTAAATATAGCAACTTTTTTTTTGATAGATTCTATCAAACACTATTGATGGAGGCTATCAGACACTATTGATGAAGTCTATCAAACGCTATTGATAGAGTCTATCAGACACTATTGATGAAGTCTATTGATGAAGTCTATCAAACACTATTGATGGAGTCTATAAATCTGATTTTGCTATATTTGCAAATATTTTCATTATTTTGCTATTTATGCAATTTTTTTGCCATATATGCAAATTCCCCTAATTTATATGTATATATATATAATAAGCTTTTGCTATTATATTTCTTTTAATATCTGCCCTCTGGATTAGCTTCTTCACGTTTTTAAACTCAGAAATGAAAATCTTCATATTTGCTAGAATGCTTTCAATATTGTGTATGTATATATAAAACTATATCCTTCATTACTACACCAACCAAGATGAACACACTGACACTGTTAGCTTATAAATTATTCAAACAAGAAACTCCCATACCAGAAAACTCATGGTTTTTCAAATTAATATATTCATGGCATTCCTCAAGATAAATGTTATTTCTCCATTCCTCAATTAGACATGGGTTATAGGGTGGGAGATTTAAACCCTAAATATTTACTGATCTATACTAACTAATCCTAGATAGTTGTGTATGCTTCCCGATCCATACACATTTGTAAAGTATATTTTCTCGAAAAAACTAATCCTACAATAGTTGACTAATGGTAAGAAAGCACGTAAAAAATAAATTTTCAAATAAATGACCATTATGAATTAAACTCACATGTGAGATAAAATAATTTACTTTCAAAGTTAGTTGAAAAGTTATATTCTCATGTACAAACAACTGTTAAATTCTAAATTGTGTGATTAATAGTTGGATAAAGCAACTTCTTGTACTAAACTTCATGACCTCATTACATATTAGAGGGTTCTCGCGCCCGTTCCAAGGTTGGAACCAGACAAAAATACAATAAGAACCTACAATTAAACTGACTCGTGAATTTTGAATCGGGGAAGGTGCTCACTTTGAAAACTCCAAATTTCTACCAATTATCTTTAAGATAATTCTAAATGATACTTAGCTTAGTTTTTTATACTTCATATGCACTATTATTTTTAATAGAAGAGTATGATCTAAAACCTATATTATCAAAAGCTGAAGTATATGATTTATGGGGACAGTTTATTTTTACGATGCATTTAGTTTTGTTTTAGGTTATTAATTTTGATATGGATGAGTGCTTAATTAGCCCAACTTGCATACACCTCGCCTATTTTTACGAAACATGTCGCATCATTCTATAACATTTAGATGACAAGAAAATTCTTAAAAAAATATTTTCAAGGCAGTTCATGGTCACTACAAAGTGAATACATCACCTCTTAGTTAGTAAAGCAGTCCCCTCAATAATAAGATTTCAAAGGTAAAATTTGGCATCTTCCTTTAAAAATTTATGGCTCTCCAACCCATAACAAAAAAAGTTAACGGAGAACTGAGAGACAATAAAATGAATTTATAGTTTTTTTAGATCAATCTGTGGTAATTATTATTCTTTTTAAAATGAATTTGTGGTAATTATATTTACCTAAGAATTTGTTTTCTATAAATTTCTTAACAACCACATATAGTAGGAACGAGATCAGTTACTTTATAAAATTAGTCAAGATATATGAAAGTTGACTGTCACGAATATAAAATAAAAGCTCGAGATAGTGGTCATGGATTTTTTTAAGGACAAACAAAATCCTTTAAAATGTCTCCAACATTCAACTTACGTCCCTGATCTTTTAACTCCTACAACATTAAGAACTAAATGCACCTCATAAAATGTTAAACTTATCACATTCAACTGCTTAAAATATTATGGTCTAGTAAAAATAACAAGTGTTACAATTTATACTTTAAACTTAAACATGTGTGATATGTTTTACCTCGCTAATTTTTATAGAATCTTATTAGAAGGTTAAAAAAAAAAAAACCAATAAATAATAAAACATAGGGCTAATATAGGTGTGATGACACTAGATTTATATGTGCATACATTAATTTGTGAGTTTTGAAAAGTTTAAACTCAAAGTGAATTGTGGGTTAAAATTATTAATAAATGAAGTAGCAAAAGCAAAAATTTATAGCACTTTACCAAAATCTTTATTTAGATAAAAAGTTAAAAACTAGACACACATTAGGAGTAAAACCATCATATATGTCCCCCCAAAAAAGTACAAGGCTTTAATTGCCAAAAACATGACAATTGAAAAGTCAACCAAACCATTATATTTATATATGAACTATTCATCATCTTCTTAAGATGAACAGACAGTCCTTTTTTGGTCAAACAAATTCCAATGATCCCATCAAAGAAACGAACCAAATTGCAGCCAACAGCTAAATTTTGGGGTCAATTATTTCCAACCGTGAACATACGTGCTGATTTAAAATTATCCTTGTCAATTTTCTCAAAAGATTATTTAATGATTTACGTTATTTTCAGAATGGCTTAAACCATAGAATCGGACAGGAGTTACATGGTTCTTTTTTTTTTTTTTGAAAACTGCTACATGGTTCTTTGATTGTGTTATATATATATTTTTTACTCAATTCATAGCTAATTACCTAAAATAGAAAAATACATTATAAGTTACTATACTTAATGTGTGATATTTATTAATGTACTAAAAAATTTATCTTATAACTATGTTATAATATATTCTTAGTTGATGACAATAAGACCATAGCTCTACCCACAAATTGTTTAATCTAGTAATTATGAGGTAACATGTTCGAATTTCTCTCCATCCAATATTAGTTGAGTATGAACCGAAAGTACCAAAGGTAGAATAGCTCTATCGACATCTTGTACGACCTAGTAATCCTGAGGTTACAGGTTCGAATCCTTCTCCCCCAATATTGTTATATAAAAATAAAAAGAAAAAAGTATGAGCTGAAAGTTAGTCAACCACAATTAACCCAACTCAACAAAAAAATATAAATGAACCCAACTAAAAAATGTTATAACCTAACCTATTTGTAGGAATAGAAGCAGATCTAAAATTAGGGTTTTAATTAAAAAATACCTGCTGCATTGTTGGCAGAAGCGTTGGTGGATTCCGGCGACCGCAACCGCCGGAGCCTTGGCGTGAAACTCACAGACCTTATGGCGGCGATGGTACCTCTTGGAATCGGACAGATCAGCATTGCAATTATCCGCCTGGCACGCCGGCGCCGGCGCCGCCGCAGCTCCGGCACACCCAGATCCCGATTTATGATTAGAAGAACCAAGTCCCACAATTTTCTTCTTCTTATTAAAATCTCCACCAAACCCTAATTCCTGATCGTCATCTTCTTGATCTTCATCGTCTTGTTCTTCCTCCTCATCCTCCACGTGGTAGTAATTTAGCCTTCGTTTTCCATCTGCTTTTCCAGTAGCCATTTCAGAACAGAAATGAAGAAACCAAAAAAAAAAAAGAAAAAAAAGCAAAGGAATTGGTTCAAGAATTGAAGACACTAAATTAGTACTACTACTACTATTGCTATTGCTAGAGGTTGAGGACCACAAATTCCATTTTTTGTGTCCTTTTTTCCCCTCAGTGGAAGAGGTAAGAAAAAAGGGTTAATGGGGTTGGGAAAAAAATGTTTTTTTTTTTTTTTTTTTTTTTTTTTTTTTTGTAGCAGCAAGGTTTTTAATGTTTTCCATATACCTTGAGAAGCCAAGTTGAAGTAAAGAATTACTTTAAAATTTGTCTAAAGAGAGTTTAGTCCCCACTCAGTTATCAGTCTTTGGAAAAATTGTCTCCTCCCATGTTATGTATATATATATATATTTTTTTTTATATTATGTAAAAAAAAGGGTTTTTTTTTTTGACTGTGTGGAGTGATACTGTCAAACTTGAGCATATTTCTATTGTTAAAGATATAGATATATGTTTTTGACTAATTTTGAGATGATTGTTGGATAATTATAATTATCATATAAGATTATAATAACATGTGTGTTTGGTATAACAGAGATTTTGATAACTTAGGTTTGGATACATCCATGACCATTTGAGTCAATTTACACATATTTCGAATAATATTATGGGATGTACTACATGATCCATAAAACATTGTTTAAATAAAGGGATTATTGTTGGGGTCTAACCAAGTGTGAATGAACTAAAACAAACACTAAGTTGGCTAAACTAGTTGATTAACATACACAAGTGATTAATCATGCAGAAT
>JBBMEF010000004.1:6178396-6189167 GCA_037832685.1 Sicyos baderoa
TCTGTCTCCTTCGTCAACGACGAAGTTGAGACGTACTTTCAACCACACACTTCACATGAAATATTTATATTTATTGACTAAATTTGTGTAAACACTATTTTACCAACAGTTATCTATTTTAAATATAGTATTTTTTACATTTATAACATAATTTTGGATTTCAATTCTATTTTTTACTCTCTTAATTCAAGACTATTTGTGACACTATTGAAAACTTTACTTTTTAAAATTTTAATATGTACGGATTAAAGATTATCTATACTTATTAAAGATTTTTTTATGCACAGATTTAAGATTATCTATAACACTCATTGAAGTCATACTTATGATTTTTTTCGTCTTTTTATATCCAATTTTATTCTAAAAAGTTTTGTTCATACAATTTTTTTTTAATTTTGTTATTATTATAGATGAAAAATCCATAAATTTTACCAGAATTCATACTCAATGAAAAATGAGACGCATAATCTATTTTTGAAAAAAAAAAGAGTTTTTCAAAAAAAAGGAAAAAATGAGACGACGAGACGAGGGTAATGGATCCAGGCGAATATGCAGGTGCCAGCCACGGCTGCGGCTATAAAATGTTCGAATTCACCATTCCCCAAATGACTTACTCAAGTTCGAGCCACAGATTCCAATGGCGACTCGATGATACTCCCTGTTTTCCATTGATTCTTCACACACATCCGTACACCAATGGGGGATACTGCTTCCACTTACAAAGATTACGTCGCCGGTCTGATTGCCGGCGTTGCCAGCGTCGTCATCGGCCACCCTTTTGACACCGTTAAGGTGAACCTCAACCCTCCGCTCGAATTGATATTTTCTTTTTTTATTTACTGTTTATTTTTCGGGATTTTGAAGTTTTTGGTGTAATCGATGGTAGCTTAATAGAGTTTACATTTCGCTTGAATCTGACATTTAATGTAGATGTAGATCAATGATTCTTCTTATACGTTACCTGAATTAAGTGTCCCCAAGAGGTGTGGGCTTTAAAGCTGCTCTCCTTAAGGTCTCCCATCAGATTCGAGATTCACTTGTACATTAATTTTTACACACCTTTCGAATCTCCATTCTTTCGATATCTTTTGGTGCTTGACCTAGGGATAGACATGGTTACCAGTATAGTGTATAGTGGTGTGAAGCTCCAATTTTCCGTTTTAAAAAAAAAACATTACTTAATATATTTTTTTTTAATCCGTGACTGTCTGGACCAGTTTTCGTGCATCTCGACTAATGTCACGGGACATACCGTCTGGCCCTACAACATTTGGATGCTAAGAAAACCGGTAGGAAATTAATTCTTAAGTAGGTGACACCATGGATTGAACCCATCACTTTATGTACCTCAAGGCCTTCTTTGACCAATTGAGCCACTCTAGGATGGTTAACATTACCTAAGTTAAGTTGTTACAGAGTTGATTATTCAACAATAAATATACCTACGAGAATTTTGGTTGTTTTGGTGTCGATTCCTTTTCCAATTAATGTTTTCTGGAGCAATAATTATCATTTACCAAGCTGTCCTGCCTGTTCTTTTCACATTCATACAAGTTGATTATTTGTGATTATATGTGGAAATATGATGTCATATTCTCTCATAAAAGACTTCAAAATTTGAACTTAACAGCAGTTAAGCAAGTAAGTAGTTTGTGGCTGGTGAAATTTATATGCATATTATCTGTTTACTAATCAGGTAAAGCTTCAAAAACATAACACTGAGTCGCGGGGGCGTACTTATCGAGGTGGTCTGCATTGCACTGCTAGGATACTGAAGACTGATGGTGTAAGGTTTCTGAACTTTGAGAGACGAATATAGGAAGTGGTTGCATTGCATATGCTAGGTCTGATTGGTTAATTGGATGTGTAAATCTTGAACTCGTGCTATTGAGAATTTACTAAAATTTCTGCTGTGGATGTAAATTGAAGGTTTATCATCTTTTGTTATCTTAGAAAAGTGGTGTCCTATTGGACATATTTTGCAATGTTGTTTCATGTTTATTTCCTCATATGTTGCAAGCATTGTTTTGAGTGTTCGAATTGCTCAATATTGTTCTTACCATTCCTTTTTCTGCATAAATTGTTATGTCTAGGAGTGTTGATGCTATGGGAAATCTCTGATATGCAACCTTTTCTCGTTGCTATCCATTGCTTGATGACCATATTTTGCAGAATTGAGAAATGACAATTTTGACAGGTGAGAGGACTTTACCGAGGAGCAACATCATCTTTTATTGGGGTGTCTTTTGAGAGTTCTCTTCTTTTCGGAATTTATTCCCGGACTAAACACTCATTGCAGGTCTGTTCTGAAGGAATTGAGACTTTTGCTTAGGACTTTTGGCCCATTTGTAGGCTTTCTTAATAATGCTAAAACCTCTTTACTCTTATGTTCAATAGTCTTAGAAATTTTGACCAATGAGCATTTTGTTCGCAATCATGATATGGCCTTACCGGTCTCGCTTTCTCTGATTATGAAGGGAGGTGAACATGATGGTAGGCCGCGTCCACAAGTAGTAATTCCTTCTGCAGTTTATGCTGGAGGTATCATCAGCTTTATATTATGTCCTTCAGAATTAGTGAAGGTAGGTAAATCATGATGTACGAGTTTATTGTTTTCCTTTTTTGTTCCTAATTTAAGCTCATGACACTAAGCTTTTCCAGTGTAGGATGCAAGTTCAAGGCACTGATTCTCTAGTTCCAGTGTCCAGTAGATATAGTGGTCCAGTCGACTGTGCCCTTAAAACTATAAAAACAGAAGGGGTAAGACAATTCTCAGACTTGTTGGAATCTGCCATTTGTGATATGGTTTTCAAATGACACTCTGTTTGGCAGGCTACTGGTATCTTTCGTGGAGGTGTTGCGACATTTTTAAGGGAATCAATTGGAAATGCTGTATTCTTTAGCGTTTATGAGAATGTTCGTTATTACATGCATTCACAATTACGCACTACTTCGAGTGTTCAGGGCAACTTAATGGACATGGGAATTGGGATTTTGACTGGTGGCCTTGGTGGTGTGGCTGTAAGTTTCTGAGTAAATGTTAATTCTGATGTTTCTAGCTGTCGTATTTTGTTCTATAGAAAGATTTTATTAATCTGGTTGTTATAAAGTTGACTAATGTTTCTAAATTGAAGCAGTTCTGGTCAGTTGTATTGCCCCTGGATGTTGCTAAAACTATAATTCAGACTTCTCCAGATAAAAACGCAACTAGAAATCCATTTGTAGTCTTGAACTCGGTAAGATATTTCGCCATTGCTTCATTTCAGGTTGTTCTTATCTCTGCCAATTTCCACTTGGCTATGATCTCTACATATATCATGTATTTCCTTTTTACCATCAAAGTTAAACAAGATGCTGAAACAAATCATTCTTCTAGATATATCGAAATGCTGGAATCCGAGGATGCTATACAGGATTAGCTCCAACCATACTTCGTGCATTCCCTGCCAATGCAGCAGCAATCGTCTGCTGGGAGCTAGCAATGAAAGTTCTTGGTGTCGCTCGAGATTAACAAGACTATTTCTGTTCATTTCCCCAGCTCTTCAAACTTCATGTTATTTCCTTGGTACGTTTTGACAGCCCTGCTATAGTTTCGGAGGATATGATTGTTGTTTATAGGCATTCATTGTTTTTGTTTCTTTCAATTAGAATGGAAATAAATCAAAAGATTATAACTCTAAAGTGTTTGAGTCGCATCTATATTAGATCTCTTCATCTTATGAGCCATGAATAATGATCTATGAAAAACTATACTTTGATATAGAGAAGAAAGAAAAGTGAAACAGTAATAAGAAAATACAGGTGCAGCCCATAATCTTAATAGACATTGCATTATGGATTAATTATCCATAATTATTCCAAATGGTTATGGATGCAAATGTTGAAGATAAATAAGACACATCCTAACATAAGCAATAGTTCTCTAGTAGTACAAAGCAAAAGCCAGGATTGACGGAAGAGAGAGTATCCACTCAAAACCAATTAGTAGTATGAGGGAGTAGTCCATATTTTTTATAAGGGTGTTGAAAACTCTCCATCTTTCCTATGTGGGACAAGATGAGTATCTCCGACATATCTTTTTAAGATGGTTAGGAAGACTATCTTGGATTAGATCCAAATTTGTGGACCAAAATACCCGTTTTGCCTGCTTGGATGGGTCCAAATCACCTGCTTAGGTTATACCCGTTTGAGTTGGATTGGAATTTGGAGGATTAATAATCCTTATGGAGCTCTGATACCATATTATCTAATATGAGGTTCTACCTTAAAACCAATTGATAGTAAACAGAGTAACTCATATTCTTTAAAAGGATATGCAAACTCTTTATCTTTGTAACATGGCACAAGATGAGTATCTCCAACCAAGATCAAGCAAATCTTGAAATAATGGAAGCATTGACCAACAAAACAAATAAAATGCTTGGGGAAGGGCCTATATTACATAGAGAACGCTAATGTAAAATCTTTCCTTTTTCATTGTTCTGCTAATTGCAAGGTTGAGCTTTCGCCATCGACGTCCGATGAGCTCTTCCGCCGCTGCTGGCTGTGGCCGGCCAACTGCTTCCGGCAACTCCTTTTAGTTTTTAACAAACTCTTGAAGGCCTTGAAATCTCCATTTCACGGAATAACACAGATGGTGATATTTAGTTATCAATAATGATTGGTTTTAATAGAAGAGTATGATTTAGCCATATATCAATAGACTGTTTAGTGTTTACTATTAGAATAAATGATGTTGAAAGTTTCTTAGATAAAAATAAAATAAGTGAGTTAAAGAGTCTTTTGATCAAGTTATAAATCATAACAGTTGAATTCAGATAATATTTATGGTATAGAATAAATGATGTTGAAGTTTCTTAAATAATCATTCCAAGTTTCTTAAATATCCTCAGAAGATCTGGATGTTTGGGCTTTGGGTTGGCACTAGAGGCTAGATAGTGAGTTCAAGCTTAGCCCATTGAAGGATTGGACCAGGCCCATTAATTTCGATTCAAGATTTAGCTAACGGCCCAACAAGGCCCATAATGAGGCCTGGCCAGCTGTCGGGAAAGTGACGGTGAAATGAAATGTACCAAATTGCAATTTTTTATTTTATTTTTATTATTATTTATTTATGAAGATAGGAAATTGCAATTATTTTTGGGGACCGAGCAGAATAATGATGGATTACGTTGGCGGTGCGCGTCCGCCGCACAACAATCTCAGCCGACCACATAATGCCCTAAATTTACAGAGCACGGTCCCACAAAATTAGGGCTAAAGTGGGCATAATTAGTGGCTTTTTGTTAGACTATTAATAATAACCAAAGATTTTAATTGACATAAATTTGTATCCATAAAAGCTGATTTTCGTAGGTATCATGTACAACTTTATAAAGTTACAAATTCAAGTCTCCAACTCTTAAACTAAAAAGAAATGGCGTTATATTATGAATTTGAATCTTTTCCTAATTATATGGTTGAACTAAAAAAATAAATTATCAAGAATAATAATTCAACACTATTACTGTAAATTATGAATCAAAAAATCATGGATTTAAATTTTTAGATTTGTAGTTGAACTAAGATGAGATTGCTATTATATATAGAGAATTTTGCATGTATAATAAAAAAGAATAAATTATTTCTATATATAATACAAAATCAAAACGAATTCATTTGTTATAGAAAATTCAAATTGAATTTTATCAATAGTTGAATTTTTGAACTTCTTTTTGTTGATAGGCATGTCATAGGTTGCCAAAGGCTCAATCTTATGCGGTATAAAATTATGTATTATATATAAATTATTTTAGAAATTGTATATTTAAATATAAAAGATAGAATGTATTGTTGATCGTAAATTCTCTAATATATATTTGGTAGATAAAGAGAAAACCTAAATTAGGTAGGGGAGATATTTAATAAATTGATTAAACTAAACCTAAACGAATAAAAATATTTAAATTGTTGCATTAGAAAAAGGGATGAATAATTTAATTACACACTGCGGATAATGGACGACAACAAGGTTACAAAAACAAAGAATTTTAATTCAACGTAAGCATATCATTGTAAGATCAACAAAATGATGACATTGATATTGTACAATTTTAAATACTCTTAGATTAATATATCTTTCTTGCCAACTTGGGAAAGAATAACACCTATCTTCTTCACACTTATATTAAAATATTGAGTGGAATAAAAATTCACTTATTCCAATATAGTAGTTTAAATTATTAGGTACAATAATGATATTTCATGTCTTGTAGGATTTAGATCTAGAAGGTGATCATGATATTTCAATTTTTTTTTTAATAATTTATCAATTTATAATCTCTTTTGTTAATAACAATATAGAGTTCTACTAGAATATAATCTAACTTCGTTCCAATATAGAATTTAACTTCGTTGTTGTTAATACAAGTCTAATGTCAATTAAATTATATAATTTTGACTTATAATCTATTGTTAATAATACATTGAATAGAAAAATTAATATTTTAAAAAAATTGCAGTAGATGACAAGTTCTAACCTCTTTATTTTAATTGTAGAACTTTTTTAAAAATATTTTATACATTATAATATTTAACTTTTTATTGAAACTTATCAATTTTAAATTTTATATGATTGAAATTTATTAATTTTGTGGTTATTAATTTAGTGGAGTGGAATAAGTTTTTGTTATATTTATTTATTTATTTTAATTTTGACTTCCGTGGAATTTATTTTATTTGCTATTCAAGAAAAATTCTCATATTTAAATATATTATTTGATTTAAATATATTAGGGAATTTGCGCTGTATAGCAATTTTCCAACTTTTTAAAAATATTGCAAATATAGCAATTTTTTTTTATAGATTCTATCAAATACTATTGATGGAGTCTATCAGACATTATTGATGGAATCATATTATTGATGGAGTACATTATTGATGGAGTCTATCAGACACTATTGATGGAGTCTATCAATCTAATTTTGATAGATTTGCAAATATTTTCAAAAAGTTGCTATTTACTCAATTTTTTTATCTTATCGTAATATACATGCAAATTCCCCAATATATTATTTGATTTAAATTTATTGAATTTATTTGTCATATGGTTATTTATATTAAAAGTATCAAATAGATTGATTCAAACTTATATTTGGGTTAGTAAAATTTATTGTATGATAATTATCATTCTTACTTAAACTGTTACTTCAAAATAAATAAAATAGAATCTGTTCATAATTCTATACAAAACTCTTCAATCTATATTTTCAATTCATAACCTTCCAGTTTAAATATACATACGCAACTTTTATTATTATTTTGGGATTTAATTGATTTTTTTTTTTTTTTTTTTTCTTCTCAAAAAGAAAAAACCGATTTTTTTCTTTTTTCTTTTTTTGAGTTACAACTATTAGGGGTTGAAGTATTCGAACCCGTGACTTCTTGGTCATCGAATATACATTGATGTTGTCGAACTACTATTTTTGTTGGCAGATTTAATCGATATCTTGGTTTAATTATTGACTACTTTTAGATTCCAATTTGTACAATTGAAGCAGTAACAACTCATCATTAAAAGTATTTTAATTATAATCACTATATAAAAACTACATAATATGTTATCTGAGCAAGAAGTTGAAGTTCGAAATTTTTGCAGTGTTATTTTCATTCTAATTAATGTCATTAGTTCACAAATTAAGTCACGTGCTAATTTCAGAACCTATTTTAAAATGATTCAAAGAGTTGCTTCACGTTGGCCTTTTAAAAGATTGAATGCACACAACTTGTGAAAATGCCTTGACTAAACTATGATCATATACATATTATTAAGAAAAACGCCACCTAAAAAAAATGTGTGGGTGACAAAATTGAATAGGAAAAACATTTTGGGTGTCATTGAGAAAAAAAAGTTGGGTGTGATGCATCATTGAATAGAGACTCATATTAGAGGTTATGATTTGATACCCAAATGTCAATATATATATATATATTAGGGAGATTTGAATGTTGTCAAGATTTAAAGAGTTATTTTTATTTTCTTTTTATATTCCGTCGATTAGTGTATATAGATTGAGGACAAATTAAATTGAAATTTTACTATGAAAGTGGATATCCAAATAAGCTCGCAACCACAACCATCACAAGATAGCCCAATTGGTTATAAAGGGTCTTAGGGTGCATAAGGTGAAAATATTGTAGGATCAGATGTTATGCCCCGTAACATTAGTCGAAATGCGCTTGTGCACGCAAGAAAATAAGCTGGCAACGACCAAAATTAGGATAGAGATCTTTGTCTGAACACAAAGATGAGTTTATGAGTTGATAGTGTGAGGTCCCATGTTTTTGTGTCTGTTGTTCATTGATGTTCATAATTTCCACATGACTTTTGCCTTCAAAAGCCTGCTATATATGTTGGGTTTCTTTCATGTTTTGCCAGTTTGGATTGCTGCCCTTAATTCCTAGTGGCCTCTTGAGTACCAACCCCATGCCATTTGGTGGGTTTGTAGGACCTCTCTATTTTTCTCTCTTTTTAAAAAAGTTATTATGGACACTCGCCCAGCTCCTCTAAATCTGAGGGTAACTGTGCTCGTTCCTATACTAGATATCGAGAAACAACATAAAAATAGAGGTGAAATGGGGTCGCTTGAAAAAATAAATTTGGAACCTCAAGAAGAGCATAGTATCAAAGTCCAGATGCTCAACTATTATACCTACCTAGAGTTTTTGGACCGATGCACCATAATTAGTTTTATCGGACTAATCATTTAACCCTACAATATTTAACTATCAAAGAAATTTTCACTAGGTCAATTTTTTCTCATCTTCAAAATAAGTAACCAAATCTACAATATAAACATTTTTTATACCTACACACTTAAATTCTTTAATTTCTTTAAAAAATATTTAAAATATCTCTAAACTCTCTAAGAAAGCATCGGAGAAACCAATAAGAATTTATGGGCTAATCTATAGTTACTAAATAAGATTGCAAGATAGACGATCTTTTTTGAATTGTCTCAGCATGAAGCATATACTTATTATTAAGAAATTAATATCTAAATCTTCTCTTATGAACTCTAAATTGTTGATGATTTCAATAAATAATAATAATAATAAATCTACCCTCGTTTGGTAAATCTCTCTTGATTTGTAAAGCTGAGTTATTAAGAATACAAGCTGGCTAGCAGATGAATCTTTTAATAAAAGAAATTTTTATTAATCCCTAACCCATGAAAACGAACATACTAAACAAACTTGTTTCAATTAGTTAATACATTAAACAGAATATTACATAGTAATATGGACTTTAAAAGGTAATTATTTTTTAAAAGTGATCAATTCCCCAAAACTAAAGCAATTAAGTTTAATAAATATAAGATAAAGGAAAGAAAAGTGGTGAGGGAATAATGATGGAATGTTAGGGGAAATGAGAAAATCCCTTGGTTTACTACAAAATCCATTTATGTTCTTCAGCCTATATTAATATTATTCTTTGTTTTTTTATTTTATAATTCTCTCATCCTCTTGCAAAGCTGAGCTGCCCTCCACATGTCCCTAAAAAACCCTTATGCCCTTCTTTTTTGGGGGTGTCTTTTATTTTAGGGACCCCACATGTTAGTCTCTTTTGTCCCCTTACTCTTGGAACTAATAGAATTAATTCACATTATTTTTTCCCTAATAGGGTTCTTAGATGTCTCCAAAAGTCATCTAAATTATAACCATCAATAATGCAATTACTATTTAATAGCTACCCTTCTTGCCTTTGTACTTTGGGTGTGTGTTATTGTTTTACCAAGTAATATAATGCTATATGGTTACCTACAACACTAACTTTTTTTTTTTTTTTTTTTTTTGACAAACCTAAATTAGTTCTAAACATATAGCAATTATACCAATAACCCATTTCAATAATTAATTTTCAGCAGTACTACTTTCCTTTAGGTCAAGTTTTAACACCTTTTACTTTAATGTCTAAGTGAGTTCATTGATTGATATGTTTTCTTTTTTTATTTAGTTTTTAAAGCCTAATAATTTTGCTTAATTATTATATGTTAGTTTTCCACCTTCATTATTAGCCGCAATTCTAATTAATTTTATTTTAGTTTTCTATCTGAATCAAAGTAGAAGTTTGCACCACTATGAACATAGTTTGATGGTTCAAATATATTTACTTTTTTGTTGCAGGATTGCTAAATTGCTAATGACCACCTACTTAATTAGGGATTAATTTTCTATAAATCTCCTTGACATCCAAATATTGTAGGGTCAGATGATATATCTGATGATATTAGTTGAGGTGCGCGAAAACTGGAGCAAACACATGAATATCAAAAACAAAAACAAAAAAAATTGATTTCATCTTAAAATATAAAAAAAAAGTCTTAAAATTTTAATTTCGTATACACAGTCTTTGAGTATTAAAAGAAATTAAAATATTGAATAAACCAGTCATTTATTAAACAATAATTTAAAATTTATTAACTCTATAAATACAAATTTGAAGGTTTAAAATTATAAAATATGGCAAACATGAACAGTTGCTCAGCAATATTAATATATCTAGAGATGTTCATGGGGCGGGGCGGGGCCGGAAAATGCCTTCCTCGTTCCCGCCACCAAAATCGATCCCGTTCCCGCGAAATTCACCGTTTTTTTTTTTTGCGCGTATTGGGGCGGGGATTCCCTGCGGGGAATTAGCGGGATCGGGTTCCCGGTTCAATTTTTTTCATAAATTGTATTTTTTTTCACTTTTTATTTTTTTCTTTTATATCTTGTCCTACCTTTATTCAA
>JBBMEF010000004.1:6196109-6211652 GCA_037832685.1 Sicyos baderoa
AACGGTTGGTTAACTCGGAAACGCTGAAACACTGAAGCTGGCCGGAATACCTTTTCTTTTCTATTTTTTCTCTTTTCTCTCTCTGCCGTTTTTTCTTCTTCGTGAGAATCACGGTGATTCACAAAGTGAATCAAATTCACTTTAAAAAAACTCTTAGCCCTAATGGGCTTTGGATTGGGCCTCCACAATGAATAAGCCCAACAGGTTTTTCTCAACAAGTGAGTATTAGAGCTTTAGGTTCGTAGTTTTTAAAATTTCTAATGTAGTGTAAATTCTAGATAAATGTCTAATCTAAGAGTGAATGCACACATATCAAATCATTTCCATAACAGTGGAGTAGGGACGTTCCCGAACCACTTAATTACGGTGTTTCTGCCTTCTCTATTGCTCTTTTATGTTTTGTTTTGAATTAGTAATTGTGCATTCACTCTTAGATTAGATATTTATCTAGAACTTGCACAACATCTAAGTATATGCTCTGTGGTTGTAGCTTTGTCTGTACTTCCACATCAGAAAATGCTAGGATTGAAGCAGAAATGATAGGCTTTATGAGTTCAGTGAAGTTTGATGTGGATAAATTTGATGGAAGAATGAATTTTGGCTCGTGGCAAGTGCAAGTCTTAAGAACTGCAAGTGTCATCAGATTAAATTTGGCTAAGAATGGTCTTTGCTAATGTATATGGAATATCAACAACCATAGAATTTTAAGAGAAGCTTAAAGTAATGTATCAGGCAAAGAGCAATTCAAATCGATTATACATAATGGAGCAATTTTACACGTTGCAGATGGAGGAAGGTACAGAAATCTCAAACCATATAAGTTCTCTCAATGACGTTGTCTCTAAGCTGAAAGCGATTGGTGTGAAGATAGAGAACGAGAATAAGGCACTAAGGCTTATCTTGTTACTTTCCACAACTTTTTATGAACATATGAAGCCAATTTTTAATGTACGAAAAATAAGTCTTCACATTTTGTAGAAGCTACTAGCAAACTTCTATAAAGAATGTTGAAACGTGATGAGCGTACTTCACACGAGGATTCGGTACTGATATTCGTAATTGGCAATTAGAAAAAGTAGAAAAATTTTGTATAAAAGAAAGGTTGTTGAGGATGTAGACAACCTGATCACATGAGAAACAATTATCCTAACAAAGCAAGTTCGTCAAAGGTTTATGGTTTGTACATTGACGTGGTCTCTCTTGGGGATCAGGTGACTTCCTCTAAAGAAAGAAATCACCTTATAATATGTCCGTTTTGCTACGGTAGAGAATGTGATTTCAATAATCACATTGATTCCACAAGTATGCACACAAGCATTGACTTGACCGTTATAAATTTCAGGGTGTATTATTAACATTTACGAAGAAAAACTTTTTATGATAGAATATGTTGTAATTCTCAACAATGTTCCATCCGAAGATCTAGATTCT
This sequence comes from Sicyos baderoa, assembly GCA_037832685.1. Taxonomy (NCBI): domain Eukaryota; kingdom Viridiplantae; phylum Streptophyta; class Magnoliopsida; order Cucurbitales; family Cucurbitaceae; genus Sicyos; species Sicyos baderoa. Next base: position 6,197,541 of record JBBMEF010000004.1, read on the forward strand.
TCAATATCAATTTCCCTCGTAGTGATTTGCTTCAAGCACAAGACTTTGAGTTTATCATTACTTTTTTTTCCTTTATTCTTTTTCACAGCCGACATAAACAATAGACACGTGGAAATGCTCTATGCATCATTTAATTATTATTTTTTTCACAAACGCCATAAACAAAGGACACGTGGAAATCCTCTCAATACCTCATTTAATTAGCAAATCAACACTTAAAACTTAAACGTTTCTTTTTCGACATTATGGCACTTTTTATTTTCAATTGTCATTCTAATTTCCTGCTAGAGACCTATTAAAATATTTATGTCACATGAACAATTAAACAGTGAAAAAACAATACTTTTTTAATTCTATTCATGTATGAGGGAAAGTAGTTCTGGTTACCGCTAAACAAGAATTCTTTGTCCAAACAAGCAATTCTTTCCAATTTTTTCACTAAAATCTTGTTCTTTTTCTGATCACACAAAAACCAAACAAAGGAAATCAAAAGAAAGATATCCAAATAAAGTAATATGATTCAACAAAAAACAAGATTTCATTTGATGGATGTTAGCAGAAACAAAGTAAATAGGAAAACAAGTAAACCCCAACACATAATTCATACATCAATCATCAAACTTGGTCTGAGAAGCTTTTGTCCTAACATCAGCTTCATCCACCATCTTTCCTTCTCTCTTGTTCCTGATCAGCCCCCATTACACTCTCCTTCATCTTCTGTGTCGTACCCTTCGCCGCCTCCCATGCCCCTTCCACACTTTGCTTCACCTTCTCCTTCCCCTTCTTCGCCATCTCTTCCGTCTTCTCTTTCGCGTCCTCTGCGGTCTCCGCCGCACGGTTCGTTCCTTCCTTCGCCTTCTCCTTCGCGTCGTAGGCATAGTCTTTAACCTTCTCCTTCGCAGCCCGCGCAGTCTCCGCAACTCTATTCGTTCCTTCCTCCGCCATGTCTTTGGTTCCCTCCGCGTAGTCTTTCGCTCTCTCCTTCATTTCTTCGGCTCCTTCCTTGGCTGTTTCCTTCGCATCTTCGTATGCCAAGTCTGGTCTTGGGTCTCTGTTAGCATCCACGCCATGTCCATCCTATACCACGAACAACACAACCGATAAGATCATACGTAAAGTCATCAAATTTACAATAAATTATGAAACTGGTGGCTACCCATGGATGTTTGGAGGCGGATGTAGTGAAAGAGAGCCTGGAAATGTTGGTTGAAGATCTGAGAGAACTGGGAAATGCCTTGCAGAGGTTGAAGATGACATTTTTGGATAAGGACATGTTTGTTTCAACTTTCAATTCTAAACACTCACAATGTTATTCTCTGTTTTTTTTGTGTGTTTTTGCTGAATTTGAATGTGTTCATTTGACGGTGTTGGGGTTGTACGAGGCAGAAGTGGCAGAGTTTATCATGTGCCACGTGGGGTTAATTCAATGCCACGTGGAGGATGTATTGCTTGCCTCGTTGTTCAACTGACACGTTAGAAACAGATAACATAAAATCCATACCATTTTTTTCCTTTGAAATATTATTTTGGTCCAAACATGAAACACTCATTTTTAAAAACGGAGGCTCATTTTAAAACCCGATTTCCATACTGAATATACTGATTTTGAATAATTTAAAGCATGTTTCTTTATTCAACATACAAAAAAAGGGTTAACATACATACCAGTTAAGAAGCAAGAAAAGAAACATGAAGAATGAACCAGGAATCGGTGGAAGAGAAAGCATGAGGAGAAGACAAAGACCCAGCATCAGAAACGTCCATTTCAGCGCATTCCATGTAGGACCCTGATTTCACAGGTTCAAAAAAATGGGGAATTTCAACAAGGGAAGAAAATGGGAAATCGAAGGGAGAATTAGAACACTAACGTTACACCAGGGGCTAAAGCCCCGACCAAAATTGCTTGTGCTGGTTTTTTAGCAAATTAGCAAATTAGGTTATTTCTAGGTTTTTCTATAAATAGTAAGAATAAGTCATTTGTTATGTAAGGAATAAGTCTATTTGTTATGTATCCGTTCAATTATAATCTTTTGTATTCTGGTTTTTTGAGAGATTATAGTAGTTTGTGGTAGTTTAATATAAAGTGTGGTTGTCGTACTTTAATAGAAAGTGTAGTAGATTCTATCATTTTGGTATCAAAGCATCTTCTCGAGAGATTTATCGTTTTTATCGTACTTAAATATAAAGTGTGGTAGATTCTATCAGTGATATGAAATTCAGATGAATAGATCACCTTTCACAGATCTTTAAGAAAAGGAAGCAATCTTCTACAATGTTGAGTTCAGTTAATTTATATAATACAATTTTAGTAGAAACTCTTGCAGCATTACCTCTGCAAATGGCGAAATTCTTTCTCGCTGTCTATACATTTATATACAAATGCAAACTCATTCATTCAACAGCTTCATGTTTGTCAAGCTTTAATGTGACAAAGCTTGTGGTTTTTCTTTTCCATTTGTTCATAAAATCTTTGAAAATCTTCAACTCCCCATATAGGCAGCACTTCTGTTAGCAGCATCTTTCTGAAGCTGCCATTCTTTATCTTTTAGATACAGCAGAAGAGGCGGCCGCTCACTTCTCAAATCCGTTGCACCGCAGCCATAGAGCATGTTTTTTTGGTTCTCATTCGGTCCGTAAGCCAAAGGGAAAGCTGGATGGAGCAATGGACTTCCCATATTCATTGTTGGATTATAAGCAAACTGATTCCCTATTTGATACAAATGTCCATACCTTGAACTGTCATTGCTTTGGAAGTTCACATTGTTGGGAGCTGCCAATACTCGATTACTTTCCCCGTCGAGATTGTGATTCTCCCGATATTGACGAAGCCATTCAGAAGAAGTCATACGATGCGTGGATGGATACATATTCGTAAAACTAGCAATTGAGGGACTATATTCATATGTAGCATGAGGGGCAGTCCAATTCGAATAAGCACTCCCTCGAAAAGCATTTGAAAATGTATCAGTTTGGTCAATAACCCTGAAGATTTTGCTATCAGGGATGTTAGCATTGATACCATTAAATGAAACAACATCATCTGGTAAATAAGGGGCTGAAGGTACTGGTTTAGAATAGGGAGGAGGAGCAAAATGGTACAATATTCCAGATTCGGAGCTGGGAATCGAAGCGGAATTCTCGGTATCATTAAGTCTAAGTCCATTTATAAACGCCGGAGTTACCTCATCAATGGTCTGCAAACCATGTTTGGCGAAACCATCTGTCACTTTCTCTTGATCAGTATTAAAAGTAAAACCTCTATTGAGCACCCAGGCACTAAGTGAGGGAGGGCCAGCAGATATGGAGGCATCTGAATTTTGATGTACTAATAATGTATCTTTTCCAAAAATATCAGGCTGCTCAAACGGCTTGTCTCTGCTGAGATTTGTAACATCTGAATGAAAAGCAAAGGGATCGCTCTGACCACGAGTCTGCTCTATAAGTAGCGATGTCGCACGCTTCAAGCTTTCATCAGAAGATATGGTCTGAGCCTCCATGCTTTTCGGTGAGACTTCGTCGCTCCCTGCAATAGAGACTGGTGCAGAATTATACCTCTGGAGGGGCTTGAAAAGAATGACTTCTTCATCTTCAACTGGGACAAATTTCTTATTCAAATCGTTCTGACGCAAAACTTCATCCGGGATATCTTTCTCGCCTTCTTCTTTGTCTTTACATACATCCTGAGTTGGTTCTTCTAGATCTGGACTAAAAAGTTTGGACTTTGAATTTTCCAGTTCATTTTGCTCTATTGTGTAAAATACATTCCTTATCTTATCATGGATGATCCACTTTGGAGAATCAACTATATTGAAGATTTTGATAGCAGCAACTGTTACGCGGTAAGCACGGTGTTCCGCTCCAAATTCGAAGTTGTCCATGTGTTCCCAGTGAGATGAGAAATCCAATGGTTCATGTGCAAAAGCTGAAGGTGTGAAGCCTCTTAACTCGCGGTCTTCCCACAGAGGGATAGCAAGAGAACAATGTGTCTCAACTGTATTAACATTCAATCTCTTCAGAAGGTTACCATAAACACCAAAAAAGTAAGACATGGAACTTCTACTATTTTCATCATGACCATATCTTACTACTTCGCCAAGAATGTTCGGTAACCACTCGACAAAGACGAGCACGGAGGGTAAAAGAGGGAAAGAATCCAATTGGCTCGCTATCAGACATCTCTCCATTAGCCGTCCCATGACAATAAATGTAGCAACCAATGCCAAGTGAGTCAGCTCAAGTTGCTGCATATCATTCAGATCAGTTTTATTGAACAGATTCTGTAGCATGAAGATGAACACGGAAGCAATTTGGATGGCTCGAAAAGGGCCTGTTCTCACCGAATCCAAGAGCTTGTAGGATTCTAATGAAACACTTAACTTAGAATCATCTAGAGACAAGAGTTCATCCAGCAATCTCATCATAGATGAAAATGTACTTGTGAAGTCTCCCATACTGTAATGGATTGAAATAGAGCAAGAAATGTTAGAACTCAAGAAAAAAAAAAATCATGCATGCACAAAACAAGAGTTTTATAAGACCAAAACCCCTACAAATGCAAAATGCAACAGCAAAACTGGTACCAACATTTCAAGCAGGCTAAAATACCTGGATTTTAAGAAAAAGAAACCCAAGGTTCTGATGAGCAGAGAAAACAAGTCCGTCTCTAGAGACTTGTGATCTTCTTTGGTTTGTGATTTGATCTCGAAACAGCACCTTTCGATCGGTTTTAAGAAATTGAACAGAACGTCCTTAGATAGGGAAGGCAGAGGAGATGACCTATTCTGTAAGGTCACAAAGTTAACATTTGCAGATGCCTAGAGGATAAGGTAGAGAAAGTAAAATACAATACGAAATGAGTCTTACTCTTTCAAATAGTAATATAAGGTTATCCCAAGCATCAGGAAAAGGTTCTTTGACTGCATAACTTCTTACACATTGATACATAGCAAGAAACTGATCATTAACATAGGTAGCCAACACAGCCAACTGGAAAGAAACATAAACATGTGGATAAAACAAATGATACCATCGCATATCATGGTTGAAAAATCAAAAGATCATAAGATTATGGCACCTAGTTTACTTTTTCATGGTAATGAAAAGATTACCTACCTGATTATGGGGGTTTCCACTATCAGGCCAAACCATTGTTGCTTCTAAGTATTTAGTGGCAGCAGCTGACCACTTATGGGAATGGACATCTGGTTTATCATGCTGTTCCATGTACCTAGCAAGATCGCCAAGGCAAACTAAAAGACGGTGACATAAGAATCGACATTTCTTCTTCTTCTTTTGATCAATGCCTTTAGAGACATCAAATGCCTTATATAACAAGCCCTCTTTTGGAACCCCAGAATATTCTCTAATTTTCAAGATCAGTTTTTGGTAGAACTTCGTAGCTTCTAATAGAAACAACTTAAATTCTGCAATATGATTGCTACTACTTCGCTGTGCATCGTTAGGATTTTGTGTCACCCCCAACTTTGGACTCTCCACATTTGCAGAGCTTCTCTTTATCCTCTTCCGAAACTCGTCGATAAGCTTGTAATGAAGCTTCCACAGAGAATATTCAACATCTTGAAGCTCTGATTGTTCATGTTCACTGATGAAAATTTTCTCATAAATTGAACAAACTTTGTTGTATAGATCTTTGACATCTGAATGCAATATCCCTTTGGAAAGGATTGATGCTGTCAACTGCTTCGCCAAGTTTACAACCTGAAATGCATACTCAAATACCTGAAAGTGTAATAATTGGCAAAAGAAAGGGAAGGAGAGTTTAAAACCACAAGAAAATAGAATCTTATGCAGCAAATTACATCGTTAAGCAAGTTCTCCTTTCTGTTTTGATTTGCAGTGGTAGTCATGGTTAAAACTGAGCAGCTGATTTCAAGGTACACTGCCCTAAATTCTCATGAAAGTGAACCTGTGAGAAGGGAAACAGTAAAAAGAAAGGAGGAAAAAAGGCAGAAAAACTACAAAAATCTGATGTGTTATAAGACAAATTCAAGCAAGGACAGAGCCAAATACAAATATATGTCAACTGTGACCCATTATGAAGAAATGTCCCAAAATTTAGCAAGAGAAAACAACTGGAGAGGAGTTGACAAGTTCCATCATAACAATACACAGAACTAAACTCCAACTACAGAACCTTGAACTAAGAAAACAACATTCTGCAACAGAAAATCCAATCTCCTAGGCTAAAATTGAACCCTAGATAAAAATCATCACCATAAACTCAAACTATGATTAGAAAAGGAAATAATTCAACTGGTTAAAGAGCAAAATTAGTAAACCAAACACACTCAAACCTCAAAACTGAACAGTTCATGACTACTGGGTGTGGTTTGTTTAAAGGGTATTCCCAAAAACACAACACAAGTTCAGTAGAAGAAGACCATGACCATGACCATATCAAACACCAAAAACAGATTTTGAGAAACCCCACTTAAAGTGAAGTGAATAGCAGCCCTTCCAATGAGATTGCAAAGCAAGAGAAAGAAAAGTAAAAAGGGATGGTAGGTATAAAGAAACCTAGCAGAAATCAGGCAAAAAAATTATAAAATTTAGAGATGCACCAAGAACCAACAGAGTCAAGATGAAAGGAAACCTGAGCACAGAAGCAAGAAGTACACATCAAAAGCTTGGACAAAGCTCCATCACCATTAAAGAATCAAAGCAAATATATTTGGAAGCAAAGGCCAAAACAAATTATCCAGCCAAAAGTACACACTTGGAGGTTGAAGAAAGAGAGAGAATAGAAAGCTATGGGAGAAGAGCTCGACACCTGTACGTTTTCAGCAGTAGCAAAAACAAAACAAAGCAAAAGGGTGACTATGAAAAAGAATACAAAAGACAAAAACTTGAAAAACCAAACAAGACCAAGACCTTTTTGTTAGATAATCATCCATCAATTTCACCATCAAAATAAACCCTCTTGTACAGATTTTATGATATTTCAATCAATCATCCAGAAATTTTATATAGCATATGGGATTATTTTTTTAATTGTTGATTGAAAAGCTCCAAATGAAAACTAAAAAAGAAATGAAGAATAAGTAAACATCCTCCGGTGTTTATTGACTAATTAAAGAAGATCCCTTGTAATCCAAGCTATATTCAACTTGGGTTTTTTTTTCTAAATTACTTTTCATGTACAATAGTAGTTTTGAACTTTTAAGTTTACCCATTTTATTGTTCTTTATACACATCATGTTCCTTCTTAATCTTTTCATAGCTGGTGTTTGATGAGTAAAAACACAGATTTCTCATTTGTGCATATCAAATATTATATTTTTAAGGGAAATTTCCAATTTTGTTATATAAAAGAAAAATGTGAAAATGTTCAAACAATATCCCGGACAGGACAGGACCCACCTATGAATCCCAGCAAAGACTGAAAACTGAAATTGATGGGGAAGGTGGAGTATGTAGTAGTGGTTATTAGGTACAATGATCAATGGGCTTCGATTGTCTACTTTGCATTCTTACTTCTATGGTGAGCTCGACATCCTCAGTCGTTGGATTTTTTATTTATTTATTTATGATTGTCCGAGTCAACTTGCGTGCATGAATTAAAGTCATAGCTATTAAATTCTAAGATGACACTTTGCTAGAGATCATAACCGTTGCCAAAGTGGGCATTTACATACACTTTTGAAGAGATCAAAAGATCTAAACTTCAAATATTATTGTTGCATAAAGGAAAGATCATAACCATCAATGGGGCCATTCAAGAGATAGAAAAAGCTAGAAGGGTCCAGAGATCTTCAATGTTGACAAGGATAGAACCAACAAAAAACAAATATATTTGGATTTCAGATTGCCCATCTTTGATGGCGATTAGTCCTTTTTTTGGTATCTGTATTTGAATGACTAGCATTTTCTCTTGGTGGACTTGGGATTTGTGGGTGGATCAGGCCCAGGCCCTCTGATCCAATTCTCTACTTTCCTCCCCAAATAAGAGAAACAAAACCCTAAAAATCGAGAGATTATAAGTTTGAATACTCAAATATTATTGATATTTTTTATAAAAAAATGAACATACAATCCTTTGTACTAAAATATACATGATGAGGTACTAAAAACTTATAAGTTTAATTCATGGTAATTACATATTTATGAATTAATTTATTAAAAATTTATTGACAATCAAATATCGTAAGGTCAGTCAGATGTTAGTCAACATGTATATATAGAGTTTGGACACTTATGTATATTAAAAAAAAACCTATTATTTAAACTTTGTAAACCTTTTAATATGCACACTTTTTCAAGATGTCAATAGCATTATACTCTTGTGAATGAGCACTCAAATGTAGAAAAAGGAAAACTTGAATAAGTTTTATTTTGTTGTGGAAAGTAATTTCTTAACTAAATAACTATGCTCAAATTGATACCACTTCTAGATTGATATTATATTATATGCATATAAAAGTTCATTCATGAGAAATGTATATTCAAACTTCTTATTATTAAAGTGGTCTAAATGGTGATGTAGTACCTAAAATATTGGGGATGTGGATTGTTAGGATAGAATTGCAATATAAGAAATGTGAATGGCAATTCAAAAGTCAATCATGCGTCATGTTACTTGCTACCATACAACACCTTGTTACATTTCCAATCATGCCACATGTCCAAAAACTACTTGCAATTGACCATGCAGAGTACTAATAATTTATAAAGAAAAACTTAAACAAAGACATAGACAAAGGTTCTATATTTATTATTTAAAAAATCAATTCAACTAGTAGGGAAATTATTTTTTCTATAATTAAAAAGGGAAAGAAAAAAATTGTCGATGTGGACTTTTATAATAAAAAGATTGACCACAAAGATAAATGAAGAAGTCCCTACACTGAGGTGGAAGCAAGAAGTTCCGATCTCAAACAATAGTTAGAATGTTAGATTAAAAAAATAACGTCAACTACTCTTCAAACGATCAAGAGATCTCTTTTTTTAAGTCACTGACTCATTCGATGATGAAAATAGAATTATTACTTAAGGAATCACATCTCTTTTTTTTAATATTCGTCTCATCCTACAATAGTTAAATAAAAGATTTCAACCACATTTAAGGAGAATCGAAACGAATCGTTTGACATTAGTTTGAAGAGCTCGGATTGGCCGCTGAAGTAACATAGAAAAGAAAGTAAGCATAAATAAGCACCCATTTCTCCAATAAACTATTCCCTAAAATGGAGAATAAAGATCAAAGAAAAACAAAACAAAAAATAGAGATATTTGGGCATAACTTCTTAAGAGGAAAGAATTATGATGCGGTTGACAGTAAAATAAAGAGTAGGAATCAATCGAAAGAGATACGTTTTGGTAAGTGGCCATTGTTAGTGGGAATCTATGCGAAGGCCAAAGCTTTGAGAGCAGACAATGCCTTTATATCATCAATTGTGCATCCATTACACAACACATGAATCATCCCCTCTCTCGAACATCTCCATCGGTATAAGACTTTTTCGATAGAGTCTACAAGCAATATTCATCAAAAGAATGTTCAATCGGAAAACTTTATCCTTGTTCACAAGGAAAGCTTTGAACTTGATTGAGGGCCAGGCCAGAGATCAAGAAGGCAGGTAGTGATGGGCAGCTTTGAAAAAAGTTTCAAGATTGCAATGAATTATGACACCCACAAACCCGTAGGAGTGTTAAGCACACCACCGCCACTACTCATATAAAAACTAAAGGAACGTTAGGGCCTCCGTTTAAAGTTGAATTATAATAACCCAATATGTATTTGGGCCACCGGTTATAATAACCAGTAAGTTAGCCCACAACTCCTCCCAAATATAATAACCATTCAACTCTTTTATATATATATATTTATTTTATTTTATTTTTGAAACCAAAAAATTGGAGCTTCGCTCCACTATATACAGAGTAAGCACGTCCGTCCCTAGGCTAGACACCACAAAAGACATTGAAGGAAGACACGGAAAGTGTCTACAAATTAATATCACATGTGAATCTCGAACATAACAACTCTATCATTCTGCAATAATAAACTCTATATAATAATTTACTTGCACCCTCTTATCATAATCCTTATTACAATAACATGTATTTCAAACGCAAGTTATTATATATAATAACCCACCGAATCGTCACTCCAAACGCACCAAAACAGAACACACAAACAGCAGACAGCAAAGAAAAAGACTATCATATTTTCTGGCTTTCCGCCCCCCACACTGTCTCTCTCTTCATCACAGCTCCCGGTTCCTATATCTCTATCTCTCCAGGCTCCTCCTTCACTTTCCCGTGTCCCCATTTACTTTTGAGGTTGTTTTGGAGCATTGTTCAGAGTCAAGTAGGCCAGCCAGCGTAAGTGTTAAGACTCGAGAGAGATAGAAAGATTAAAAGCAGCCCCGAGCTTCGCCTTCAAGGGCCCCAACTAGAGAAAAAACTTGGCCTACCCAACAAAACCTATCTCTCCATTAAATGAAAACCGAACCCAGACTCAAATTCAAAGCTAAGCACCACTCCTATGGCTGGAAATTGTACTACCATGAAAAACAACTGTATTTATCGGTCCATCCTTCCATATCTAAGTCCCATGTCCCCATTTGACTACCTTGTCTGACAGGGAAACTCCTTGTTTACTATGGTTGTAATGACCTGTTCAAGAGAATAGCTCATCAGGGTTGGCTTGGCATTGGCTTGACCCCCCATGTATGGTTCTTTCTTTTTCAGCTGTCCCACATAATAAGATGATAAGATTGGTATTGCCCATCTCTTAATGTTGACCAGATTCACACTTACATCTACTAACCTAGTATGTTGACTGCTACAAATCTGCTTCCACAAACAAAAAACAGCTAAAACAGAAAGTTACACATGACAAAAGGGTAACAAAAAACACCTTCCTTTTTCTTCATTCACCTGCACCAACAACACTACTTGCCAATGCCAAAAAGGACTCAAAACCAATCAGCTTTACTAAATCAAGATCTTCATTTCATAGAAACTAACAGAATTGAATCAAAACTTTTCTTTACTTCCTTCTTCAAGTTATGATTTACGAAGGAACAAAACAAAGGGAAAATGAGGGCTGGTTTTGTTCTCTTGAAAAGAAACGATACAGAAACCAAATTATACAATTGAACCAACAATGGAAACACATCGTTACAAATACAACCCTTATCACTGTCACCTCCTATTCTCATTATCATCAAATGTCATCACCCAGCAGCAACATATAAAATCGAAATTGAAATACAAAAACAAAAACAAAAACCCCCAAAACTCATGAGAGAAAAGAGGGATTCAAGAAGTGGAAGATGAACCTGGAGCTTTAGGCGATGTCAATGGAAACAATGGCAACAACCTCGGCTCGGAGTCGCGAGGAGTGGTGGCCGGCGAGGGATGCAAGTAAAACCCCTTTTCCTTAATCGCTTTATCTTCCGCCTCAGCTTCAAAATCAGCATTCCCATTCTTGAAATAGCTACAATTCGCCAACCCAGATCGATCGAACGGGTCAGGAATAAGCGGTGTAACCGGACTGAGAGAAAGAGCCGGGAATTCGAGAATGCTGGGAGACAGAATTTCCGGCTTCCTGGGAGAAAACCCAGAGGAATTAGAATTGGACGCAAAACCCGGAATCAACGGGTTGATGTTAAGTTTATTCAAAGAGTTCCTGCGCTCGTAAAGCTTAAACCCAGATTGGTGGGATCTGGGTTGCAAGGATTTGATGGGCGGAATGTGGGTTTTGGAGTGAGAATCGGAGTTGGCGGAGGCTTGTTTGGCGGTCTGAGGGGAACCGGTGAGGATTTGAACGACTTGTTTGAAAGAGGAGGAGTCGGCTTGGACGAAGGTAGTGGGGTAAGGATTGACCGATTCGGATCGGACTCCGTTGCCGGAGCTGGTGGTCATGGCGTCGGGTTTTGGTGGTGAAATCAGGTTTCCATTAGTGGGGGCTGTGAGATCAGTGGAGAAGTTGCAGAGCAGAGAGAGAAAAAGGGGGAAGGAAGGTGTTGAGAAGCAGAGGTTTGGTAAGAAATGATTTACCAAGTTTTGGTATTATTATTTTTTTTGAAAGCAAGTTTTGGTATTATTAATAATAATAGAGTATTAATGATACTAATATTACATTAATCTGATCATTATTAATATTACCTTATTAAATTGTATTTATGATTATAAATGCAAATGTTTTTAAATTTTTTTATGCACAAATTGGTAGAAGTGACCGGTAGAGGTAGTCTCAAATAAATGAGAGCAAAATATTCAATTATGAATTGTGATATTGAATTGAAATATTACTGTATAATTAAGGTTTGATAACCATTTTGTTTTTAGTTTTTTTTTTAAATTTAATTCTATAGCAATTCTCTTACTATATGTTTTTTCTTAGTTAGATATTTACATCCTACTTATATTTTTAGAAACGAAACAAAAATTTAGAGATAAAAAATGTTTGTTTTTGTTTTTTAAATTTGATTAACATTCATAAACTTTTTCAATGAATAAGATTGAACCGGTGATCATGGTGTTCAACTGGATTTTCACCAAACAATAAAATCATTAGGGTACCCACCCTTTCGGTCACTATTTTAAAATTGTTACTTTCTTTTTAAGTACAAATGATATTAAACTCATTTGGATAATTCATTTGATTGTACATTATTTAGATGTCAAATAAATTATTAAAAAATAAATTATTGTTAGATAAATCGTTAATTTATGATGATTGATTATATACTAATACCCTTGTGGAATACTTCAAACAGAAATTGATGACTGTTAATTTTATTACTTTGTGGTAATTGAGTTTAATATCAAAGTAAATATATTTTTTTTTTTCTAAGACTTGAGGATAAGTATTTGACTGTTTATTTATTTATGTATAATAGTATTTTTGAACGTAGATAATTTATTGGCTCTCTCTCTTTTGTCTATCCTACATAATCCTTCTTCTAATATTTAAAAATGTAAAATGAATCCAATTTTCTCCCATTTTTCGATGTATGAAAGTTTGAAATTCAAACTAATATTTACAAAACGGATAAGGGACCACCGTAGTAATAATACCAAATTTGGATGAAAATAATAATTTTAGACGTGAAATACGAAGCAAGTATTTACGGACAATGTTATTTTTTTTAATTAGAATGATAAAAATCTTTTAGATCAAAATGAAAACAATATTTTAAAAAACAGTAGTCAAAATTGAGCCAAAACAATTCAAACCAAATAAAAACTAAACAAATAATTTATTAATTGTTGAATATCTAGTTGGGCTTAAATGTTGAAAGCCCATAATATTAGTTTGGTTGTCCATTTGCACAAAACCAACAAAAATGACGTTTTTTTTGTTGGGAAATCATACAAAATGTCTAAAATATTAAAAATATTTAATTATTTGTCTATTTTATTCTTAACTTTAACTAAATGTCTAATTGATATTTGTAGGAGAGAGATATTTTTTCATCTCCATTGTACCCTCGTCATATTTAGTTTATTTTAATAAATACAAAAAATTAAAATTTTCAATCCCTCAGATACACCATGATTTTAGGGGGAATACCTAATTTATGATATTTATTAAAAAACCAAAACAAAAAACAAACCAGTAGAATAAGCGGCCAACGATAACCTCCATCAACATTCTAGAGTGAATAAGCAACATGAGATCACAAAAAAAAGAAGAAAAAAAAAAGAATCACAGGAACCAGCCAAAATCTCCTCCAGGGAAGTGGAGTCGTGTATTCAAATTTCAAGACGGTGTGTATTTATGTTGTGTTCACAGATATACGCTATCTCAAATTATAGATTCTATTTCGAAAGTGATCGGGCATGATGAAACGTCGAAGATTTTCTAGCTTAACTCTTTACAAGAACGACACTGGAAAAAAAACGATCTTAGCGCTAATTGAGGAAAGAGATGACAAATGGATGCACAATGGGTTTCAAAATGGGTTATATCTTGACTGGTGTATTATGAAAGAACGCTCAACTATACATATTGATATGGGAGAATTCGCCTATTTTGTTTCATGAAAAAAGAAGCAAAAATTAGAGATTGGTTGGGTTTTAATTGCAATGAGCATGAAGTCAAACCATGTAAAGGTATGAACTAGCCAATTATTTCAA
>JBBMEF010000004.1:6212012-6242418 GCA_037832685.1 Sicyos baderoa
TGCGGTTACCAAATTAAAAGAGTTGTAACGATTGCGGTTACCAAATTAAAAGAGTTGTAACGATTGCGGTTACCAAATTAAAAGAGTTGTAACGATTGCGGTTACCAAACTTGAATAAATTCACATTTTTTTCCAAAAAGCTGTTGCACCCATCTCTGACTCATGATGATATGACTTCAAAATCCCTTAAAACTCAAAAAATAAAATCACACTAACTTCAACCTTATTTATTGTCTGTTTCTGCATAAAAAACCAAAATTCATTTCCATCCCCATGTGTAAGTAAGCAAGCACAAACAAACAAACCCAGCTCATTTCAATCATCAAACTTAGCTTTTCTCCTAACATCTATAACATCCTCATCCATCACTCTCCCTCCCCCTTCTCCTTCTTCATCTTCTTCGTCGTCACTCGAAGTCCCGATTACCGTCTCCTTTATCTTGTGCGTCGTATCCTTAGCCATCTCCCATGCCCCCTGCACCGTTTCCTTCGTCTTCTCCCCGATATTCTGCACCGTCTCCCTCACCTTCCCCGTCCCCTCCTTCGCCATGTCTTCCGTCTTCTCTTTCATTCCCTCCGCGCCTTCCTTCGCTCTCTCTCTCGCATCTTCTGCCCTCTCTGCTGTCCAATTCGTTTCTTCCTTGGCCTTCTCCTTCGCATCATAAGCGTAGTCTTTTACCTTCTCCTTCGAAGCCCGTGCTGTTTCTGCGGCCTTGTTTGTTCCTTCCTCTACCATGCCTTCGCTCCTCTCCGTGTAGTCCTTTGCTTTTTCTTTCACTTCATGGGCTCTTTCCTTCGCATCTTCGTATCCCATTTCCGGTCTCGGGTCTCGATTCGCATCCACGCGAGGTCCATCCTATATACCACAAACAAAACCAAGAATTAAAGAATTAAAGAGCGAGAAAATATAAAAAAGATCCAAGATCAAACTTCCTATTCTCTAGACAAACTCTCATGAGCCCACTAAGATTTCACTCCATATTTAGCCTCCCCATTTGTAATAAAAATACCCAAAAAATATGACAAACAGAACTAAAATTTTAAGAGAATCTATATAGATAGTGCAACTTGGATTGCTAACAACACTTTTCAGTGCCAATTAATTTGAAGAAAAAGGTTAAAAGGAAATGATATATAATATATACCCATGGCTGTTTAGTGGCAGAAGTAGAGAAAGAGAGCTTTGAAAACAACTTAGTGGAATATCTGAGAGAGGAAGATGAAGAAGAAGAAGAAGAAGGGGAAGCATTGGGAAAGGCCTTGCAGAGCTTCAACATCACATTCTTGCCAATGCTTGCATTCACTGCCATTCTTCAACCCTTTTTTTCTTTTTTTTTTCTTTCTTTCAATTTCAATGTGCCTTTGATTTTGACACTGCAGTTATATTATAGGCAAAGTGGAAGAGTTCAGCTTGTGACACGTGGAGGGTTTGATGCCACGTGGATGCTCTATTTGCTTGCCACCTTCATCAGCTGCCTACACAATCAACACGTTCAAAAACGTATCTTTCCAACATTTAATTTATCTTATTTCTTGTTTTTATGTTTTCTTTTTTTTAACTTAGTGGAATAGTGGATGATGTAAAATTAAGACCAACGCAAAAGATTAACATTAGAACGAGCATATTAAGGCTTGTAAAAAAGATTTATTTACATCTAGTATCAATTTTTCTTTACAGGTTCAGTAATTTTTTTTCTCTTTTTTATTCAACATTTGGAAGTATAGAGATTAGTTTCCTCAATTTTATAAGCGAACTTGAACATTACATGTCCATAAAATATTATTGCGTTGGATGTCATAATGCTACAGAAATCGCTACCCCAAGGCATGGAGAATATATATATATATATATATATGCGTTTAAATTAAATTCACAAAAATCAAAAGTAGACAAATTGAACAAGTAATCAAGAGGTCTTACTTTTCAAAATCATTAGTTCATAATAACAGCCCTTTATGCCTTTCCATGGTTCTCAACCAAACAAACCCTGGCTAACATTAGCTGTTGTTCAGTGATATTAGCGTACACTTAATGACCTAGTTCGAATCCCCCTTCTCCAATTGTGTAATTTCAAAAAATTTAAAAAAAAATAAACCAAACAAACCCTTTACCAAGGCAAGGTTAGAAAGGAAAATGGAAGAAAGAAAAACCACAAGGAAAACTTTAAGACAAAAGCTGCAAATGACCAATCAACAATATAATCTCAGATTCCTCATGTTTTAGGAAGTGGTGAAGCTAGGCTAAGCATCTTGTTATCTGTAAGCAACAAGATAATGGCATCCCAAAAAAACAAGGAATAAAGACACCAAAAGAATAAGGCTCTAACTCTGCATATATAACAAGTCTTGCTCTTCTAATTTCCACATCAAACACAACAAGAAATGAAGTTCCTTTTACAGTTACCATGCTGTTCTTGCTTCTGTTACATCAAGCAGAAAAAAGGAAAGCACAAAGAGGAAGAATCAAAGCATGAATGAAGTAATTACCATTGCAACTGTTTCTTTGTAAATAAGTTTCCTTTTCCCCCTTTTGAAATAATGAAAGATTGATTTATAAAGCCTATCACTATCAACCACCTCGTGCTACTTCTCGAGGATGTATCGCGGTTTCTGTTTCTATCTGTTTGTTCATGTCTCCTAGGGAAAATTTCACCCAATTTGATGTCTTGGTTAATAATGCGATAAAAGTAGTTATTATCATTCGCTCTTTTCGATTTTATCTTGACTCTTTGGTGCCAACTGCAGTTCTTCCATTTGGTTCTTTACTGAAACCAAGCCAGTCTCAGAAAGAAACCTGTATAGAAATCAAAACAACTCATTCATAAGCATCCAAATGATAAAATCAGTGTAGAGAGCAGATATTAACAAGATTCTGAAAAATATGTACTAATAAACTCGAGTTCATTAGATATCTAGCTCATGCAGTAAAGAAAAAGAACAATGCATCAACTATCCGACGGTTCACATTTCATCTGGCACATGCAATTTACAAAGGCATATATCATCGACGTCATACTATTTTTCTTGCAATTCTCAAAGAAATTACCAAATGAATGCAACATGAACACGTCGACATTGTTAAAGAAAACAGAACAGAGTTGCAGAACAACAACACACGCAAAGAAAACATGCTAAAAATGTTTTTTTTTTCTGAGAATAGAAAGAAAAGGAGAATGTAAAGTGCATACTGTTAAATAATGCAATGCCTTGAGAAAGAGATTAAAATAGATCTAGAACCAAATTTCTTTTTTGTTGGATAACCAAGCTTTCATTGAACAATATGAAAGAATGTACAAAAGTATACAAAAAACACGCCCACAAAAAGAACCCACAACTAACTACAGAAGGGATGCGATCCAAAGGAAAAAAAATCAAGCTGGTAATTACAAAAAATCAAATGGACGGTCAGAATGTCTCTGAATAAGATCCAAGAGGTGTTCACACTCCAATGCAACATTTGCCACACGAAGAACTTCACTTTTATGGTAACCCTAACAATTCAAAGGGAGGAAAAGGAAACCAAGGAAAGAGTGGAGCACAAGATGTGGAAAGAAAACGTCAAGAGGACAAGGATCCAAACTCGATCACAACTCAGAATATGGTGAAGGATAATAGAGAGTAGAGAAGCCACCTCCACTGCTTATCGGTCCGTAAGGGAGTGCCAAGAGCCCAAAGAAAAAGAAGGGGAGTGTGTTAGGAACCCAAATAATGAAAACACAAGATAGAAGTATATTACAATTTACAATATCAAAAGAAAACTACAGTATAGTATAACAATAGCCTTTCGAGAGAGTCATCTCTCCAAAACTCTCAATGGAATTTTTCATTAAAATGGTCCACAATTTTCTAAGAACCCTAACTCCATGTATGGAACACTTGGATTTGGATGGATTGGAAATCTCAAATCATTTCTAATGTTTCATTTGCACAAAAGAAATTGAAAATCGAATTACTTCGGCCCCGTTTGATAACCATTTGGTTTCTTGTTTTTGGTTTTTCAAATTTAAGCCTATTTCCTCTCAAATTTCCTACAATCCTTAAGAAAGTAGGGGAAGACCAACCAACTTTTAAAAACAAAAAAAAATAGTTTCTCAAAGTTTGTTTTTGTTTTTAAAAGTTAGTTAGTATACTCATACTTTCTTAAAATAAGATGAATAAATAGTAGGGAAGATGAAGCACATCGTAGGAAATTTGAGAGAGAATAGGCTTAAATTTAAAAAACCAAAAACAAGAAACCAAATGATTATCAAACGGGGCCTTCAAAATCCTGTTTTATCACAAAAAGGAAGAAAAATCTGTCTAAAAGGAAGAAAAATGATTCTTAACGAAAGAGATGGAAGGATGTGAAACCTGCGACAAGCAATAGTAGAACACAATTGACAATCATGGTGACGCAAAGTGCGTCGACTTGTGGTTGCAGTAAAAAGTTTGGCACATGGTCGTGGGGTTCAACAGAAGATGGTGGTGGCGACCAAATATGTTGTTGCAATAGAGTTAAGAAGAGAATACACTACTGGTATATGGTTTACAGCAAAAGATGTTTTTTTTTTTTGATATCTGTGACTGTCCGGGCCAGCTTGCGCGCACCTCGACTATTGTCACGGGGCATACTGTCTGACCCTACAACATTTGGATGCCAAGGAAACCCGTAGGAAATTAATTCCTAGGTAGGTGACAACCATGGGATTTGAACTCATCACCTTATGCACCCCAAAGTCCCCCCCCTCCCCTTTGACCAATTGGGTCACCCCATGATGGTTTACAACAAAAGATGTCAAGGGATTACAACCCTGGACTAATCTCCACATTGATATGATATTGTTCATTTTGAGCATAACCCTCATGATTTGGTTTTGGGTGAAATGTCCTCCCTCTTATTTAACAAATGTGGAATCAGAGCATAGGTGTCGATTAACCCTTATTTAACAAATGTGGGCGGACACCAATAAGCTCGAATAAGCCTTAATGGAGATGATTTCTTTTAACTTATATATTCATGATCTATCTCGTATTTAATTTATTTGGGACTGTATTTCCAACAAAAGAAAAACTAAGGGAGGATAAATTGTGAGATGCACTGCTGCTAAAAAATTGGAAGGAAGACGAAAGAAAATGATAGGGAAGGATGAGGAGGAGGAGATTGTAGAATTTTGTATGCTCACACTGTCACAGAATGGTCATCCTTTGACAAGATAGAGGCCACCAAATGAAACATCTTATCAGAAACTTGATATAAGCAAGGAAACAATCAAAGAGACTGTCACCCACCCATCAATCTTCCTAAAGGTGCATTTGAGAGCCTTCCCCTAGCAAAGGAATTCACAAACTGAAAGAATGTAGAAAAAACAAAAGACAATAGCCAACTAGAGGTTTTCACTAGAGCCTTTAACCCCATAGCCTGCAACCCACTTAGAGTATTAGCCTCCCAGAAGAAACGCCCTAACCATTTCACCAACAATGCTTTTTTACTTAATGTCATAAATTAATGCTAATAATGCCTAACCAACCAAGCTCCTAAGGCTTTGAAAATTGAACTCCCAATTCTTTTTGAGTTCAACGAAAATTGGGGCATAGGGATCCCAACTCAAGTCCTCTTAGTCATGGACACACACTAATGTCGATTGAACTATTGCTCTTATTGGCTGAAAATATCTCCCAATTAACCAAGTGAGATCCCCCATCCGTACCCACAAGAAATTTCCCATTAAGCACTTCAAGGACTTTGCTCACCTATATAGGGATTCTGTACATAGAAAAAAATGAACAAGGTATTCCCCTCCACAAAAAACTGGATCAGAGAAAATTCTCCCTCCTCTAGAAAGAAGGCCCTTTTCAGGACGAGAGCTACGTTTTTTAACTTTTCCCACCACTGGGTTCCAAAATGAAACACCTCTCGGCTTAGCCCCCGGAGGTGACCACAATTACAAGCAAGAAAGAGTTCCCACCTCGCAATCCACCATTGAGGCCCAAGTACACAATTCAGACTCCTCACATTATTATGTAAGGGATTCTCGAACAACTCCATCTGATTCTTTTCTCTTTTTTTGAACTAGAAGTTCAGTCTCGAACCTGAGATTTAGAGTAGCACACATTCAAAGCCCAAGTCTAACCACAACTACATCCAATCTTAGCAGTCTATAAACTACTTAGATCCCTAATCAGTATTTGGATCTACATATTCATGAAACTCCATTAACCCTTAACAACATCGTTGACAAAAGGATAAGTAATTGAAAAGGTTTAAAGATGTAACATACCAGTTAAGAAGCAAGAAAAGGGTGGCGGTTATAAGCACTAAGAAGGCAACGTGAAGAATCAACCAAGAATCGCTGGAAGAGAAGGCGAGACCAAGCATGAGAAGAAGACACAGAGCCAGCATCAGAAACGTAGACTTCAGCGCAGTCCATGTAGGGCCCTGATTTCGGAAGGTGAAGAAAATGGGAATTTCAATTGGATTTGGTGCAATGGGGAAGATGGAAAATCAAATGGCGAATTAGAGAGCTTACGTTGACGCCAGGGGCTAAAGCTCCCACCAAAACTGCTTGCGCTGAAGATATTTCTCCATCGCCCGAATCGTCGCCCGCCATTGCAGAGGATTTGGAGCACACAGGACTCAGATCAAACTGGTTCGAATCTTACTTGAAATTGATGGGAAGGAAGGTCTAATAAACCATATATAAATGCTGATTTCCTTCAATTCATTATTTGAGATTATCCTAAATTTCTTATTTTGGTTATACATTTCCACTTTCTATCATGGGAAAAATATTATTTTTCCCAATTTGTACTAAACAGGAAAAAAATAAATAAAATAAGGGATCAACCCGACTCAATTCCATAGGTTAGGTTGAATTTGGATAATTAATTACTTTTCTTTTTTTTTCAAACAACAAATATCATTAATTTACTGATTTTGATTGAGTTTAAATAAATAAATAATCAAATGAATTGGTGGTCATTTCAATTTTGTAGTCGCTCTCAGGTTTCCATCTTGTTTGTTGGTCTCCCTCTGCGATTTAAAAAATTAAATAAATAAGGCCTCGTTTGATAATCCTTTGCTTTCTTGTTCTTTGTTTTTCAAATTTTAGCATATTTTCTCTCAAATTTCATACAATTTGTTTCATCCTTCCTATCATGTATACCATCTTTCCTTAAGAAAGTAGGGAAGATCAACCAACTTTTAAAAACAAAAAAAAGTAGCTTCCTAAAGTTTGTTTTTGTTTTTAAAAGTTGCTTAGTATACTCCTACTTTTTTAAAGGAAGATGGATAAATGGTAGGAAGGATGGAGCACATGGTAGGAAATTTGAGAGAGAATAGGCTTAAAATTGAAAAACAAAAAACAAGAAACCAAATGGTTATCAAACGGGGCCTAAATTTATGATTTTTTTTTTTTTTTGAATATAAATTGGGGGAGAGGATTACAAAATAAGATTTAAGAAACGAACTTGTTGAGTGGGGTGGAAGTTGTAATACCAAACAAAATAACCAATCGCGTCACCGATCCATTCGAAATAAATTTTTGAATTAATCTTTAAATTCACCCGAATTTGTTATTAATTTAGGGAATTCTTTTTAACTTATAACTTACTTATATGTGCATATTTAGCGAATGTGGTAGTGATGCAATAGTTTCATTGTTTGGTGGTAAACGAGTTCAACACCAACGTCACGAGTTCGATCTGTGGAATTGGTATTTGTAGTCCCCTCCCCTAATATTATTGTATCAAAAAAATAATATTATAACTGACCTAGAGGTCATGGATTCGAGTTTCCAAATGAAGAAAAGAGAACCATTTGTCATTTACTTTTTATCAATTCAACGATGAAATGGTTAGAAACTTGATAATTTTATTGTTTGGTAGAAATTCTAAGTTAACATCAAGATCCCGAATTCAAATATTATTAAAAAGCAATTATAAAAGTGTGATTTTAAAATATAGAGCATTGAAAGAGTGTATAAGCCATTTTCCTTTTTTTTTTTTTTTTTTTTACAAGTCAACACCACCTCATTTTACCTTATATGAGAATTCTAAGTCTACTTGTCAATTAAAATGCATTTTTCAATGAAAAAGAAACTTTATAATTATTAAGTTATGCATTATGATATTGGAGATATGCTCCATTTTATCAAAGGGACAACTTTTAAATATTATAAAATTGCAAACACATAAAAGTTAATTCATGATATAATTCAAAGATTAGTCTGACCATTAACCAAATAAATTGGGAAGTTGGAACCTACCTAATTCGAAAATAATATATATCATTGTTTGCCGTAATATAAAATACACTATAGTTGAATAGCATTTTTTTTAGAGACACTACTATCCTCAATTAATATGATAGTCAAATATTAATTTTCATGATCGAATATTGTGACCGTAGTAGCACTATTGCACTCAATCAATATTACTGATATTAAAAAAAGGGGTATATTTTTGAATTGCATCTGGCTTGTTCGATTAGAAATAAAAATTGATAACTTCAAAAGAAAACAAATTCTAGAGAAATTGAGTAACAAAATTAATCTACTCCTGCTAGTTAATATGGAGAAGTGATGTGTGTGTATTGATGCAAACCTATTAATATTAGAATGGAAATATGAGTGAATTCAAAGCCTAAAAAAGAGTACTACTTCTACTTCATAGAATTTATTATCAAAAAGGTTATGAATTCAAATTTTCACCCATTAATTAAATTTAACATATATATATATATATTCAAAAGTCAATCAGGTTCATAAAGTCAAATAAACTATAATCTAAAAAGAAAAACTTAAACAAAGACAGACTATGGTTCTACATTTATTATAAAGTTTCATTGAAAAAACCTATTCAATTAGTAAGAAATTGATATTATCTAAAACATGTCATTGCAAACATTATAAAAGGGAGGGATAAATGATTATCTGCAAAGACGTGGAAGCAAGGACTTTCTTTTTCTTTCTTTTTTTTTAATCAAAGTACTTCATTGAAATAAAACTTACAACAAAATTTCCAGCCAGAGGGAGACAAAATCCTAAAACAATGAACTTGAAAGAACATAATTATCTCGACCCACAAGTCAAGCCAAGACAAAAAGTTATAGATCAAAGAAACTCTAAAAACATATGAGACGTCTTTCAAATCGACGTTTTTATATAAAGAAATGATAGATGCCAACATACAGAATTTGGTGATAACTAGTCAACGCTACACTTGAAGGAGGATTTCTAATCTCAAATAGTAGTTAGATTGAGAAAATAAATAACTTAATCAATATGATCATGAATAGTGTATTAAACAAATTTAATAAAAATGGAAACCCTAAAGCCAAAATCAATCACTTTTTTAGTCCAAACAACTGTAACAGGAACTTGATAATTTGTCTACTGATCTGTTCTTGAATTGGCTGATACATAGAACAGAAACTAAGCAGAAAAAAATCATCCACTACTCCAATAAAATAAATCAAAGAAAAGACAAAAATAGGAGTGAAAAAAAAAATTATAAAAAATAAAAAATAAAAAATACATAAAAAAAGGATAAGTTTTGCTGGGTGGGCATTCTTAGTGGGAATCTATTCGAAGGCCAAAGATTTGAAAGCGGAGAGTACCTTTATATCATCAATTTCCCATTCATTGTGTATTCCATTCCTTTACACAACACATCAGTCATCCACTCTCTCACTCTACCATCCCACTTTCAAACCCGACTAAGTTTAAGAGTGAATTAGATTTGCAGTCACAAATATTAAAAGAAAAAAATTACCCTTTATAATAACTCCTAATCTAATGATAATAACTCAATCGCAACTCCAAAGGGATACGTTCATTCACAAGAGAAGGGTGTTAATTTTTTGTTTTTTTATATTTGCGACTGTCCGGGCTAGCTTTCGCGCACCTCGATTTATGTCACGGGACATATCGCTTGATCCTATAATATTTGGATGCCAAGAAAACCCGTAGAAAATTAATTCCTAGATAGATAGCCACTATGGATTGAAC
Source organism: Sicyos baderoa (assembly GCA_037832685.1). NCBI lineage: Eukaryota > Viridiplantae > Streptophyta > Magnoliopsida > Cucurbitales > Cucurbitaceae > Sicyos > Sicyos baderoa. The sequence continues at coordinate 6,221,998 of JBBMEF010000004.1, forward strand.
CCATCACCTTATGCACCCCAAGGCCCTCTTTGACCAAGTGAGCACTCCATTATTCTTATCCAGTTGAGTATGAAATTGTGCTAAGTGATAGCCAGGCCAGAGTTCAAGAAGCAGAGACTCAGAGAGTGATAGCCAGTTTGAAAAAAGATTCAAAAGATTGCAATTAATGAAACCCACCAACCCCTATATGAGTGTTAAAAAAAGTCTACAAAAGCAAACTACATAAACCAAACCAACAAGAAACATCACTACTACTCTACACTACTCCACATATGAAAACAAACAGTCAAACAAACAAACAACACTGAAAAAGACCACCATGTTTTCTGGCTTTTCGCCCTCCACTATTATCACAACTTCCACTTTCCCGTGTCCCCATTTACTTTGAGGTTTTTTCGGCGGTTTGTTCAGAATCAAGCCAAGTAGGCCAGCTTGTAAGGGTTAAGACTCGAGAGACAGACATTAAAGGCACTACCTTTTTTCCATGATCATTTCACTTTAGCACAGCCCCAACATTCAAATTACCTTCTCTCTCTCCTCCTATGGCTGGAAAGATAGCCACTAAACAACTCTATTTATTGTTCAATGTCTAAGTCCAATGTCCCCATTTGACTACCTTATCTGACAGGGAAACTCCTTGTTCATAGTAGTTGTAATGACCTGTTCTAGAGAGTAACCCATCAGGGTTGGCTTGACCCATGAATGGTGGTTCCTTCCTTCTTTGTCAGCTTCCCCAAGGGCAAAGATGATAAGATTGGTATTGTCCAACTAATAATGTTGACCAGATTCACATTCCCATCTAACTTAGTTTGTTGACTGGTACAAATCTGCTTCCAGATGGGGCCACATCTTAGATATCCAAGGGGGGGTGAATTTTCTATCCTATCATGCCAAATGATCACAAGTTACTTCAGGCCTTGAAAGATGGAACATTGTACATTAAAAAAAATCTGCTAAATCAAGTAGGAGGGAAAAGGAAAAAAGAGAGAAAAGAAAGTTACAAATGACAAAAGCTTACAAGTTACAACACAAAAGGTAAAAAGGTCAAGATTCCACACTCATCTTTTACTCCTATCTTTGAAAGTTAGGCCAGATTTGAGACCCTTTTCATTACCCCTTTTCCCCCACAAGACCTTCCTTTTTCCTCATGCAATTGCACTAACATTAATTGCTTTGCCAATGCCAAAAATGGACCCATAACCGAATTAGTCTTCGCATTTATATTACATTTATTTAGTGGTGAGTGTTGACTAATCCATTACCACGAGCAGTAATAATGATAGAACATAACCAATCAGTAAACAAAATTGATCAGATATGAAAGAAGTTGCTTAATCAAGATCCCTCCTAATCCTATCATAGAAACTAAAGCTGTTTACAAACTGTCATGGATTTGAAGAAAACATCATAGAACACACTCATCAATTATCTGGAAGGGGAATACAGAATTGCATTAACATTAAACTATATTTCTCTTCTTCCTTCTTCCTTTTTAAATTTGTGTAGGAACAAACAAGGGTGGGAGAAAATGGGGGCTAAATTTTATTCTCTTTTCATGAGAAGAAAAGATGCAGAACATCAAATTTTACAATTGAAGCAACAATCCAATACATCATTACAAGCCTCATCACTCTTATGCCTCCTTTTTCATTATCACCAAATGCAACATATAAAATCAAAAGAACAAAAAAAAACCCCAAAATCCATAAACGAAAAAGAAAAACAAAAGGGCCATTCAAGAAGTAGAAGATGAACCTGGAACTCGAGGCGACGTCAATGGAAACAACGGCAAAAGCCTCGGCTCTGAATCTCGAGGAGTGGTGGTCGGCGATGGATGCAAGAAAAACCCCTTTTCCTTAATCGCTTTATCTTCAGCCGCATCATCCATCTTCACGCTCCCATTCTTCAAATAGCTACAATTCCCCAACCCAGATCGATCAAAGGGGTCAGGAATAAGCGGCGTGACCGGACTGAGAGCAAGCGCCGGAAAATCCAAGATGCTCGGAGAGAGAATCTCAGGCTTCCTCGGAGAAAACCCAGAATTACAAGCAGAACCCAGAACCGGAATCAATGGGTTGATTCTAAGCTTATTCAACGAGTTCCTCCGCTCGTAGAGCTTAAACCCAGATTGCTGCCGTTTGGGCAGGGATTTAATCAGCGGAATGTGGGTTTTAGAGACGGAATCACCGGCGGCAGGCTTGACAGAGGCTTGCTTAGCGGTTTCAGGGGATCCGGTGAGCATTTGAACTACTTGCTTAAACGATGAAGTGTCGGCTTGGACGAAAGTGGTGGGGTAAGGATTGACGGATTCGGATCGGGTGATGGGCTTTGGAGAGTGGAGTTGGACGCCGCCATTGGTGGTTGGAGAAGGAAGAAGATGGTAAGGGGATGGGTTTTCATGGTGAATTGAAGAAGTTTCCATTGATGGGGGTTTTTGATCAGTGAAGAAATTGCAGAGAGAAAAGGAAGGGGAAGACGATGAGGCGTTGGGATTGAATTTTTTTTTTTTCTTTTTCTTTTTTGTTAGTGTGGTTTTGTGGTGTTTGGTAAGAAATGTAAAGAACGCCGCGCCTGGCTTCCACGCTCCCTTTCAAAATTATTATTACTTTTCTTTTCCGCTAAATATGTTGTTTTGTTTTTGTTTTTTTTTTTCATCGAATTCAATTATTATTTTTTTATCTTTTTATTAATAGATTGCCTATCAATCAATTATAGGGATCCAACCCGTGACGGTTGCGTTGAACTGTTTACAACCAAAAAATGATACATTACACCACGGTCATTTGGTATAATTGTCTCCTTATTTATCAATGAATATATTTTAATTTATAGGGTTTTTAAATTTAAAATTGAACGTTTTTAACTTTGACATTTCAATAATGCTCGCTCTTAATTTTTAGATAACAAAATTGTAAATCATACAATTTAATTTTGAAAAAAATGATGATTAGACTAATTGTAAATTTAAAAGTGTTCGATTTTGAAATATGTGGACCAAATTAAGACTATATCTCAAATCTAGTAACTAAAAAAAAAAATCTTTTTTTAGTTCAACAATATTTAGGGTAAGAGCTTTAACCTATAACAATTTGGTTAATATGTCGTATTATATCATTAGGATTCTACTTATTTTGATGGGAAATTATACATTTAATTTTATTGTAGGAATAAATCATGACTCTATAATATTTGAATATCAAAATAATCTACAAAAAAAAAAAAAAAATTATAAAATAAGCGACTATTACAAATTAATCATGTCACTTCTTAATTAATTAAAATACTTCATGACCATATAAGTCAATCCATAAACAATTATTTTTCAAATATATTTTGAAATATTTAATTTCACTCCTTATCAATTGAAAACCGAAAAAAAAGTATGATCGATAATAAGTGAGATTAAAAGAAACAAAAACAAATGCAAAACAAATGTCTAACATCATAAAAGTTGAATGCTTAAACTTGTAATTATATATTTGTTATGTTAATTAGGGAAATGCCTGAAATTCGTGTGAATGTCTCCATCAAATTTGACAGTAATTATTGATTTAATAAATCATGATCAATTCACATGATAAAATTATATTTGATGTCTTTATTTTTTCTTTCTAACATATAAGTTCGCTCCTTATTAATTGAATATCTAGAATCTTATATTAATAAGTAGATAAGAAAAAATATTAACAATTGTACGATAGAGGAAGTTAATTAACTCCTTGTTAACTCGGCTTACTTAGGATTATCACTCAAAATGCATCAAAAATCAAACTTAATAGTTTGGATGTTGTTAATTCGGCCTACTTTGTAATCTTTGTATTTCATTTTAGTTAAGGGTTTGGTTACGATTAGGCTGGTCACTGGTCAATGCATGCTTTTATGTTGGTTATATAAAAGATCCGCCACCTTCCAAGTTGTGGTTCAGCGCCTTAAGTGTTTTCGGGAGGTTGTCCTCGTTAGTGGTTTAAAGTCATTATAGATAGGTTGTAATGGTTGTTCGGGTTAATGGAAGGTTTATTTTTTCAAAAAACAAATAAATAAATAATTCACTCCTTATTATTTAGTTCTGCATTGAAATATTAATACCATTTTTGTTAGAGATAAAATATAATATCACATTTCAGTAAAACCAAATAAATATTTGATTAATACAAATAAATTTGGGGTTCCATTCATGTTAAAAACTATGGATCCCAACTTGATGTCATTTGTTGAAAGCAATCTTCTTAGAAATGGGCAAATTTGTAATCATATTGAAAATAAATAAAAATGAAACCACAATCTTCAATTTTCTCCCTTGAAATTCTCAAGCACTTGGGTCCCAATTCATAAAGGAAAATTTCCACTATTCTTGTCTTTATTATGAGTTCTCAGTGCTGTAAGGATTAAATATATAGTCAAATTGTTCAATATCATTATTTTATTTTTTTACTAATTTTTCAAAATAGAAATTTTGAAGGACATACCAAGCTTTTTTTCTTCTTTTTTTTTTTTTTTTTTTTTTTTTAATTTTAGAAAACACGTGAATTAAATTAGAAGGAATTGGTACCGTATTACCTGTGAAATATGGAAGAAAGTCAATGAGGTCACTTCTCATGACAAAGTTTTAAATTTTCTTTAGTTTCTAAATTCAATATTTCTTTAATTTAACTTATGAAAATTTAAACTATGCAGTTTTAATATATGAATTTTAGAAACAAAATTTTAAATTTGAACTTAAAACAACAAATCATTTTTTATTTTTACTATTCTTTTTTATCTGCAACATTCGTTCATTCAAATTTAACCTTACTTAACTTATATGATTGTGAATGAGCATTATATGTCAATACATTAACATACATATATTAAGTATATTGTTTATCAATTAAATAACGGACTAAGCCTTAAAAAAAATTTGAATAACAAGAAATATGTCCATAAGAATAGATATTAGTGACATTTTGTATAACTTACTAAGATTATACATTCAAATATAGTTTATTCTCCTTGGCTTAAATAAATAATGTTTATTTTTATTAAAAGTTAAGAAGTGTTTATTTTAATGCAACAGTAATAAGATGGAAGATTCTATATCATAAACTTGTTATTACTAATTATATATTATGGTTAAAGAAAAAAAAAAAAAAAAAAAGATTAAGAATGCTTTTTAAAATTAACAATAACGGTGGAGTATTAATCATAGAAGACCTTTATTAACATATTGACAACTTAATTTGGTTATTCAAATCTTTCAAAATGTTGTTAGAATAATAATAATTATTTTTTTAAAGTAAAATAATTTTATTAAAACTTTAAGGCGTATGCGGGTTGGGATCCAAATTCATCCGAATCTAGTATCATAATCAAATTCTCCTAGAATCTTGATCGCGTTGTTTGGTTTTTTGTATTGATAACTCAAAATAAAAAGAATGTTGTTTCGAATCCCCGGATTCTAAACCCTTAAAATCAAATTGCCTGAATCCTTATATTTACCGAACAACATATTTCAAACCCTCGAATTCCAAATCCAAATCTCCGGATTCCAAACGGCAAACCAAACAAGGCCTAAAGGTGTTTGTGATGGTGAACGAGCTATTACAAATTACAATCACTATTTAAAAAACTTCATCCACACAAGTTATTGCAATCACTCGTAATAACCACTAATTTTAAATCAAGCAATCAATACCTCATTTTTAAATTATTGAACTTACAATTTCTTTTCCAAAATCTCTATCCAAACGAATTTTTCTCTGTAATTCCTCTATCCAAATTTCCATTCAAATGAGTTATTGCTTTTAACTCCTTCATTAAAAAAATTTATCCAAACAAACTATTACACACATCTAATTTTTAATCACTCAAAATAACTCCTTATAATAACCGCTCTTACAAATCTTCCTCCAAATTATCCCTTAATTTTAAGAAATATAAAACAGTGGTTACGCGCGTGAGATGAGAGTGGGGTAAGCATACCTCGACTGGAGCGTGGTATTCAGTTGGCTGAGTTGAGAAAATTTTCGACAACAAAAAGAAAAAGACAGAGTGGTGGTACAATACGCCAACAAAAGATTCAAATTTTCCCCACATTGACTTACCTCCAGTTTCATGGCAGATTCGGTAATATTACCATTTTCCAAGGCTATTTTATTAAACCCTCCTATTTTTTTTTGTTAATCTCCCAAATACCCTTAGGGCATGTTTGCCCCATGGACAAATGGTGGAGTTGGCTTGGCTTGACTTCTGTTCCATGTTTGCCCCACGTACTTTCATAAGTCTATCCAACTCCTTCTCAACTCCACAGGTGAGCTCCACATCTTTATTTAAATATTAAAATATTAAAAAAGTACTCAATATTTATTTTTTTATTTAAATAAAAACTTCAACAATTCACTTTCCATCACATCAATCATAACTTTATTATTAAAAAACTATTAAATATCCATTTTTTTATTTAAATAAAAACTTCAATCATTCTCTTTCGATCGCATCAAACATAACTTTATTTTTTCTTTGCTTCCCCTAAACATAAACTTATTTCACTTATTTTCTCATCCCAACTCAACCCAACACAATCCATCCTCTCAAAGCCAAACATGCTCTTAATTTTACCATCCGCATATCTTCCAACACTATAGTTATTTTATACCCAAAGTTATAATATGTTTTTATTATAAGGTATAGTTGCAATTGTTGTTGATGGGGTCCACAAAAAGTCGAATGTATGTCCTACGAGTTTCATCATTTGTTTACCGAATTCAATTGGAATAGCATATGCTTAGTCACAACTTTTGGATGGAAAATTATGGAGAATAAAGCTTATGTGTTGTATTTTTTAATTGGGTGGACAATAAGTGAGCAAATGTAGTACATAATATAATGTTATTTTTCAAATTTTATATAAAGTAAAAATAAAATAATGACTTCATTTTCTTAATTCATTTGAACCTATCTTATTTTGCTATCATTGTTGTTTTTAGGAATAATACAAATAATTATTCTACACTTCTCAAAAGAAAAAAAAAATCTACATACATACATATATATATATATATATTAAAGTAATTAAAACAAACTATTTTGTATTCATACATGAAGTCTTTCGCCCCCTAACAGTCTAACAGCCCGCCTAAAATCATTTGTTTTAAATAAGGTATTCTTTTTTCTTTTTTTTGTCAATTTTATTTTAAATTGAATTAAGTTTTTGCTCGGTCTTAGGCAACTTGAAAAAGGGATTGAATGCCACCTCACGTTTAAACCAATTTGGAAATTTGCAAACTATCGATCAAATCAGCAAGTTCCTCTGGTTCTCACCTCAAACCATATCAAATCCCCAATTGCTCATCTTCCAATTCGTTTTCCTCCATCAATTTTCGTTCAAGGATCGTGGATTTAGCTTTCGGATCAATTCAGAGTTTTTGGTGGAGGAATCGAGTTTCGTTTCCTCCCGATCAACGTTGGAATTCAATGGATTAGAGATAAGGAGGGTTATTTTATTCTATTATTGGGTTGATTTTGTTATGGAATCGAAATCGGGACGAAAATTGCGTTCGTTTGGTGAAAACAAGAGAAAAACAGCAGTTCGTAGGCGATTTATGCATTTGGAACCGAACCTGAGGCTCGCATCATAACCTAGAACCGAGCCTAGAGCCGAACCGCACGCAACCAGCCGATCCGTTTGAGCCTCACACCGAAGCACGCGTGCGCCGTGCGATCGACTCGAGCCAGCGACCGCGCCTCAGCTTGCTGCCACGTGTCCCGAACCGGACTCCGAGGCTCCTCGACTGTTGGATCTGTAGAGCCGGTCATCCCCGCCTCCGATTGATGACACGCATCCTGAAGCTAATCCGAGTCTGTTGTCGCCGCTGTTGACCACGCGCCGTCGTTGATCGTTGACCAAAAATTTCAGAATCCTCATTTTTGGTAATTTTGACGTCCTGAGTTCGTTTTTGACAATTTAAGGTGCTAGTTATGACTCGTTTGTGTGTTATAGGTTTCGTAAGTTCGGAAGGGCTTAGGAATAGCCATTTTTAATCGGATTGTTGCTTTTTTGGGTGTTCGGCCAAGGTAAGGGCGTATTTTCATAAAAATTGTTATGTGTGTTTAATTCTGAGCATGCTAATCTTGAACGTATCAATATTGATACTTGTTATCTGATAGGAGTTGTGGTGTACAACAATGAATAGCCTATCTTGAATGCTTGAATAATGATGTTTATGAGGGATTCGCCCAATTACTTGAGGGGTTTAGTGCCCAATGCTTAACCAGAGGTTCGCCCAATATTTGAGGGGTTTACCCCAACTATACTTTTAAGGGGTCTAGTGCCCAATGCTTGTGTGTTTATGATTTGGGGTATCGTACCCAAAGCGTTGTTAGACTTTTAGAGGGAACCTTGCTGAGTTGTGAACTCACCCCTTTTTTATTTTATCTTCTGTGGCATGTCTGCAGGTACCCACGTGATGTACCAGGGTGGTTGATTGATGTTGATTGATCATGGGATAAGCTTAGTCGGTTCTTCTTATCTTAATGAGTTTATGTTTCCGCAAACACTACTATTCAGCTTATGGAGTTCTATTTTAATTGCTTAAATGAATTTTACTACTTCAAGGGGTGCCCCGAAACAATGTTTCATTTACCATTAAAACTCTGTATTTTGCATTCTACTTCCCATTGAAAATAGAGTTGATTAAGTTTTGTTAAACGTTGGAAGTTATTTGTGTTCGATTTTAAAGTATATTTATTAGTAAGAACCTAGGTTTAGACCCTTGTTGGTACTCGGGAAACCTTTATTGTTTGCCCCTATAATTGACCAGCATTTTTAATTAAAATTGTTCTTTTTAAATATTTCAACCTTCAAAGAATTATGATATATATATATATATATATATAATTCACATTTAATTTTTTTTTTCTCATTCTCATGGAAATGTTTGTGAAATTTAAAAAGGAAAAATAAATAAAACTTCCTTCATTCACGATTAGTAACTTGTCATTTATATAATACTAGATAATTGATAGCGTTTTATATAGGAGCCTCTGGGTCTTGTTTGGTTTGCGGGTTGGAGTGCAGATTTTTCGGAATCCAGTACCGTAATTAAATTCCTCGGAATCTTGATTATGATGTTTGATTTGTTTTATCGATAACCCAAAATAAAAATGATGTTGTTTTAAATTGTTGGATCCTGAACCGTCGGAATCAAATTCTCCGGAATCGTTACATTTACCAAACAACTGATTTCAAGCCCCCAGATTTCAAGTCTAAATCCCCGAATTCCAAACGGCTAACTAAACACGGATTTGATATACATATAGCTAGGAGTACAGTATTAAAAGAAATTGAACCAAAAAGAAAACTATTGATTTATTGCATATATATATATATATATATTTCGATATAGAACTATATGACGATGGAAGGACACGTTTCACGTTAAAGTTTATAAATCTGATTGGACATTTCAGAGGGGGAAGTATTTGAATGATTCCGAATGCGACTTATAAGTACAATTTATTTATGTTTTATTTATTTATTTATTTATGTAAATGTTAATATTCATTTACTATTCTTAGGAAAGATATTTTTTTATTATTGTTTTTGGAGATGGGAAAATAAAAATTTGTTTTTAGCTTAGTTTATGTTGAAAGAAAGTCAGAGGTAGGGGCTGCGATGCCCTCATTGAGGTTGACGTATTGGTACCGTGCCAGGAATCTTAGTTCACGCTTTCGCTTTTCTCTATTTCACAATCAATTTATTTTTAAATAGAAAAAGAAAAAAAAAAAGAAATGTAAAATGAATCCAATTCCCTTTTTTGAAGTTTGAAATTCAAAGTAAAATTTAGAAAACGGAAAAGGGACCACCGTTGTAATAATGCGACACCTATAGAGGATTATTATTATTTTGAGTGCCCATTTTTGGATTCTACTTCAAATTCTACTTCAACGGACCGCGACTCCCCGTCTCAAAATCCGCCCACTCCTCTCTCCACGCATTTCCTCTCTTCTTATCGGCATATCCTTTACCGCCGTGAATGAAATTAGTAAAAAAATAATTTACAAAGAGAACGTGTGACAGGAGAGGATGAAATTTCTCATATAATTAATTTTTATACTTTTTATAATTATTTTTTAGGGAAATTGTATCGGATAGTCTAATTTTACAAAATAATTACAGATCTAGACAAATTTAAAAATATTTAGCATTCATAGTCAAATATATAATATAAATAATACTTATAATACTGTATTATATATTAGTTATTCAATATAAAAAGTATTACTTTAGACCGTATATTTGATTATAATTGCTAATTTTTTAAATTTGCCGAGCGTTATGAATATTTTGTTAATTTAATTTATTCGTGCAAAAACTCCTATTTTTTATTCTCATCATATTCATTATTATTGTATTCCTAAGCTTTTATTTTATTTTATTTTTTTTTATAAATTCTTCATAACACCTTAAATACAAAAATATCATTATCTTTTATAATAATTTTTTGCATATATATTTCGTTGTAATTTTCATTCTCCTCATAATTATTCTCGTTGTAGTAAATGTTTATTTATTTTTTCGAGAAATAATCATATAATTTTTTATTATATTTTATAAAACTAGTCATAACAAGTATTTATAATATAATATAAATATAAATACTTCATAATTTACCTCAATTTATAATTTTTATGGGAGAAAAATTGTCCAGTTTTGCCTATCATATGCATCAGAAATTGTAATTGATGACATGTTCTAACAAAATAATCACAAATATAGTCAAATTTAAAAATATTTGCATCCGTAGTCATAAATAGAGTTCAATATGATATTACTAATATTAATTAATATAGTATTATTTATTTCATATAATATATATTATCATTAATATAGTATTATATGTTATTAATATATTATTATATATTATTAGTACCTATAACTATGATTGTTAACTTTTTTTTTTTTTTAGTGTATATTTATAATTATTTTGTGAATTTGACTAATTTAGTAAGTTTCGAAAAAAAAAACTCAAGAGTAAACCAAGGGCTTAAAAGAAATAAGCCCAATCGACGAGGTCCATTGAATTAAAAGCCCATAATATTATTTAAGATTGACAAAAGTCATAATTGGGTCGTGTTGAACCCTAAAAAGCCCTAACTAGGGCGAGAATCGCAAAGTCCCAAAAATTGCAGCAAAATTCGGGCGACCCTGTGGAAGTGCAGCAGCGCGGAAGATCCTCTTCCAACTACAGCAAAAGCTCGAATTCTTTCATTTTGAGCCATGAAGCTTGTTAGGTATACATTTCTCAATTTCTTGTTTTAGCCGAGCTTATTTTCCCGATCTACTCGTTATTTTTTGCATTTAGCGGCCGTTTGTATGTTTAGGAACTTGGTGTTCGTTTCTGCAACAGGTTTTTGATGAAGCTCAACAATGAGACAGTCTCAATCGAGCTCAAAAATGGAACCATTGTCCATGGCACTATCACAGGTCTCCCCATCTTTCTTTCACACACAAATATATATTTATTTATCACTAATTAGTTTGATAAGTTTAATTTAGTATCAAATTAATTGTGATAATTTGATTTAATGCATTTTAGTTATCAATATATATAAGTTTACTTAAGGAAACAAACCATTATACCTTTTGTGCCTAGAGGTCATTGTTGAAAAAAACTGGGTGATGGGTTGCCTGAGAATTAATTTCATATGGATTTCTTTGACAATATCCAAATCTTATGTTTTGTGACATTAGTCGAGTTGTGGGCAGGCTGACCTGGACGAACTCGTTTTAGTTTCAACTTTCAAGTTCATTTGTTCTTAACCCCAAATTAGGTTTGGTTCAGATGGTCAATTGGGTTCGAATGAATTTCACACACCTCTAATGCATGTCCTTTGTTACGAAAATTATACTTGAGTCGTTTCTCAAGAAGTTTTCTTTCATGAAAATGAGTAAAAGTTGAACATAAATTTCCGGTCTTATTTTGAGGATTTTTTTAGATGAACAACTATTGGAAGATGAGTATTCGAACGAATCGAACCCAATTGACCGAGAGACTTATATGCAAATCTAAGTTACGATCTACATGTTGCTTCTGTTTTCTACAAATTACTCCTGAAACATACACGGGAGTATAATAGAAATTGACACCGTATCATTCCTAACTTTCAGTTTAGTATAGTTATCTTCAATGTTTGCTTTCATTAATTTTTATTTTACAAAACCAATGTCATTGCTTGTTTCTTATAAGAAAAAGCATAAACTTGAAGTTGAAACACATACCCTTTTTAGTTTTTACCTATAGCCTAATTATTGTTCGACGAGGTTAGAAGTCAAAGTCATTGATGGGTTGATTTGCTTGTATTACTTAGGTGTGGACATCAGCATGAATACGCATTTGAAGTCTGTGAAGCTTACTCTGAAGGGGAAAAATCCAGTTACCATGGATCATTTAAGTGTGAGGGGCAACAACATCAGATATTATATTCTACCTGACAGCTTGAATCTTGAGACTTTACTAGTTGAAGAGACACCCAGGGTCAAGCCCAAGAAACCAACTGCAGGTATGCGTTGTTCTTGCATTTTGCTTGAATCTTGGTCATTTTCTGCAAACCATTGTCAAATATGTTGCTAATTTACTATTTCTCTACTCTGCTGCAACTATAGGGAGGGCAATGGGACGTGGGCGTGGACGAGGTCGTGGACGCGGGCGTGGTCGTGGACGCTAGATTTGTCACAGTTACAGTTTTTTAGCCCCGTAGTGAAAACTCTTGGTATCGTAGAGAAGGGTTACGGATTTAGTGACGTCAAGAAGTGGTATAGCAATTCACAGTTCAATCTCATATGTTTGTTACCATGCTGTCTACTTGTTTTTCTTATGATTATTGTATTATCTTTGCTGCTATATTTTCTGCCCGGCTTGTAAATGATTTACGCTTAATATCACCCCAATCAATGACTAAACTCTTGCGTCTTTCGACTGATATCTTGTTTTCTTACTTGTACTCGTGCTCAAATATGATCCAGTGCAATAACATTAGTGAATGTCTGGCTAAGGTTCATTTGAATCTCCATTTTTGTTGATTATTAATTTGAAGCTGATGGCTAGAATGAGTGCAGCATATGTTTTGGTTGAATAAATTTCTGTTTTTTTTTCTTCAGAGATAATAAATAGTGGTTGAAGAAGTAAGATGAAGTGACTTTTTTTTTTTTTTTTTTTTTTTTTTTTTTTTTTTTTTTTTTTTTTTTTTTTATCCTTTTGTGCTAGGAAATATTTTGTTATACATACAAAATCCTCTTTCATACATTTTTTTTCCGATGTGTAACAATTGTTTGAATATCCAATACTTTGTTTAGGGGGTGCGAAGTTTCTTTAAACACATATTCTTTCAAAACTATGGTTTGAGTTAAAATTATAAAAAATAATGACAGTGACCTTAAAACGACATAGTGGTAATTATATACTTATTTGAATTAAATATGAAAATTTTAAACTTCTAACTCTATGGCCCCGTTTGATAATCATTTGGTTTCTTATTTTTGGTTTTTCAAATTTAAGCCTATTCTCTCCCAAATTTCCTACAATGTGCTTCATCCTTCCTACCATATATACATATTTCCTTAGGAAAGTAGAAGAAGACCAACCAACTTTTAAAAATAAAAAAAAGTAGCTTCCCAAAGTTTGTTTTTGTTTTTAAAAGTTGTTAGTATTCTCCTACTTTCTTAAAGAAAGATGGATAAATGGTAGGAAAGATGGAGCACATTGTAGAAAATTTGAGAGAGAATAGGCTTAAATTTGAAAAACCAAAAACAAGAAACAAAATGGTTATCAAACGGGGCCTATGTTATTGCTTTTCAAAAAAAAAAAAAAAAACTCCATGTTATTAGATTTGAAAAGTTAGGTTGATTGAACAAATCCTAATCCAATTTGGATATGCACACCCCAACTAGATAGTACATAGTACATGATACCAATTGCTGCCCATATTCACTATTTTTTTACTCTATTAATAAAGTTTTTTTTTTTAACAGTATTAATAAAGTTTTTTTTTTTAACAGTATTAATAAAGTTTTTTTAAACCATAGATAAAATATTGAAATGATTTTATTTCATTTTTAAAACTTGGCGTTAACAAATGTTATCTTTGTAATAAATAGACCATGTTGGTTTTAAAAATTGCAATTTAAACTTCATAAATGGTTGTTGCCATTTTGACAAAAAGTTATGCTTTTTTCCTAAAAAAAAAGGTCAACAATATTTAGTTTCAATTATAATTTTATAGAAATATTTAAAAAGTAATATTTGTCTAATTATGTTAGGCCATTGTATTAAGTTTTTAAAGTTGAATAAACATAAAAGAACACTTATTTCATTAAAAAAATTTGTATATCCATTTTTACCATCAATTATTAAAAGGAGTAGAACTCAATTGACATCTTGTATGATTTAATAATAAAAAAGATTATAAATTTAAATTCCTCACTTCCAATTGTTGAACTAAAAAAACAAATTACCTTCGATTCTAAATAGATAAGGTAGCATTCTAAAAAAAAACAAGTATCTTTAAATTTCAATTTGTTTTTTTTAAACCTTCAACAGATTATTGTTGGAAAGTTGTTGAAAAGTAAATCGATTAAAGGTAAGAAGATATTGTTTATTTTTAAAAAAAGAAAGAAAAAAAAAACCAGTAGTCAATATAACGGTAAACCATGTTTAACCAATAAGAACCATAATTTAGCATTGAATATATGTTTAACCCAAAAGTCAATGATTAGAATTGGCTTAAGTATGGTACTTTGAATTTTGTTCATTTTGGATTGTCAAATATAATTTTTAGTTCTCGTGTCTACAAAAAAAAGTCTAACATACATTCTTATGACAAATTTAAAATTAATACTAATTAAAATTAATAATTTAATACAAGAAAAATAAATTGTAAATCTATTTCTATAATTTATAAACCATCTGATCTAGTGATTGAAAAAGAATTGAAAAACTAAGAATTGATAAATTCAATTAATAGTAGGAAGAGTTGAGAGGAAGAAAGTGAAATGTATAGTTTCTCAAATGAATTATAATACAAAATACTAACAATTCTTAAATAGTAAAGAAATGCTAACCTAACCGTGGAAGCCCATGGACTTTATATATCATAAATATATAGAAAATACTAATATTAACCACACATATACTAATTCAATATTACCATCCTCTCGATTTTTTTTTTTTTTTTTTACCATCCTCATTACTCTAACACAATGTTCCAACCTACTCAAAAGTATTTTTTTATAAATTTTATTGATATCTAAATATTGTGTCAAGCGGTGTGTATCTTGATAATAGTCAAGAAGCATGCAAATTGGTCTGATATAAAAAATATATATATTTCTAAACTTTATAGCTAAAAAAGGTTAATTTTTTTTTAAAATAAAGTTGGACAGAAAACTGATAGTAAGACTAGTTTTATTTTTGTTTTTTAAAGTAAATGCCAAAAATTTGAAATATAATGGAAGAAGAGTAAAACTCTCCTACACATACATGTGTAGGAGAGCTCTACCTTTTGGATATGTGGCACCATTGGATGTCACAAAAAATTCTTTTATTAATAGAGTTTATAAAAAGTGAAGAAATTTAAGACGCCACATACTCAAAAGGTATAGCTCCCTACACATGCATGTGTAGAGGAGTTTTGCTCATGGAAGAACTGTCAAAAATATATTGACCAAAACAATGTTTCAACCTTAAAATTGATTTTTTAAAAAAAACAAAAAAACAAAAAACAAATATACTTAAAAAAACTTTTTATTACATACTTTGAAACATAACAAAAAATGTAGGTGTGGGCAAGATTGAAAACTCTCCCTTCTAAAAATATATGCCCCAACCCACAATTGAAAGTCATACCAAAACGAGACTCGACTCGACTCAACTAGAAATCATCCATTCAATAACAATGAAGCCAAATAACATAGAAAAACAACAGCACAAGAATAACTCAACGACATCAAAGCACAACCACGACGACGTTAACGCGGGCAAGTGGGCTCAAAAGCCAAGGGTCCAACATTGTAAAGCACAACCGGCTTCTTCTCGGCGCCGATGATAGCCTTGCCCCGCGTCAACTCCGCGCCCTCGGCTCCGCCATTGAGCTTCGACGGCTTATGGCAATGGGCGCTGGATGACTTCACGAGACGCACCTTGCACCGGTCCGATGCATAGCTCGTTACGTTCTTTGGCGCAGCAATCCAGAAGTAGCCGTGCTTGTCCGTGGTGGCTGTCTCTACCACTGGAGGTAACTCGGTGTTCTTGCATGATAGCTTCACTCTAGCGCCTGTAAAAAATTGTATATTCCACTTTTTATGAACAAACTAATATTATCCACTCCCATTTTTATTTATTTTGAATAAATAAGTCTTTTTATTCCACATATTCAAATAATTATTCATTTTGGTTATGTATTTGTTGAGTTTTATTTAAAAGAAAATTTATATAACCACCTTGAGTAATTAGTGGTAAAAGATAATAAAAAAAAGTTGATGAATTCAATGAACAATATATTCTTATTAAGAATAGTTGTACGTGCAAATTGTTTGTACACTCACAAGTATATATAAAAAAGAAGTAAAATTTATGTTAAAACCAAAATAATCAAATAATAAATCTATTAAAATTATAAATAATATAATCATTTTAATCATCATTTTGCTATCTCACTCATGATTTTGAATCTCAAATACAAAATTGAGAATCAATAAAATGTGAGTGATAACTATGAAATAGAAATTTGATCCAAAAACTAAGAACTATTATTTTATTATCTTGTCAAGTATTTATTTAGTTTATCCAAAAAATGCAATGTTTTGAAGTTACCGGAAAGGGGTTTGGCTCCAAGAAGAGTTTCTACGCCATGGTATTTGCAAGACTTGCAGTAAACAACGCCTTCAACTTGGATCAAGCTTCTAGGGAAATGAGTATGCGGTTTAGGTGACTGAGCCGGAACATGATGAACCGGGGAGGGAGCCGGGGCGTGGTGAGCCGGAGGGTAAACAGGAGAAGGAGAATGGTGGGGAACCGGAGAGGGGCTTGGCGAGTGGTGAGAAACCGGAGAGGGGCTCGGCGAGTGGTGCGAAACTGGAGACGGGCTCGGGGAGTGGTGGGGAACCGGAGACGGGCTCGGCGAGTGGTGGGGAACGGGAGACGGGCTTGGCGAGTGGTGGGGAACGGGAGACGGGCTCGGTGAGTGGTGGGGAACGGGAGACGGGCTCGGCGAGTGGTGATGAGGGACCGGAGACGGGCTCGGCGAGTGGTGGGGGCTCGGGGCGGCTTCAAAGACATGGAAACTGCAAGAGAACAAAAGCACAAGGACTGAAGCGCTTGCTACAAGAGAAGCCATTTGGAATGTTTGTTATGGAGATTCTAAGGTTGAAGACTCATTTATAATGCCTCTTGCTTAATTATACGACAAAATGTAAGTTGTAGAAATTGATTCATTGACATATATAGATATTTGTTTCATTTATCTAATATTTGAATTATACGATTTAAATTTTGTAATTTTAGCAAATAGATTCTTGTACTTAATAAATTAAGCAAAGATTACACGGTTTGTTGAAAACAACTTTCGAAATTGATAGATCAAATTTATTTTCTAAATGAATTAATTTTGTAAGAAACTACAAAAATAAGTATAATTAATGCAACCATATTTTGAATCTTGAATTAGGAGGCTGGTAGAGAGCTTGAACCACTATGCATAATAATAGTATATATGACATTATAATTTTGTGTGGAGTAGAAGTTAGAAATTCTGAAATTGTTTGGCATGGAAAAGTTACAAACTTTAATTAATTTGAAATTTTGATATTATATATAATTTAGTAGCTAAAAGGTTACCTGTTCAATAAAATATTTTTAAAGCGGTGCTCATGGGTGCAGACAACTCTTTTTTTCTTTTTTATTTTCTCAAAATTCATTTTCAAAATAATTTTTTTAGGAGTTTATCTGCCATATTTATAGAAGATTTAGATTAATGATTTATGAACTTCTCATAAAAAAAAATACATTCAAATAAATTTGTGTAAGTACTCAAAATAATTTCTCATTTTTATTTTTCAAAATAACTTCTATATTTTTAAATCATTCATTTTTAACCCTTCATTTATAATTATTCTTTTTTTAATTGTTCATTTTAAATTTACATTCGAACAAGTTATTATCTTTAACTCTTCTACATAAAAATTACTGTTGCATTATGCCTTGAACGAGTCTTTTACCCTACGATGAGTAGTCGGGGGTTCGGGGGCGGCGCCTCTCTGAATAAAACTGATTCTCCCTCTCCGCCCGTGGACTAGCCAACACAACGTTGGTGAACCACGTAAATTTGTGTGTCTTTTCTGTTTTTCTCTTCTCTTTTACGTTTATTTATCTTCGATTATCGATTGTTTTGATTTCCATTTCACAACAATTACATTCAAACAAGTATTTGAATACAATTCTCAATTTCTAGTCGTTCAAAATAATTTCTCAACCAAAACATCGCCCAACCACTCATTCATATCCGCATCATGTTTTATTTCTTAATCCATCACATTAATATTTAAAACACGAAACAAAAAATAATGGATATTTTGACCAATTACAAAGAAAAAACAAAACACTAGGGCTAAACGTTGAAAAGTCCAAGGGTTCAAACCTCTTGACCCAATGTACCTTCGCCACGTGTCAATATGGCTGTGACGGTGGTTTTAATTGGGTTTTTAAATAAAAGAGCCAGACTCACATACCAAAATTCTAGCTCAATAAGTTCAACAAGTTTTCTTAATCCCATTTCTATTACTAATTTAATTAAAATATGAATTTGTGTCTAATTTGTTTTTTAATATGGAATTTGGGTCTTGAAAATCTGAGTTTGTTTCAACTATGGGAATTGACAAGTGGAAAGAGATGGTTACATGCACATGCATGCATGGGCAAGAGCGAGTTGTCTGTGTTCCCAAACACTTTCTTAAAATAACACAATTTTTTAGATTAAAATTTAAACTACAATTTTAAGACATACACCAAAGTTTAAGGATTAAAGTTGGATAGTGAAGATATCAAAATTAAAATGAAATAAAAACTAAAAAACACTCTTGCTTACTCTCTTCCTTTAACGCTCTAAGTTTTTTTTACCGAATGAGTTATTTAGTGCAATGATTTTATTGTTTGGTTGTAAATCAATTTAAGACCAGCGTCACATAATTAATCTCGAAAATTGATATTTATCTTTATTCTCCTATTACAAACAATATAAATTATTTAATCAATATATTAAACTCAAAATTATATGTACTATATTTTAACCTTTTTTTTTTCAACTTTAAAATTAAATCTTAATTTTCTTTATAATTTGGTTATTTTTGTTAGTTAATAGATTAAAGAAATCATTATTTTTCTTCCATATACACAAGCAAAAGTCAATGCATTGGCAAATGTGTTTTATTATTACACTATCAAGTAAGGGTCAACGTATTAACAAAGAGGCGTAATTTAATAAAGAACTTTAGGCTCTTTCAAATAAACTATTGATAAATTTGTTTGTTTTCACCCTAACAGTCACCAATTATTAGAAATATGAGTTTTATCTCAAAATCAATCAATAGTGAGGGAAGTAACTCATATCTCTTATAAATGATTGTAGTACTCCTCACTTTTTTAATGTGGAACATTTGTAAGATCCTAATACAGAGAAATAAAACCTTAATATTAAATTCTTAATATTAAATAAAACACTAAATACTAAACAAATATAAAAAAATATGTGCTACTAAAAAAAACAAAAGCTAGATATGTTAAGCTAGGCTATTAGACCATGAGGAGGCAGCATGCAACCTTCTATTTGGTAAAATTTGAATCGCACGTTTTTTTAAAAAAATAAAAAATAAATTGTTTATCAAAATTGAAAACAAAATTAATGGATCAAATGATGTCACATCAATGACTCCATGCTGCCCGGGCAGCATGCAAATATGTCTCTAAGAGCATATGAGGTAAAATCAATTGACATCTTAATATGAAAAAAAAAAAAAAAAAATCAATTGACATTTGAACTTTGGAATTAAATACTCATTTAAGCTTATGATCACTTAACTCACGTAGAAGTCTGATACCATATTAAAGAATGCGGGGTTCCACCTCAAATTAATTGACAATCAAAGGATTAACCCATATATATCTTTTATAAAGATATTAAAGATTCATAGGCATAGATTCGACTCTTTTTAGGGACATTTTAATACCTTTTCATCCCTTTTTTTGAATTTAGAGCCAACATGAGTGGATCATAATATAGATTAGGGGCTAGAAATCCCCCGAATATTTAAAAAATGGGAAAAGTGCAATTGTAGGCCAGATTTGAAAAGTAATTGCAAATCTGTCCAAATCTAGATTAATTAGCAAAACTAATTTA
>JBBMEF010000004.1:6242518-6270457 GCA_037832685.1 Sicyos baderoa
TATTATTCCATTCAAAAATTAATTAATTCAAATTTGTCGTCTTTACTAAATATTAAATAATATTATTAAATTTCAACGGAATGTTTTATATTTTTGAAATCTAAATTTTAATGATATTTTGATTCTAGATTTTTTTTTTATCAAGAGTGTTTAATTTCAAATGCTAATAAAATGCTTGAGTTTGTTGAGTTCGTTAGATAGGTTGTTAGAATCCTATTATTCATTTTAATAATTAATATAAATGAGGGTAGGGATACAATGGTAAAATATATTTTATATATTTAATAAATTTAATTAAAAAAAAGAAAGTAGACACCCATTTTAACCCTAAAAATAAGTAGACATTTGTTTAATTTGTTTGCTAAATCTAGACAATTCCCTAGTTTTCTCTTTTTTCTTTTTTTAGTATAAATTAGAGGAAGGTGACTATAAAATAGATTAACATTAAATCAGGTAATCAATCGTGTTAATGATACATTCGGTAACAAAAACCAAAATTAAATCACCTTTAGTACAAAGTTGTAAGAATTACCAATTTTAAAACTTCAACTCCATTTTCCTCTTTAATTTTTTTTTTTTTTGATATCCATGATTATCGGGTCAATTTGCACGCAACTTGACTATTATTACGAGAGATAACCCTACAATATTTAGATGTCAATAAATTTTAATTCCTAAATTGATACCCATCATAGAATGAACACATCGTCTTATACACCTCAAAGGCTTCTCTGATCACTAAATCACTCTATAATGATTTTCATTTTGTAAATACTAATCATAGTTCAACTACACTATCGTGATGATTCGACCATAAAAAAGTTACACATTTGAACTTAATATTTAAATATTCTTCAATTTTAAATATGTTTTAAAATCAAGTGTAAAAATAAACGAACTTTAACTATTTTATATAACTAATGATTTGTTATGTCAATGGCGGGGACAAATGAATTCTACATTAAAGGTACTATTATTTTCAAATAATATGAAAACTAAATATCGATTTTTGAATTTAAACTCTTGATCGTGAAATTGATAAATTCAAAAGAAGATAATCAATCGTGTCACAGACTCTGATTAAAATAAAATGAACTTTAATTAATTATATAACTAATAATTTTGTTATATAAAGGTTGAATATTGTTATAATGTCAAGACTTATGGCATGTTTCGCTTTAAATGGATGGGTTGGGTTATGTTGGGTTGGGATGAGAATAGAAGATAAGAGATAATAAGTTTATGTTTGGGAAAATGATAGTTGCGTTCGATGTGATGGTAAGATAATGGTTCAAGTTTTTATTTAAATAAAAAAATTGATATTTAATAGTTTTATAATAATAAAGTTATGTTTGATGCAAAAAAACTGTTGAAGTTTTTATTTAAAAAAAAATAATCGATTAGTTTTTAATATTTTAATATTTAAATAGAAAGTGGGACCCACGTGTGTAGTTGAGAAGTTGGATGGACTTATGGAAGTTTATAGTGCAAACATGATATTGACCTATATTCCTTCCCAACTGCTCTCGTATCTATGGGGCAAACGTGCTGTTAGATTACAAATGTACTTTTCTTTATTATCATTATATTTATTATCGCAATCTCGAAAAAGATTATATATAAATAAAAACTTTTCTTTAGTAGAAAATATGGTTTTTTTGTTTTTTAAAAAATAATTGTAAAAAAAATGGTAGTCAGACAGAGGCAGACTTAGGCGTAGAGAACACGTCAACCAATACCACGGGCAGAACGGCAGCTCCGCCATATTTTCTGCCACTTTGCATTCAATTTCTCGACCGTTGTTCAAACTTTCAAATACTCCTTCCCCCCTCCTACTACTACTACTATTATTATTATTATTATTATTATTATTATTATTATTATTATTATTATTATTATTATTATTATTATTATTATTATTATTTTGTTATGAAAACCTAACAGGTCATTAAAAAAAAAAAAAAAACATTTCTGATAAAAATATCATAATATTCAAACCAAAATGTAAACAAAATTGAATTTTTTTTTTTTTTAGTTCAAAGGATGGGTAGTTGATTGAACTATGCAATCTTGAATCCTATATATATAATTAATAAGATTCAACTCTATTGCTTTTATTTACTAATGTCATTCTAATTGCAACCAACATTTCAATTATATTGAATCATATAGATTGGTATTTGACTTTCATATTATTTTAAATAATGTATGTCTTCTATGTTAATCCCTTCATTCCAATTTATAAAAAAGATAAAGTTTTTTGTAGGAATAGATCAAATTGATAAAATATTTACAACACTAGGCAAATTTAAAAAAATTTAGCAACCTAGTTAAATATACACTATAAAATAATACTTATTATACCGAATGACTAATACATAATACAATATGATGAGTATTATTTATATTGTATATTTGACTATGAATGCTAAATATTTTCAAATGTGCCTAGGTAATTATTTTGTAAAATTGAACTAATGATTAATACATAATACAGTATGATGAGTATTATTTATGTGTAATTGTTTTCAAATGTGCCGCAAATAATATTGTAGGATTGAAAGAGTCTATACCAATAGTCAAAGGCATATATAGATAAAAATAAAATTAAATTATGAAGTTTCAACCTTATAAGATGTAGGGCATAGCATAAGTAAGTTGGGTAAGGAGTAATGTAAATATCAATTTTAAGGATCAAACCTTAATCGTAGGGTATAAATGTATTAATACCAAAACAAATAACCAATGGCCCCACCGACCCATTCGATATGTACATCATAACATTAATCCTTTAGTTTGTTGCTTTAAAATTAAAAAAAAATTATAACTATCTCCTGTATAATATGCTTGAAGTTGCATGTAGTTGAATTTATTGTTTCTTGAATTCATTCAAGTACTTATGCATATTAAAAAAAGAGGCCAAGTTTCTAAAAAAGAGGCCAAGTTTCATATTCAAGTACTTATGTAGTTGAATTTATTGTTTCTTGAATTCAAAAGTGGCATGGATATAAATATAAAATTTTAATTCTGGGCTAGCTTATGCATATTAAAAAAAGAGGCCAAGTTTCATTTGATGAAATTGTACTAAAGAAAACAGAAAATACAAAATTAAAAAGCTGCAAAAGAAACTGGAGTGTCCATAACACAGCAACAAAACCCTAGAAAAAGTGCATTAAATATTATCATGAAAAGCCCCAACCAAGGCAAAGCAACGTTCAACGAGGACAGGTGGGCTCAAACGCCAACGGCCCAACACTGTAAAGCACAACCGGCTTCATCTCAGCGTCCGTGAAGGCCCTAGCCGGCTTCAGCTCGGCTCCGTCCACTCCGCCGTTCAGCTTCGACGGATCCTTGCAACTGCCGTCCGACGATTTCACCAAATAAACCTTGCACCGGTGGAATGCGTAGCTCGTCACGTTCTTCGGCGCCGCCACCCGGAAATATCCGTTCTCGTCGGTGCTCGCCGTCTTCTCCGCCGCAGCGTACTTGGTGTTCTTGCATGACAGCTTCACTGTAGCGCCTGCAAATACGGTAAAATCGAAGTCAAATGTAAGTGGTCAAAAAAAAATGCGATCTTTAAAATACCCATTTCAAAGCAAAATCAAAGTAAAACGAAAGAAAAGGGTTTTTTTAGAACGGACCGGAAAGGGGTTTAGCTCCGAGAAGGGTATCGACGCCGGGGTACTTGCAAGATTTGCAGTAAACGACGCCTTGGACTTGGACGAAGCTTCTTGGAATGTTGGTTGGGGGTTTAGGGGGGTGGACCGGGGAGGGAACCGGGGCGGAGTGAGCCGGGGGGTAAACAGGGGAAGGAGCAGGGGAATGAGGGTAGTGGTGGGGAACCGGAGACTGGCTCGGCGAGTGGTGATGGTGATAGTGGTGGTGGTGGTGGGGGCTTGGGGCGGCGGCTGGGTGGTGGCCGTGGTGGTGAGTTGGAGCCGGAGCTGGGCTGCCGTGATAAGCGGCGGCGAAGACAGTGAAAGTGGAACAGAGTAAAAGTACTGCTATGACAGAAGCCATTTGAAACGATATTTACCTTCAACCGTTCAAGCCTCATATATAATGGGCTCATACTCAATTAAATTATATCATAAAAATACATTTTATTTTATTTATTTATTTATTGTTTTTAATTCAGTTAAATAGTCATTGTATATAGATGACTGTGCCCGTCTTTTTAATTGGGTTCTCAAATGAAGAGTCCAAATATCAAGAAATTCAAAAAATTATTTTAATCATAGTTCTAGGATTAATTTTTTGTTCAAATTTAAATTTGACTTATGTAATTTGAGAGTTAGAATATGAATTATTTCAAAAGAAAAAAAAGGTTAGAATATGATCCGATATCATTTTGAAGAAATTATTAATGAATTAAATAAATGTAAGTTTATTTTTTTTTTAAAAACACGAAAACTTATTTTTTGGTGTGTCAGAAATTACATTGTGATTAAACCCTTTTTTTTTTTGGTTATCAACCACGAATAAGAATTTGCTACTTATCTTCTCATAAGTAATTTGCTGGGAATTGCAATTAACATGTAAAATCAAACTTTATTATATTTATATTATAGGTAGGATGAATTTTATAATTTAAAATAAAAACATAGGAATTTGAGTCTTGAAAGTTTGAATTTATTTCAGAAAATGAGGGGGAGAGACAGGAATGGACAAGTGGAAAGCAGAGAGAGCGAGAAGTGTGGTCAGATTTCATGCAAAAACCCACCAGAACATTACTGCCTCCCATGTTCCCAAACAATCTAAAAAAGGTAGAAATTTTGGTTAAAATATTACTTTTCCACCTTTGTTTTATTTTTATTTATTTTCCTTCAAATTAATATTTTTTTTAGATTACAATAATTGGGGTGGAGGAGACTCGAACTCAAAATGTCTAGGTCATTAGGTAAGTATTGATATCGGTTGAGTTATTACTCTGTCGGCTCAAACTTATATTTGTTGAATTATTTGTTTGGTTAGTAATCAAATATATTTGTTAACCATTCATAAAGTGGAAGATCAAACATTTAACTTTAAAGTCATGAATACAAAATTAATTAAACTATGATCATTTTGAAAATAATCAAATATGTTTAAAAATTCCTATTTGACATTGTAAAATGTATTTCCTTAATTAATATGTTGAAAGAGTTTAACTTGAAATTTGTATGGTATAATGTTGGTATGAGTCACCACAAATTGAAGAAATATAAATCTTTGTACATTTTCAATCACATTAATCGTGTTTTGCTAACCAAGGTAGAGTTTAGGGGTTGATTTTTTTTTTTAAATGATAATTACAGTATTATAGATTTGAATCTCCTATTTCTTAAATATTGTGGTTCAATAAAAATAGTTGTTTGTCATTTTACTTTTTTTCGGTCTAGTCCGGTCGAAGTAGAGCTATACAGATTTAATTGACTTTTACATTTTGTATTGTAATGCCTTTTTACCCTTTAATATGTGTGTACAATGAACTTTTGACCTTTTAAACCGATAAATAAACCATTGATTATTATTATTGCTGCTGTTATTACAGTTATAATTTTGAGATTGACTGTTCTAAAAAAAAGGAAAAAAAATGAGATCAACTGTTTTTTAGATTTATCCTAATAGATCATTTATATATTATAGCATTTAAAATGTGTTTGTATGATAACCATTATGGGATAGCTCAATTGATCAAACAGAGTTTTGAGGTGATAATTTGATGAGATCAAATCTCAAAGTAGCCATTCAATAAGTTATTGAAAATGAGTAATTTAGTAAAGTTGGAGATAAATAATTATAAACACTCAATTATAAATAATGAGTTATTTTATTATTAACAAATAGTAAAATAAATGAAGAATTATTTTTAATATTAAAAATGATAAATTATTTTGACTGTTTACAATGATTGAATGTAATTTTTGAGAAAATAATTAATAAATACTCAATGTAGTATGGAAAAAAAAAGAGTTTATATTATAAAACATTTCAATCACTTTTGACACATTGAAAAAAACATAAAATCAAAACGTGGGCCCACTTGTAATGCTTTTTTTTTTTTTGCTTTTTTTTTTGTTCAGTATATATATTACGTCGATTTTAAACATATACTATTTTGAAAGTGTTTAAATTCTTACTTTAATTATAATAAAACAAAATTTGTGAAAATTATATTTTTAGATTTCAAAATATAACTCTGTTTTTTTTAATACAAGTTGTGAGAGTAGAATTATAAATACCGATTCGAAAGATTGAACCTGTGACGTTAGTGTTAACTGATTTACTACAACAAAACAATGAAATTATTGCGCCACTAACCCACTCAATAAATTTAAAATAATGTTTTTTGTTATAACTTTATACTTCATTTCTATAGAGCCAACTCTTAACTAAAAAAATATAAAAATAAAATAATTATCAAGAAGGTTAAAATTAATAACAAAAGTCATAAGTTAAAATTTATATTTCTAATTATTGTTGGAATTTTATTTTTTCTAAAGAATTCTAATGTTGTTGTTGTTATTATTTGCATTATTTTATATTATTGAATTAATTCCATTGGCAGTTAGATCCCGGAACCATTATTTTTCTTCCATTTGAAGCAAATAAGGAGTCAATGCATTGGGAAATGTGTTATCGAGATCAATGGTTTCAATACAATAGGGAATGGGCCACTAAAATTTAGTCCAAAATTATTACCATTTCATGAAACTTCAAATTGGTGTCATTAAAGATATACTGAAAACAAATTCTAAAAAATAAAATAATAGAAAAAAAAACGTAATAGTGAAAAAAGAGAGATAAATAAATCATAATGGATAGCCCAATTGATTATTGAGTGTTTGGCGTGAATAAAGTGATGGATTCAAATCTCATGGTGGTCATCTACCTAGAAATTAATTTCAAATTAATATCTACAGATTTTCTTAACATTCAAATATCGTAGGATCAGGCGGTATGTCCGGTGACATTAGTCGAAGTGTGCTTGTGCACGCAAGCTGGCTCGGACAATCACGGACATCAAAAAGGAAAAAGATAGATAAATAATTATTTTAGGCTTGATTTTCCGATTTAAATCCAATTCCGAATACAAATCAAATTTAGCCCAAAGTCACAGTCAAAGCCCAAAGAAACCATATCTATTCGGTCAAAACAAGCCTAAAAAATATATGGAATGAATTATAAAATAAATTGTGCCCTCACGCAGGATCGAACTACGGACCTTCAGTTTACAAGACTGACGCTCTACCACTGAGCTATAAGGGCATTTTGATAAAGCAACGACTCTTTTACAATACGTAAAATTGTTTTGAAATGTAGTTATTAAAATTATGGAAATTTTAAAGAAATCTATGGCTGCAGTTATTTCATATGGTTAAACATCAAAAAACGAAAACCCACACTTTTCTCGATATTCATTTAAACCTAAAATAGTATTTATTCTGTAACCAACAAAAAAAAGAAAAAACCTAAAATAGTATTTTTAAACATTAAACCTCAAAACTTAAACTCTAAGGCCCGATAACCATTTGGTTTCTTGTTTTTAGTTTTTCAAATTTAAGTGTATTTCTCTCAAATTTCCTACAATTTGTTTTATCATTTCTACCATGTATACATCTTTCCTTAAGAAAGTAGGAGAATACCAACCAACTTTTAAAAACAAAAAAAAAGTAGCTTTCCAAATTTTATTTTTGTTTTTAAAAGTTGGTTAGTATTCTCCTACTTACTTAAAGAAATATGGATAAATGGTAGGAATTATGGAGCACATTGTAGCCAAATTGGGAGAGAATAGGCTTAAATTTGAAAAATAAAAAACAAGAAACCAAATGGTTATCAAACAGGGCCTAAATAATTCTATACATTTGTTTCAAAAAAAAAAAAAAAAAACTCTATACATATATTGTTAAGCTAAGTATGAAGTTATGAATTCAAATTTTAAGTTGACTAAAAAAAAAAAAAAAACTAGCATTATCAATAATATCATCGAAAACACGACAACTTTTTTCTTATTTTCAAGAGACAAGTTTGCTTTTCTTACAAACGTTCACGATTTTAATTTCAAAGGTTTTGAGAAACTTTTTAAAATTAGGTCAAGATTTGAGAAACTAGAGAAATAGCTATCAAGTACATTTATTATAGGAAAAATTTGTGGTTGAGGCCCGATAAAAGCCACAGATTGGAATGGAGCACGACTTAAGCCCTACAAGAGAAGGGTTGAGCCATCTAAGGCCTCCGGGAGTCTGGACTCTAGAGCCCATCGCCCAACCCAGGTTAGTATGGTATCGATCCCTATTTGACTCATAAGGGTTGAACAAAGTCCGAACCAAGGTCTTGAGAGATCAATCAAGCTTCCCGACTCGCGCGATGCGTATGTGGACAGTTAAGCACACTACATGTGTTAGTGGAGCAACAATTTCATTCTTGCAATGACCACTACTAGGTGGAGAATAAATGGTGAATACAATTACAAGAAGCGTTCAAATAAAAAGTTATCGAGTGGACGGAAACATATAAGTTATCCTTTATAAACTACAATACTATATTAATCTTAATCTTCACGATCACAAATGAATCGATGACACAATTAATTATATAGTTTAATATTAATCCATTTACCCCACGGTCACAAGAGATTTTCTAGATGCCAAAATAAAAACTTTCATAATTGGAAATTCACAAAAATTATAAAATATTTTGTAAAACAAAAAGAAAAAAATTAAAAAAATAGTTGGACATGGATGGTTTTGATTGGTTTGCACTTTTGGGCACCCAATTCCGAGGGAGGCGGGATGGGAGACTGTATCACCAATCACCACTGCCACGCTGGATTTTCCACAAAAGCTAGTATTTGTAATTCTCTCAGATCGTGACACGTGCTTTCTCCCCTTCACCTTTTCTCATACCGCCGCGCCACACTGGAACCCACCCACCCTCTAAAATAGCTTTTTTTTTTTTTTTTTTTTTTTTAGAATTTTAAAATTTTCAATTAAGAAAACATAGGCTCCACGGGATCCCCGGAGAACCAAACACTCGATATTTTTATTTTTGATGAATTGAGTTAATATCTGTAATTCCCAATCCGAAAAGGGAAAGCGATAAAAAAAGATTCATTCCCTTTATGAATCATAAAAACCCTTTGCTAATTCGGATATTTCCCACTGATTCTTGTTCGTTGCTTCCCTATAAATATGGCGCCATTGTTGGTTGCTTGAATTGAATTAATATCTGTTCTTGCGTACGATTCACTCTTCGTTGCTTCCCTTTGCGTTTCATCCAGGTTTGTTCTTGTTCCTTGTGCCCCAATCCACGATTGATGTAAAAATTCTGTTTGTTTTTCGATTGAAATTCTGCTGAGATTGAGATGGGATATATTGGGTTTCAAGGGATTTTAGTATTGATGGATATGAGACTACTGGATTAGGTTATCTTGTTCTGGATTGATTTTTTTTGTGATTACCCATTTTGAGATTTTGCCAAACAAGAAGAAAAATTATGCTTTTGTAGCTGTTTTAACTGTTGATGGGATTTGTTGAATTGGGGTTCTGGAGCTGTATGATTCAGAATTACCCTTTTGAATTCAAGCCTTCTTCTCTAGTGAAGCAGAGGAAGAAAAGCAAGAAGGTTTTCGGGTACGATATCGATTAGTTTCTTCGGTTTTTTAGTGTTTAGGAAGCCATGGAGGAAGAATCTAATTCTTGGTTAAGAAGAACAAAGTTTTCTCACACAATATGTTACCGTTTAGAGTCCTTACAATTAGGTTCCTTTCCTGTCTGCACTCAGCCACCACTTAAGTCAGATGTGCAACAGTCAAAAGATGTTGTTGCAGCTTCTTCTCATCATAGATCAACCATTCCTTGTAACTTACCTGTTGAGAAGAATCGTGTTTTTAACAAACAAAGGTCTCTATCTCCGCCTTCGCAAACTACACTCTCAAGAGCGTTTAAGGAGGCGCGTTCCGATCAGAAGCGATTTTTGTCTCCACAACCTCAGAGGAGAGAACACAAAAGGAAGGATGAAAGGGTATTAAGCAAAGAGGCTAAGGTGCACAACTCCTCAAAGGAAGAGAAAAGAAGAAGCGTTTTGAGGCATTTTGCCTCTTTTAAAGGCAATGAAAAATCCAAGTTCAAGAAGGAGTCTTCTTGGACTAAGTGTTTTGAGCATAGTGGAGGGAAGGTTGCTGCTGTTGAAGCTTTTAATGAATTATCTGTTGATATGTCCAAGTTGTTTTTTGGGACTAAATTTGCTTATGGAGCTCATAGTCGGCTTTACCATGGAGAGTACTACGGTAAAGATGTTGCTGTTAAGATCATCGATTTGCCCGAAGACGACGAAAATGGAGATCTTGCAGGTCGCTTAACAAAGCAGTTTAGTAGGGAAGTAACTCTTTTGTCTCGGCTTCACCATCCCAATGTTATTAAGGTAAACAACTAGCTCTTTGGAATGAAATTCTGAAGTTATTTTAATTAGTCTATAGCCATATCTTACTGCTAAACTTTAAGATGGTATAAGTTTCAATGGATAAAATTATTGTCTTTAACGCTTGATATGAGTTTCGATTTCTGCTCGAAAAAAAAAAGAATCTGTCCTAGGCGTAATGGATTGACTGTATTGTATTCCCTTTGTTTTTCAGTTGATATCAGGTTGTAGTCAGCCACTTGTTTTTTGTATCATCACCGAGTATCTACCTCAAGGTTCCTTAAGAGCATATCTTCACAAACTTGAAAACAAATCCCTTCCAATGCAAAAACTGATGGCCATTGCCTTGGACATTGCTCGTGGGATGGAGTACATTCACTCGCAAGGCGTCATACATCGAGATCTCAAACCTGAGAACATTATTATCGGTTCGAACTTTTGTCTAAAGATTGCCGATTTCGGCATTGCCTGTGAGGTAGCACATTGTGATACACTGGCTGATGACCCCGGAACTTATCGTTGGATGGCTCCCGAAATGATCAAACGTAAACCTTACGGACGAAAGGTTGATGTCTATAGCTTTGGACTTATCTTGTATGAATTGGTGGCTGGAAGGCTCCCTTATGAGAATTTGACTCCCATCCAAGCAGCTTATGCGGTTGTAAATAAGGTATTTGTTGTTTTGTACCATATTTATTTACCAACTTGTATTTATTCGCATCTGAAACACAGTCACTGTTGTTCTTTTCAGAATACCAGACCAGTCATACCGAGCGAGTGCCCTCCCGTGATGCAGGCGTTGATTGAGCGATGTTGGTCGGTGAAATCGGAGAAGAGGCCGGAGTTTTGGCAGGTGGTGAAAGTACTAGAGCATCTTGAGAGTTCAATTGGGGGAGATGGTACATTGATGAAAGTAGAACAGAAGCCAAGTTGGGAAGATCACAAGAAAGGTTTAAAGCATTGGATACAAAAGCTTCGTCCTAATCATTCTCAGACTTCTCTAACCTCCAAATCTAAATTCATATGATTCTTTCTCTGCCTTTTCTCCCCCTTTTTCTTGAAAATGTCACATTCTCTCCCCAAATTCAATGTAGATTAAAAAGAAAACTTTTGCAGTTCTTGGTTCATTCATTTGGCTTTGTTTCTAACATTCACATGACTCAAATGAATACTGTACGTTTTTTAAAAAATATATCTTTGAGTGTCAGAGCCGATTTTACGTGCACATTACTTATCATGGGACAATTTGATCCCACAACATTTTGGTTGAAAGCTAGAAGCTCTTAGAAAATTAATTCTTGTATTGAACGCATCAATTCTTGGTTAATATGGTATTTTCTTAAGTGAAATGAATATCAAAGGCTTGAAATGAACAGAACACTCTCAATCTACAAACTTATCCATTTGGTAGTGCTTGTGGTTTTCTCTGGAGTCAAATTATTTATCTGGTTAATCCATTTGATAAAACCATTGTTTGTTTAAGCTCGACCAGTTAAATAATGCAATCAAACTTAAACTATAAGTTGGGTATTGCAATGATTTTTCAAGCTATTAAAAACACTGATTATTTTAAGCACTTGAAAACTCATTCCAAAAAATGTTTAATAAACTCTCTCAGACTTAATGTTCTAAGTTTTCATTGAATAATTATT
This sequence comes from Sicyos baderoa, assembly GCA_037832685.1. Taxonomy (NCBI): domain Eukaryota; kingdom Viridiplantae; phylum Streptophyta; class Magnoliopsida; order Cucurbitales; family Cucurbitaceae; genus Sicyos; species Sicyos baderoa. Next base: position 6,254,572 of record JBBMEF010000004.1, read on the forward strand.
TGTTTTTCTTGGTAAAAGATACATACCAATTACTGCACAGCTAACTAACTTTTTTTTTTAGATTGAAGATTTAAACTCATAGTTTTTCAGTTTATAAATATACTCTAAGGGCATGTTTGGCTGTGAGAGGAAGGGTTGAGTTGGGTTGGGAAGAGAAGATAAGTGAAATAAGTTTATGTTTGGGGGGAAGAAAAGAAAAGATAAAATTATGTTTGATGTGATGGAAAGAGAATGATTGAAGTTTTTATTTAAATAAAAAATAAATATTGAGTAGTTTTTTAAAATTTTAATATTTAAATAAAAATGTGGGGCCCACGGATGGAGTTGGGTAAGAGTTGGATGGAGTTATGGAAGTCCATAGTGCAAACATGTAATAGAAGTCAAGCCAAGCCAACTCCTCCATTTGTCCATGGGGGCAAACATGCCCTAATGTGTTATTACCCTTGACTATAACTAATCTAAAATCTAGAGAATTTGTACTGTATAGCAATTTTAGGACCTTCTATTAGAATTATAGCACATTTTTATCAAAAATTGGTTTATAGCAAAATTCAAAGTGATTGAGTTAAATCACTCTTCCATTGGTGCGCTTGTTCGATCCCATCATAGGATTCACTTGAAATTTTGCTATAAACCATTTTTTGATAAAAATATGGTATAGATGCAATTTTTTACCTCATCTTTATTATACATGAAGACCCCCTAAAATCAAACTACAATTAAACGGAGCTCAAAAACTGGTTGGACACTTTTTGTAGTTAAAAAATCTCTTAAAACAACATTACACCAATGATAGAAAATAGATTAAAAAAAATCGATAGAAATAATATTTCTCTTTAAAAGAACATATTGAAAAAGTAGTTGCAAGTTTAATTTTTAAAATAAAAAACTAGACTATTATCAAAGAAAGCCTAAATAATATTTTTAGACATTTTTATAGTATAGGAAATCTTTTAAACACAATATTAAAACTAAAAGCAAAGAAGTCTTACCTTATTTGATGTGGCCCTGCCCTTCTATAGCTATTTGATGAATGGTTAAGATTTTAACCAGATGAAACAATGAGTCTAGCTAAATAGTAAAAATGAGTGATTCAAGATATCTAAAATCTGTACAAGAGTATAACTAAATAGTTATGATAGAAATGTAATTGGATATTTTTTATTGCTGCATTACAATTTTTAAAGACCAGTGGGTAAATTTTAATTATTAATTTAAGAACAAAATTTATAATAAATGGTCATTTTCTACTATCTTCTTAATAATAAATAATGTCAATATTTATTTTTCGTTATAAATGTGCATTTTGTCCATAAATATATTAAATTTAGAGAAAGTTTGATGCATTTACAAATAACTATTTGAAAATATTTATCCATTTAGATAGTTCATAATTTTTAATGATTTTTTTTTACAATAATATATGCATTAGGTCATATGTAATTGTTTCACAAGAATAGTTGAAATATATGTGTTCACACTTAATTTCGATTGAGATGTAGAAATGAAATACGTGTATATAAACTTTGTATTTATATTATTTTGTGCGAGTGTGAGGTATAATTTTTAATTTGTTTTTCTATTTGTTTCACTCTTATATGTAAGTGTTTTTAAGCTTATTAATTATGAGGTATATTATTCTGAAAGGTTTTATAGCTTGGTCTCGAGATTAACTTGTCTCAAGAGTTTCATAATCTGCTTTTCGCATGTGAATTTGTCTTGAGAATTTTGCAACTTAATTACTCTCAAAATTGACTTCTCTTTCGTAGTTTCACGACACATTCTTAAGTTATACAACTTATATTTCGAGGACTTCACAACTTATTTTCGAGCTAACTTTGATGTTGATCTCTTCAACGCTTCACATGAAGAAGGCCCAACCATAAGATGACTTAGACCTTAGTGGCCTAGCCTTTAGGCCCAACCATGAAACTTGAGCCTCATTTACTATCGGGCATATTCATTTAATTTGAAGTCCTTGATTTATGCTTATTTTTGGTTTCGAATCTAGTTCGACCACCCAAATTCTAAATGACCAATTTTAATATAATTAATTATGGGAAAAACTACATTTTTAATAATTATCTTTTAGTTAAAATTTTATTTATGTCTTTATATTTTAAAATCAAACAATTTCATCTCTTATACTTCAATAATATTCTATTTTAACCTTTAAGATAACACAACTGTTAGTGAAATAACATAATACCGATTTGAATAATGATTAAATTATTTTTAAAGTAAAATAAATTGATAATGTAGTTATTAGGTTACTGTCATGAATTTTATTTATTTTTTAAATAATTAATATATAAATTCAAATGACATGTTAACTTTTATTTTTTTAATGTTTTTAGTTATAAAAGAAAAAGAGGGGGTAAAAGAAAAACAATTAAATACAATTATTTATTCAGCTAATTAATACAAGAGGATAATTTGTGTGCACTTCCGATAACATTCCTACCATGATGTCATTTATTTGGGACCATACATTTTCTTTTTCTTTTAATTTTTTTTATAATAAATATAAATGAAGAAAAGAGAAATGAGATGTGTGACATTAAAGATGACACATGAGTGATATCATGGTGATGGTGCTATCAGGGCACACCCAAATTATTCTCTTAATACAATACTAGTTAAACCCAATTTGGGTTCGGTCGCCGTTCTCCGCCATTTTCATTCTCTGATCTGTGTAAATTATGTTCCTCTTCAATTATTATTGGATTTCATCATAGGTTCGTTATCTTCTAGCTGAATAAATAATTTTATTTAATTATCTATTATAATTTTGTTTACCCCTCTCATTTTATAACTAAAAATATTAAAAAAATGTTATTGTGTTTTTGAGTTTCTATATTAATTATATTTTTAGAAATAAAATTTATATAAGCAATATAATAACCACACCATTAATTTATTATGTTTTAAAATTAATTTAATCATTATCCTAGTTAACAATCGGTTATCTCACTATTAATTTTGTTATCTCAAAAACTAAAAGAAAACATTATTGAAATGTGAATGATGAAAATGTTTTGATTTTAAAAAATAAAAATCAAAGTAAAATTTTAACGAAAAGATAGGAACTAAAAAAAGTAGTTTAAATAACCCAAAAAGTAATTTAAATTTGTTTAATAAACTAACAATATAATAATCAAACACCAATTTATTATCATTTCTCTTCCTTCCCCTTCGCAGTAAACATAAATTTATTATCACTTCCCTTATTTTCTCTTCTCACCAAACATAAATTTACTTTCACTTCTTTTCTTTTTCTTTCCCTTCCCTTTCCACCGTAGCCAAACATGTCTGCTGATGAAGACCCAACAGGACAAAGACATCAGTACTGTTGCAGAAAAAGAACCCTAGCAAGTTAGAGGAATATTGACATCTTTATGTGTAATTTAACTTTATCTTAGCCACAGCTCATTTCTCTTGTTAACCTAATTTTAACTTGTAGTAATCATGTTAGCATATCTCTTAATGCTAGTGAGATGAATTATTAGCATTTGAAAAAGAACTGTCTGATCTGTTAGTACTATACATGGAAATTACATCATTTATTCATTTCTCAAACATATTTAAAAAATAATATGTATATCCATCTCAAAATCAATTAACGATGACGGAAACAAGAACAATGTATATGCCTTATAAATTGTTAAGAAGCTTACTCACAATCTAATCTGGGATTCTCAAAATACAATATATCTTACTGTCGATGTTAAATTGTTTAAGAAAAGGACAAAAGAAAAACAAAAAGACTTCACGATATATTTCTGACGAAAAACATGTCCTCAATATATTTTTCAATTGGGACCATATAGCTTTGGCAAGATAAACTGTCTTTTTATAGAATTATTTTATCCATAACAAAATTTTAAACATTTTTTTTGTTGTATATTTTAATTCTTCTTTTTATGGTTTGTTAGATTAAAAATTATCTATGATACTAATTGAAAATTATTTGTAAAATTTATTATAATTTTTTTTGTAATATTGATTAAAGACTATATACATTCAATTGAGTATTGTTCCTTGTATTGATTGAAATCATTAGATATGCACGAACTATTTTATCTTTTTATTAGCTCTGCTTCAATTTTGTCTTATGCACAGATTTTTTAAAATATATATTTTTTATTTATATAAGGAATCAGATTTTTTTTTTATATATATATATATATAATTTTACATGAAAAATATTTTTTTTTCCTTTTATAAAAAAGGTTTACATACATGCATTGCCTACCACGTGAATCTCATGCAGAGAATATTTTCTTCTAATATGCTACAATTTTTTCCCACAAAAAAAAAAAAAACATTTCTTGATTTGTTTTTAAAAATATATTTGTTGTGCAAAATTCAGATCTATATTTAATCCAAGAACAAATGCACAATCTAAACAATTCAAATCAAAACAAACAGAGAAGATAGAAGGATGGAGAAGAGAGAACACCGAATCTATAGTGGTTCGGGAACATCCTTACTCCACTGTTATGGATCGATTGAGCTTGATCGATCCACCATCATAATGTCATTGCAAAGGATTTGTACATAGAGCTCTCAAGGTGTTTATGGTTAAGCCTTACTTTCTCTCTCAAATGAATGAAACTCCCAAATGTGTTTTATATAGTAGCACTAATACACATCTCTCATGATTAGCTAAAACTAATCCTTAATTAACTCAAGTTAAATATTAACTCATCTTATGAGTTAATACATGATGTGTAATTCACCTATTACAATATTTTTAAACAAAATTTTCTTGAACCGAATCAGACACTTTTCACAAGGATCTAAAATTAAAAAATTAAATATATGTTTAAAAGATCTTCGATGGTGATCCAAAAGTTACAACTTTTATTTATGTTTTTGTTTCTTTCAGAAATCCTAATTATGGTCACTAAATATATATATATATATATATATATATATATAATTTTACATAAAAAATGTTTTTTTTTCTTTTATAAAAAAGGTTTACATACATGCATTGCCTACCACGTGAATCTCATGGAGCGAATATTTTCTTCTAATATGCTACAATTTTTTCCCACCCAAAAAAAAAAAACAACATTTCTTGATTTGTTTTTAAAAATATGTTTGAACGGAATCAGACACTTTTCACGAGGATCTAAAATTGAAAAATTAAATATATGTTTAAAAGATCTTCAATGGTGATCCAAAAGTTACAACTTTTATTGTTTTTTTTTTTTTTTTTTTTTGAGAAATCTTCACTCCAACGTGTTACATGCCATTTGAGTATGTAAATTGTGGTTGTGGTAATACCAACAAAGCCCTAGTTTTGGATGTGGGCGTTGATAATGATAATGATGTATTTGTCCATTTCCTTTTAACTTCTCTTTTGAGCTCTTCACGTAACGTCAACTTTATCCATCATATAGTGTTAAAAATATATAATTTTTCCTCATACAAATTTCTATGAGAACCGGATCAACCATTGCGATGAAAATCGATAATACACGAGTTGAATCTTGTATCTCGCTTGTTATATGAAAACTGATAATATAAGACAAAATATAGAGATTTACATAGTTTATTAACAATGTATTTTTTATATTCACGTGTCCAGAGTTTATATAAAACACTCTTGTAAAATTTTGAAAACATGAAAGTTTTCACTAAATAATTATGTCATATCATAATTTAAAAGCATTTCTATGTACACAATGTCTAATTTTAATCTTTGGAATAAAAAAAAAAAAAAAATCATTTTTGTGATTTTTTTTTGTTAAGCTTTCTTTAAAAATTATCCTATTTTTAGTAAATTTTAAAAATATATTCATATTTTTATTGTTATTTATATTAAAATTGTTGAACCATATGGCAAGAGATTAGGTGAGAGAAATTTGTTCAAGAATCAAAAGTTGGACCAAACTGAGAGTTAATATAAGGCATCTCGTAAATTTTTAAGTACGGCGAAAGAGCATAGTTTTAATGATGTTTTTGTATGATTTAATAACTCAGAGTTTAATATTCTATTGTTGTTGAATAAAAATAAAAGTCTTTTAAGTACCCCTCTTATTGGTTGAGCTGCTTTGAACTCAATCAGCCAAACACCATCAAATTTCTCCCCATGACGTCCGGAAAAACCTCCCGGAAAAAATGAGATTTTAAAAACACCATCAAATTGGGTAACTGAGATTTTAAAAACCTCCCGGAAAAAATGAAATGAAATAACACAAAAGTATAAAGAAAAAAAATAGAAAATTTGTTGTAGATGGTAATTTAAAAAAAAAAAAAAAAAAAAAAAAAAATACATATATAGCAAAATACTTAGACTTTCATTTTTTCTCTATTATTTTCACTTATTATTTTTAATGTTCAACTTAATTAAAGTTATCGATTTCATTTGATTGATAATCATTCGTTTCACTTGATTAGTTTTGTGACTATCCATTTAACTTGATTAAATCAACTTTTGACATATTTGAATATGTTCTAAACTTTTTATGACCATAAATTTTTTGAAATTTACTCTAAAAAACAAATTCTACTTTAAGCACAATTTCTAAAATAATTCATCTATAACATATGATTTTCAATTAGTGATAAAATTCTATTATTGGTTGAATTCTATTATGATATATTTTCTGATACAAATGAATTAGTTTTGATGTTATAGTATAAATGAAAATATTTTGCTATTTTTTATTCTACCAAATTTCCCTAAATTTCTTTTTCATTTTTCATTTTTCATTATTTATAAAAAAAAAAAAAAAAAACCAAAAAAAAAAAAAAACCCAAAAAAGTCATGATCTTTTAACCTTATTAATTTGTAAAATCAATGTATACACATGGACCATTCTAATAATTTTAAACCACGCTTGTCGTTTAAGTTTGTTTGTTTGTTTGTTTTTTTTTTTTTTTTCTTCAAATAATTAGTTTTATTATTTGTGGTCGACGAATTCAATTATCTCAAATGTTGTCGGAATGCAAATGGCTGTATCCGCAGATCTGCAGAAATTCAACTGAACTATTATAAAATGAATATAGATCTTAATAAAAATATTTCAACTAATCTAAAAAATCTAGAATATTTATTTGTTTTTTGAGATAACTTCATTGCTTTGTTTTCTTCCTTATAAATATAATTATTTACGTTAGTACTTTTATCTAAAGCTTCTCCAAGATCAACCAATGAGGTATTAATTAATTACTGTTGACTTTTTATGTTGGAATTTATAAGTTCCTTATGTATAAAAGTCGGTTTCAAAGATGTCTCTAATCACTTTAAAAACTTATTTATTTACATCTTTTTTATCTTATACTTTGATCTGGTTTGACAGCTTGTGGACTAGTTTCAAGATTATTTTCTAGATTTATTATTTTAATGAAACAATTTGTTCTAAAAAAAAACTTGTATCTAAAACATTGATATATTCATCAAGGTTGTAATTATTAATCCTCTTCAATTTTTATTATTATTTAGTTATCAATGAGTTATCCATGGCTATCGAACAAACCCATTGCAAAAATTAAATCACAATATTTTCGCGTTTTTTTTAAAAAAAAAAAAAAAAAGTAAAGGGGAAAAAATTGGCATCATGGGTTAAGTTGAATTTACCGATAAAAACAATAGGGCAGGTTTAGATTTGGTAGAAAAAAAAGCAGAATGGCGAATCGTTTGTTGGGCGTAATTAATTGTTTGTTTGAGAATTAGTGTGTTAACAGTGATATTAGATATACAATTAACTACTTATTTGGTTGTGTAGTAATTCACTACTCTTAGAGATTGATTTACTAATGGTTGGATCATCAATTTAGTGAAGATTTGATGTGAAAATTGATAAAAAAAAATTAATGAGGGATAAATAAATGGTGGTTGTTTGCTCCAAATATATGTTTCATCGGGGTGTTTGGGGGTAAATAGAATGAATATAGTATTGGAAAAATGAAAATTTTGACAAAATTAAATATAGAAAAGAATAAATATTGTGGAGAATGATTATCTACATTTAAGATGAATTAATAATTATGGGAAGAATCCTTACTTATGTTTGAAGCAAAGAGAATAATTATAAGAAAAAATAATGGGTAGATAATTATAAAATGTTGATATAAAAACATAAAAATATTTATAAGCAAAATAAAAAATTAATTATTATGTGGAAATGAGATAAGAGAATTTATCATCAGCAACACTTTTTACCTCTTATATTATATTTGTAGCATAATTTCTAAAATAATTTATTTATAAGCATATAATTTTCTAGAATTCAACTAGTGATAGAATTAGTTTATTCTATTAGTGATAGAATACAACTAGTGATAAAACATAATTTTCTATCAATGATAGAATTCAACTAGTGATATAATTTAATTTGAATTTTTTACTATAAATGAATTAGTTTTGATTTTATGCTATATATGGAAATATTTTGCTCTTTTTTGTTATACATGCAAAATTCCATTTTTTCTTCTTCTTATTTTTTTTAATAACCATGACTGTTCGAGTTACCTTGCGTCCATCTCGACTAATATCACAGAGATACTGACCTTACAATATTTGAGTGTTAAAAAATTTCGTAAAAAAATAATTTATAGGTAGATGATTAATTTAGATTGAACCTATCATCTTAAATACCACAAACCCTCTTTAACTATTTAAAATAAAATAATTAAATAATGAGGAACGTTTTTTTTAGTATAAATTAGGTGAGGGGGATTACCAACTCTTCGGAGGTTCAAACCCGTGACGATAATATTGAACTGGTTTACAACCAGATAATGAAACCACTCCATCATTGGCCCTCTCGATATTAATGAGGAAGTTGAATGTAACCAATAAAACAATAGTTAGTTCATCTGCGGATTTTTTTTCCATTTTTTTTTTTTTTTTTTCTTTCCTCTTTTTCTTTCTCGTGGACGGTTTTTTAGAAACGAGTATTATTTCTCACTCGTTTAAGATATTTGTAGTTTTTAGATTATTTCTTCCATTTTTATTGTTTTTTTTTTTCTCTTTATTTCCCCTTCCTCTTTTTCATCGACTGTTTTTTAGTACGGAGTATTATTTACTATTTTTCACTCGTTTAAGATATTTGTAGCTTTTAGATTATATCTTCCATTTTAATTATAAACAATATTATTTAGGAAAAGATGTAGGATCATTCTCATATATAAGAGTCGGAACTAAAAAAGTAATAAATTTAATCTATCATGTATATCTACTTAAAAAATAATTTTTTATAAAAGAAAATTGACACCCAAACGTTGTCAATTATATATCTAAAAAAATAAAACCACCATCTTATATTTACTATTTTATTAATTCTAAAACTTATTTGGACAAATTCGTTTCTTACATCCAAAAGTTAACAAGTTTAGCTTGGAAAAGGAACTCTAAACTTTTTTTTTTTTTTACTTTTTTGTCTCAGAAAATTAACTATTGTTTACTTTTTTTCTTTTCTTGTTAATTTTATAATTTATTCTATATACATTCCGTTAACTTTACTTCAATATAATATACAGAAATATAATGAGGGAAGGGAAAGGAAAAAAATATATAATATTATTAGAAAAAATGGAAAGTTATTAGCAATTAATCTCTATATTAAAAAGTTTCCAATATGCTATGGAAATTTTAAGGTTGGGCTCTTTGATGTTGTATTTTAAACCTGCCCTATATTTCTAAGGATTACCACGTTTAATTATTCTTATCAAATTTAGGCGCCATGTGGCATAATCGTTAAAACTAAATTGAGTAAACTTAACATTGAAAATGTAACTATCTCGTGATCATTATAGATTTAACTCATTATTACCTTAAGTACCACAAAGTTTTCTTTGACCACTAAACTACTTCATGATGGTTGAAAAATGCAATTACATAGGGTATCATATTACCAAATCAATAACACATTCGTTTCATTGTTTGGTGGTAATTTAGTTCAACATCATGATCACAAGTTTCGATCCTGAACATTGGTATTTGACTCTCAATTATTTGAGTAGTTGCATACGGTTGAAGATTCTCACCTTATTCTATATTGGAAAGTTAAAAGAGTCTATCATTCTTTTTTAAAGAAATATGAGTTACTTTCTACTAGTCATTGATTTTAAGATGAAATATCATATTATCTAATATAGTAGAGTTATTAAACTCGCGTGAGTATTCAATTTACTCTAGATAGGGTAAATCCAAAGAGACACTATCTACCTTAGAAAGACAAAAGGAATCCTCGCCACCTTTACGATAAGGACATTCAAATTCAAATTTTTACATTGATATGATATTGTCTACATTGAACCATAACCCTCACTAATTCTTTATATTTTTTTTTTCCCTCAAAAGACTTATTAATACTCATGATCACCTTAGGTTGAGAAATTGAGATAACATTTGAAGCTCTCAAGAAATGACGAACCCCATCCGTTGTTCATCATCAGCAACATCGAACCGCGAAGAGAGAATTAGAAGAAATAATGAAATGAAGGAACTCTTATCCACTCTCAATTCTCTTGTCTCCAACCAAACCTCAAAGGTTCGATTTTTTTTTTTTCCTCTCTATTTTTATATTTATATCATGTTTTTGTTTTGAATAATAATGTTGTTAGGATCTCACAAATGTCCCACATTGAAAAGTGGGAGAGTTCAACATTAATATAAAAGAGATATGGGTTACTCTCCTGATTACCAATTAGTTTTGAGGTGGAACCTCATATTCTCTCACAAATGTTAAGAAAAAAGAAATTGAGTTGGTGCAGGAAGGTGAAGAAGCTGCGGAGGATGATGTGATAGAAAACGCCACAAATTACATAAAAAAATTGCAGGAAAATGTGGAGAAATTGAATGAAAAGAAAGAGAAATTGAAGGGAATTAAAAATGGGAGCAACGAAGTGAAACCAAAATCATCATTGCTGAATGTTGAAGCTCGTCAAGTGGATTCTTCAATGGAGGTTCTTTTAACAACTGGATTTGATGATCAATTTGTTTTCCCACAAATCCTAAAACTGCTTCTTGAAAATGGAGCTGAGGTTGTTAATGTCAACAAGTTCAGGCTCTCAGATCGATTTTTTCACAAGATAATTGCTCAGGTAACCTAATCTATACTCTACTTTCTCGTATCTACGTTTTACTTTTATGTTTCTAAAAATTAACCATGGGTGAACTAGAAAAATAGCTTTCAAAATTTTATTTTGTTTTTTGAGTTTTGGTTTGAATTCGAATATTTATTTATGGAAAGATGAAGCATTTCATAAAACATTTAAATAAGTTTAAATTCAAAAATTAAAAATAAATTTAAGAGTGTGATGATGGTGGGGTGTTTGTTCAACAGCGGAAAGTATAAAAAATGATTTGAAAATTAAGTGTCCGTTTGATAATCATTTCGTTTTTTGTTTTTTGTTTCTAGTTTTTTATTTTTTGTTTTTAGTTTTTTGTTTTGAAAAATAAAAACAGTATATGTTTGATAACTCATTTCAGTTTTCTATTTTTAAAAACTAAAAACCAAAAAATATGTTTGATAATTGTTTTTTGTTTTTAGATTTTACATTTCACTTCACTTTTTTTAGTTTTTTACAATTTATTCTTGATTCTTTGATACTTTTTAAAAAATAAAATCTTGTTTTTAAAATCTATTTTTTTTAGTTTTCATAATTCTTTTAATATTTTTAAAACGTATTTAAAATTTTAAAAACAAAATCTAAAATTGGTTATAAAACGAACCTTTTTTAAAAATATTAAAAACAAAAACAAAAAACCAAAAAAGAAATGGTTATCAAAGGGGTCTAAATCAGTAATACGGTATTAATTCAAATCAAATATTTATTTTACAACATCAATAAAATACAAAATATCATCTTATTTAGATATGGATGGTTAAATGATTCTAAAAAAAAAATGGATGGTTACTTAATTTGCTTAAGTTTACGAATTAAGATGACTATTTTTAAGTTTAATCAAATTATATGGATTCTTGTTATTTTAAACTTTTTTAGAGACTAAATTCCTTAAGAATCAAATTTGTAGCTTTAAGTTCTCAAAAAAAAAAAAAAAAAAAAAAATGTAGCTTTAACCTTAATTGAACCTTGCATGTCACTTCTCTATCTCTTCCAATTTAAAATACAATATGATGGCAATAAATATTAATAATGAGGAAGAAAATTGATGATATTTGTGATTATTAAAAAGAAATAGGTGGTTGGAGAAGGAAATGCACCAGGAGGCAGTGACTTTGAAAGGATTCGTGAGACACTGAAGAAGTTTGTTTCACAGTACAAAGATGGTCAATACAATAATGTTTAATGTTGTGTTCAAATCAATCATTGATCGTTAAGATTTATAATTATTAGGAAACATTTTCTCGTATTGTTAAGATCATTCTGTTGAACTTCTTTCTATTTTATATTGTATCGGAACAAACTCAGTTATATTAGCCTATTATAAAAGGCATTTTGTACTACTCTTCTTTAAACATGAGGATTACAGATAAATTGATAATTTCTAAAACCTATTTTAGTATAAAATGGCTCTCCAATTTAATGCTATGTAAGATATGATAAAAATGGTTATGGGATGATCTCCATGTTGATATGCTATTTGCTAACTTTAGACATAACTCTTATACCTAAAAAGAAGCATACTAATTCATAAAAATGGTTGTCATCACTTATATGTCATATAATCTTCTCTATCTAACCAACCTAAGACAACTTTGGTTGTATTCTAAGTATGTGGTCCATGTTTTGCGGTAATCACCTACTATTCCCATTTAGTAACCACCCACTTTTTCAGTTCATCTAATCGATTAATTCCCATTTTTTCAGTCCATCTAACCGATTAATTCTCTTAATGGTAGAGATAATCGTGAGATTTTGGATAAATCAATATAGAGAAATAGAGAGAGTTTTACCTTAAGAAAAACCATACCATTAAACATTGAGTCTTCGGTTACCGAAAACAATGGCGGGAGGTATACGCTTTATTTAATTTTAACTTCCGCTGTAGATGATTAAATTATTAATCACATTTTAGTTTTTTTGTGTTAGAGAAATTTCTAACATCTTCCATTTATACAAAAGTACCATCGAGTTTTTCTCCATGGACTCACCTTGTTTGTTCAACACTCTAGGATTCATTCCTTCCCCGGAATAAAGAATGGGCATCATCACCTCGAATATTTAATCGATCTAGTTCAGATTAAGATTTTCAACTCCTTTTTCTCTTGAGAATACAAAACCAATTTGATTGAATAAATAACTTTGTTTTACCGCTCACAACTTCTTTATTATATTGGGAAAATTTACCACGTTAAATTTTGAGGTTTGACTTTGATACCAATTGATAAAGACGACGACAATTCTATCTGACCTCCACATTAATACCATAATTATTTACTTCGGGTATAACTCTTGCGACTCTGTTTTTTGTTTCATTTAAAAAGAAGAGAAATTGTACTCGATAGTCTAATTTTACAAAATAATTACAAATCTAGACAAATTTAAAAATATTAGCATCCATAGCCAAATATACAATATAAATAATACACATCATACTGTATTATGTATAAGTTATTTATATAAAAGTATTATTTTATACTGTATATTTGATTATGGTTGCTAAATTTTTTCAATTTTGCCTTGTTGTAAATATTTTAGGTCTAATATTCCTGCAAAAGCCCCTAAAAAGAATCATATTAATGAAGATGGTTGACATCACTTTTATATCTGATGGAGATATATTCACCGTGTCAATTAATTTTGAGGTGGAACCTATATTCTTTAATATCTTATGTGAGGATTCTTCAACAATATCTCATGATCTTCTCTTTATCTAACCAATGTGAATCAATTTTATATGTATCCCAACATCTAAAATAAGAAGATTTGTTGCACCAAATAGCTACATTCGAAATGATTTATTATCAAATGAGATTGGGAAGCATTAGATCATGATTTGTCGTTGAAAAATCTTGAGTTGTCCTCTAATCACGTATAACAAAAAAGGTCTTGTAACCAACTAATTATTAAGTGGTGATACATAAATACTATTGGACAATGCCGGTTGGAATACAAACAACATATTGATTAAATAAGGGGTATATCATTAGTTTATAAGGGAGGACAAATATCTTCATTGGTACGAAGTCTTTTGGATGAAACAAAAAATAAAGTCATGGAGGTCTATGCTCAAAGTGGATAATATCATACTAGTGTGGGAAACGGGTAGGTTTGTTGTACATTAACAAGTGGCATCAGAGCAATTTTCTGACTTAGCCATATTAGAAGAACCTTGAGTATGAAACAAAGATTTGTGAGGCTCAATATAGAGTATGATCAAATAGTCATGATGAAAATTTATCTTTGTACTCGTGATTGAGTATCTGTGTACTCCAAGTAAGGAGTGCTTTTGAAATGAGTGCTTCAGTGTGGAGTACGTTGTGTTGTATGTTCTAGTGAAGAGTGCTTCCAAAATCGTTGCATTGGTGAGTGGTAATTGTTCGCTAAAATGTAAATCGAGTTAATCTGTGGACAATCGCATGCAGTACTTTGTTCGAGAAAAGGATTGTTGGAAATACAAACAAAGTGGTAAAGTGATAATCTCATGTTGATTAAATAAATAGTGGATCATGGGTTTAGAAGAGAGGACAAACATCTTCATTTGTATGAAGCCTTTTGAGTGAAATAAAAAACAAAATCATGAAAACATATACCCAAAATAGACAATATCACACTAGCTAGTGTGTAGATCATCCCGTAGGTCGTCCCTTAACCACTCCTTTTGGCCCTACTTAAATATTTGTCAAAAAGGATATACTTATTAAATAAATTCTCAGTATTTGATTCGACAGAAATTTATCTTTTTGTCTTGGTCAAATAAATGTTATCAGAGTAGAAATTCAAATCTTTATAACTAACAAAGTAGAATTATTCTTTTTTTTTTTTTTTTTTAAACTATTATTAGTTGGGTGTTGTCTAAGTTCATTTTCATCGTTAGATGTTCAATAAATTTATTGCTTTTTGCTTGCTACATTTTATTTTATTTTATATGTTTATACTTAATGTCAGAGTACAGAATTCATATGTTTAGCAAGTGACATTTACATGGCAATGTTTAAGATGGTACTCGAGCATTTCAAAAAAAAAAAGAAAAAAAAAAGGAAAAAGAAACATACGGTACTTAATCATTTCTGAAAAATGAAATTTATATGAGTGCCATTATAAATCATTTAAAAGCATAAAAACAAAAGTAAAGTATTGTAATGAGTTAAGTTACGATTTTTTTTAAAAAAAAAAAATGAAAAGTTTGGTGATACATAACCAGTAGACCTAGAAACAGCTGGATATTTTGAAATAAAATAAAAACAGTTTTAAATAAAGCAAAAAGAAAAACACGTGTTTCACGTGTTGATATGGCAAAAGAGAAGTATGGAAAAACACAAAAATTTATGAATCCTCTCTTTGCAAGTTGTCTAAGTTAGTAATTATTATGCTTTGATATTAATTTGTATACGGTTTTCGTATTTTCATTTCTTCAATAGCTTTTGATATCTAATTTAAAAACGAGTAAAACTCTCCTACACATGTCCTGGCATTGGGGTATGTGATATTATTGGTATCACAATTTTATTTTTTATTATGAGAGTTTATTAAAAAGTATGAAATTTTTGTGACACCCAATAGTGCCACATATCCAAAAGGTAGGGCTCCCTTACATATGCCTGTGTAGGGGAGTTTTCTCTTTAAAAACGAGTGTGCTTTGTCCCGAATAGACACCCTACCATTCACTACTAAAATTGTTAACATCTATGACCGGCTAAGAAATTTAAAAAAAAAAACAAGGAAGCATCTATGACCGGCACTTAGAAAGATGACCGGCATACAACTAACCGGTCACGAAAGTACATCTATGACCGGC
>JBBMEF010000004.1:6270557-6282650 GCA_037832685.1 Sicyos baderoa
GACTTCTATCGATTTTAAGTGATTGAATAGAGCAATCAATCATTTTTATGCTACAAATGAATAAGTTTGAAAATTGTATTATACATGAAATTATTTTATTTTTTTGTAATATACATGCAAAATCCCCTTTGTTTAATAATTCTACCTAATATATATGTTTAGTTCTCGTGCAAATTGGTAGTAGGTAGTTGAAAAATAAAAAAATTACTTTCAATTTATTTTTAAAATTAATTTTGACATAATTGATCAAATCGTAATCAAAAATGTTTCAAAGAAAAAAAAAACTCCTATCAACAAAATAGGAATACTAAGGCTATTATCATTTATTGGGACCAACAAGTTTACAAAGATCAGCAAATCTAAGTAATCGATGTCGTATGGACTAACAAGTCTGCTAAATCAACAACAAGGATATTTATCATCAATCTGGATCGACAGCCCGCAAAAGTAACAATAGAGATATTTATCAACACTATGGACTATAGAAAATCCGCAAAAGCAATAATAAGGATATGGATCATCCATCTACTCTACCAAAACCGTAAAAGCAACAAATAACTAACAAGCTCATCAACTTATAAGTTGTGATTACATACTAGGGACTCTAACACATCGGTTCTACCGACCACATCGCACAAACTATCCAAGTGTAGTCCGATAATTTAAACTTAACCAACAACCATTTCTCAATGTTTAAGTATCTCACATTAATAAGGTGGAGATTATCATAGTATTTATAAGATACGTGGACTACTTCTTTCATCACCTATCAGTTTTAAGATGGGTGTCCATACTACACTCTAATATGGTATCGGTACGAAAAAGCACTTAATAAATCATACTTACCTTGTTGATGACTTGATCGAACACCATTTCGAGGGATTAATGATAAATGGGGGCCCATTTTCAACCTCATAGTCAACACGGAAGAAACGAAAAGTTGTTGGGTTGCGTCTTTCAGGAAGACACAACCCAAAAAAAAAAATTGAATCCTAACAATTTTTTTTATCTAATTAGCCAACATAATCTTAATAAACTTTAATATGTTAAAATTCTTAAATCTATATTTCGGTTACTTTTTTAAAATATTTTTTTTATTAACAAAATACAATAATAAAGATTAAATTAGTAAAAAAATGGAAAAAATGATGAATGATCATGATCTTGTTTTTAATTCTAGGTTAGGTAATTGCATTATTGTCCATAATTTACGACTTATGCTTTTAATAAGGGCCGTTGTGAAGATTGATCAGGTGACCATATGTCTTGGTTGATCTCTCTTTTGTATCAGATCTTTGTTCCTGTAGCCCATTGAACATGATTATTTCAAAACTCTAGCTAGCTCAAACATTAAAAAATATTTATATAAGTCAACTATATTTAGTGCAGAAAATAGAAAAATAAAATAAATAAATAATAGAGGTATAAATTCTAAAGCTAGAATTTGTTACCTTAAAACTAACTTCCTATTTGGATTAACGTTTTTCGGATTCTAATTTGGAAAATTGTTCAAAAATCTTTTTTTTTTAGAAATTCAAAATTTTATTTTAAAGCTTGTTACATATTGTCAATATTTATATTACAATTGTTAGGGGGAAAAAACAAAAGTATTGAACTGAATTATAAAAAAAAAAATACAGAAGCATTTTAAAGAGTTTTTCAAACAAAATAATCTGACGAAAAAGTTTGGTTTTATACGGAAAATAGAAATTGCATTTTCAAAAGAGACAAATGAGAAATTAATTATACTTTTTTTTAAAAAAAAATTGATGGTTACCATATTAAAAAATAATTTTTATTTTTACTAATTTAATCTTTATTATTGTATTTTGTTAACAAAAAAAAATATATTTTAAAAAAGTAACTCAAACATAGATTTAAGAATTTTAAGATTTAAAGTTTATTAAGATTATGTTGATTAATTACATAAAAAAAATTGTTAGGATTCAATTTTTTTTAAGGACGCAACCCAAAAAAAAATGGTGGTTGCGTTTTTTACGCAACGACTCCTTTTCAGAAATAAGTTCAAAATTCGTCATTTTTAAAATTAAGTTAAAAAAAAGCCCCCTTTTGCCATTGATCCATTTCGAGGCATTTGAGTGACAATCAACCAAAGGTCAATAATATGAATCTCGCACTGAAAGAAAGATCCACCACGGAGTCAATATACATAATTAACTAAATGAAATCAATGCAATTTAATGGGTTTCAAGCAGGCAGAGCTTCCAACTTTTCTTCGGTAAAATTTTAGTGAGAAAATTATAGTTTCAACTAATATATAGTGTTCTCTTGAATAAAAAAAATAAATAATAATAATAATCTAATAGTGTTCTCAATTGAAGGTTTTGTACAATCATGGTGGCTCCATACAAAAATAAAAATAAAATTAACCCTTTGCTTGGTGATTTTTGCTTGAACCAGAGAAATCTGATAGCTGAAAGTTATTAAACAATTTGATGGAGGATAAAGGAGCTTTTGTTTTTGCAATGGTCGTGTAGGGTGGAGGCTTTTCTTGGATTTTAAATTGTTTTTTTTATTGAAAGTTATTAAGCTACTATTATTTATTAATTCTTCTTTATACATTCCAATTAAGAATTTCTCACACTTCTGACGAAATTATATAAAATTAGAAAAACAAGGTTGCTAAGATGTAATGTAAGTTTTAATTATATTGTTTGCATTTAATTGAATCACACGTAAGGAATTAACTATTTAAGGAGTAGAAATCCATATTAAATATAAAATCATACAATAAAAAATCTTCTCCAAAATATTAGTTAACTTATTGCATTGAATGAAATAATATCTTTTGAAATAAATTAAATAAATATGGGTCATCATAGATAATAGAGAATTTCCACTGTATAGCAAATTTTCTACTCTACATTAGAATTATAACAACTTTTTAAAAATATTGCAAATATAACAACTTTCTTTATAGACTCTATCAAACACTATTAATGGAGTCTATCGGACGCTATTGATATAGTCTATCAGACGCTATTGATATAGTCTATCAGACATTATTGATGGAGTTTATTGATGGAGTCTATTGATGGAGTCTATCGAGGCAATAATAGAAAGTATTTAAATCGAAATGGAAAATCTAAAAAATCCGATCGAAATAAATTGTAGAATCAAAACTATTAAATGAAAATACAAACTTAAATATTTTTCAACGCTGTAAAAAAGGAAATAAATCATGAAAAAAAAAGAAGAGATTTCAAATATAAATACGTGCAATGGCAATGGAAAATCAATCACTTCTTCAACGCAGCAATCACATCTAGAAAGATGAATCCCCTAAATTCCATGGTTCCATTATTAATTCTCGCCGTCGTATTCACGCTCTTATCTCCGGTGAAACCAGACGCCGCCGTCATAAAAACCCTCTGCGGAAAAACAAAGCAGCCGGAGATTTGTTCCGAGTGCCTGAACTCCGACGCCGGCGGCCGGACCGCCGACGGCCGTGGACTGGCACTCATCGCCATCGGATGTGCCGAGAGAAACGCCAGATCATTGGCGCAGAGTCTGGGCATGCTTTTCCGTTCAACGCCGGCGTCCCCACTGAAGAACATTTTGAACGATTGCTGGATGTCCGTTGGGTACGCGGCCGGGAACTTTCCGGGGATGAAAAGGGCCGTGGCGGCCGGAGATTACGCCGGCGGGAGAAAGGATTTGGAGATTACGATTCGGAATGTGAATAGCTGCCTGGGTGAGTTTAATCGGCATCCGACTATTCCGGTGCCGTCGGATGTTTTGGCGGGGACGGTGGCTGTCGATCAAGGCTGCCAGATTATTTCTGACATTTTGGATAATATTTAGTCGTTATATTATTGTGTCTCTATAGATTTATGTTAACAAGGATTATCTCATAACAATACGCTAATGATATTATACATACCCGGTTCAAAAATAAATAAATAATATATATATATACCCCGTTTAAGTGTTATTTACTTATTTTCTGCTTTTATCTTTCTTTTTTTTTTTTTAGTACATAAGCGAAGAATAACAAGTATCAATTCTGAGGATCAAATGTGTGAGATTGATATTGAACTTGTTTACAACTAAACAATAAAATAATTGTCACCGATCTGATTAATTTTTCATTTTTATATCTAACGTTAGGTTCATTGATACCGATTTCATATATAAAAACATAAAATTGATATATAATGTCGAGTACATAATTTAAAAGTATGAATAAAATAAACAAAAATATAGCAACAAAATGCCACTTATGTGAATATAATTATATATTTAAATATGGCCATTTTTACTTTTTATTTTCCAACAACTCTCTGAACTTCACCGCAGATTTGAATTTTTCCAATATATTTAGCATAGGTGTAGAGGATAACTTATGTGGCACGATTGGGTGCCACAAATATTTATGTTACAAAAAATATATTAGAAAGTAAATACTTTTTTGTGGCACCAAATGGTGCCACATATGCTAAATGTAGGGCTCCTCTACACATCCATGTGTAGAGGAGTTTTCCTACCCATTAAGGTATAATTTCACGCACCCTTTTAAAATAGGTCGCACACTCAATTTTTTTTTTTTTTTTTTTGATATTCTTGACTATCCAGGCAAGCTTGCGTGCATAACCGATTAAAATACATGGGCTGGAATAATTTATTCAAGTGGTTCAAACAATCGAAAATGATAATTTCTCTTCTATTTCTTCTTTATTGAAGCCCACCAAACACCCACAAAATGATAAAAAGGAAAATGTATATGCTCAAGATTATAGAGATGCAATGACTTTTTGGTTACCAAACAAGATCGAACCCGCAACGTGTGAAAGCAAAGCCTAACCCAATGCCCCATTATGCCAACATGCTGCCACTTGCTTGGGTAGAGATGCAATGACTTTAGCATAACCTACATTAATGTAATAAATAATAAGAAGATAGAAATTAAGAAGAAAAAAAACAAAGAAATTACATAACAAAAGTACTTGAAATAGTATCTCAAGAGGCGATCTTGTTCATAGAGGTTTCAAATCATATTTTTTTTTTGAATAAAGGTTTCCAATATTGATTATTCCAATCTTTACTTTTAAATTAGGTTTAAGGACGATTCGTTATTTTAACTTAAACAAATAAAATATTTATTTGTTCATTTGTTTATTTATTTCCCATTTGAATATTAATCTGTTATTTCCAAACGGCGAAGGAAAGCAACCAAAAGATTCAAAATTCATCGATTCCCAATTTCCCATTATTTATGAATCATAAAACCCTTTTCTAACTGCAAAATTTCCCAGGTGATTCTGTTCCATTATTTCATACAAATACGGCTCCAATGCCGCTCTGATGATCCATGATTTCGCCAATTTCCTGGTTAGATTCTTCTCATTTGGGTAATTTCTTGATTCCACTTAATTTCTTAATCTTGCGTACCGTTTACTTCGATTCTTCTTGTTTATGTGAAACCCACGACTAATGTGTTCATACATTGGGTATTGACCTTTTCTGCCCTTCTTGTGGGGTTACGAGAAAAAGGGGTGTTGAAATTGAATTATTCCCTTGGTTTTTTTAATTTGTTTGTTGAAAATTCTGGTGTTGGATTTTCTAGACCTATGGGCGCAGGTTGTTTGACTTTTTGAAGCCATAAGTTAAGGTTTGAAAAGTGGAAGAGGACAAATTTGTTGATTTTTAGACAAACAGGGTTTTGGGGGAAGACTGCAATTTGGGGTCTCTTAGATTGAGACTTTGCATTGGTGTTTCATGGGATTTATTGGGTTTCAAGGGATTTTGGTTTTGATGGATATGAGATTATTGGCTGAGACTCTCTTCTTCTTGATTCTTCTTCATGGCTTTGCTTAGTGTGTTCTTGTTTTCTGTTTATGGGATTTGTTGAATTGGGGGTTTTGAGCTACCCTTTTGAATTCAAGCCTTCCTCTCAGCTGGTGATCAAGAAAAGTAAGAAGGTTTTCGGATACGAGATCGATTAGTTTCTTTTGTTTTTCGGTCATTAGAAAGCCATGGGGGAAGATGCTAATTCTTGGTTAAGAAGAACCAGTTTTTCTCACACGATATGCTACCGTATAGAGTCTTTACGATTGGATTCGTTTCCGGTCACTACTAATCCACCACTCAATTCAGTTGTGCAATCAAATACTGTCACAGCTCCTTCTCATCATAGAGCTACCATTCGTGACAACGTCAATGCTCTTAACAAGCCGAGGTCTCTGTCGCCGCCTTCACAAACTACACTCTCGGGCGCATTTAAGGATGCACGTAGCGATCAGAAGCGATTTTCAACTCCACAACCTCGGAGGAGAGAATCTAGAAAAGAGAAGGGTAAAAGTTTATTCAGTAAAGAAGCTAAGGTGCACAATTCCTCAAAGGAAGAGAAGTTGAGAAGCCCTCTGAGGCATTTTGCCTCATTTAAAGACAATGAGAAATCGAAGTCGAGGAAGGAGTCTTCTTGGACAAAGATTTTTGAGCACGGTGGAGGGAAGGTCACTGCTGTTGAAGCTGTAGATGAATTCTCGGTTGACTTGTCCGAGTTGTATTTTGGGCCTAGATTTGCTTATGGAGCTCATAGTCGGCTTTATCATGGATGTTATTATGAAAAAGGTGTTGCTATTAAGAGCATCGATCTACCGAAAGGTGACGAAAATGGAGATCTCGCAGCTCGATTAATAAAGCAGTTTTGTAGTGAAGTAACTCTTTTATCTCGTCTTCACCATCCCAATGTTCTAAAGGTAAACAACCCACTCATTGATTGATGACAAGTACAAGTTCATGTGGAATAAAGTTCTGAGGTTATTTTAACTAGTTTTACTTTTTAGGCATATATTTCTGCTGAATCTGAATGTTTGATGGTATAAGTTTCAGTTAAGAAAAATATTATCTTTAAGTTAGATATGAGTTCTCGGTTTCTGCTCGAAAAGAAGCGAAAACCCTGTCTACTGAGTTATGCATTGATATCATTTTATTCAACAATGTTTTGCAGTTGGTATCAGCTTTTAAAAAACCTCCTACTTATTGGATCATCACTGAATATCTATCTCAAGGTTCCTTAAGGGCATATCTACGCAGACTTGAAAACAAATCTCTCCCACTTCAAAAACTCATTGCCATGGCCTTGGACATTGCTCGTGGGATGGAATACATTCACTCGCAAGGCGTCATTCATCGTGATCTCAAACCTGAAAACATCCTTATCGATCAAGACTTTCATCTAAAGATTGCCGATTTTGGTATTGCTTGTGAGGAAGCATATTGTGATACACTGGTCGACGACCCAGGAACTTATCGCTGGATGGCCCCGGAGATGATCAAACGTAAATCTTACGGACGAAAGGTTGATCTCTACAGCTTTGGACTCATCCTGTGGGAATTGGTGGCTGGAAGAATCCCTTATGAGAATATGAATCCTATCCAAGCAGCCTATGCAGTTGTGAATAAGGTACTAGTTGTTTTGTACCATCTTCATTACCAACTTATCTCTCCACATCTGGAACATTGACGACACTGTTGTTTCTTTCAGAATATCAGACCTGTCATCCCGAACGAGTGTCCCTCGGTGATGCGGGTGTTGATCGAGCAATGTTGGTCGTTGCAACCGGAGAAGAGGCCGGAGTTTTGGCAGGTGGTAAAAGTACTAGAGCAACTAGAGAGTTCAGTTGGGGGAGATGGTACATTGATGAATGTAGAGCAGAAGCCAAGTTGGGAAGATCACAAGAAAGGTTTAAAGCATTGGATGCAAAAGCATGGTTCTCATCATTCTCAGACTTCTCTAACCCCCAAACCTAAATTCATATGATTCTTTCTCTGCCTTTTTTTATTCCTTTTCTTGAAAATATCACATTTGCTAGCCATGTTCAATGTAAATAAAAAGAAAAATATTTGCAGTTTTTTTGGTTCCTTCATTTGTTTTTGTTTCTAACATTCACGTGACTGAAATGAATATGTTACGTTTCACAAAATGTAAACTTTTAACCGAAATATTAGTGCCTGTTTTTTTGGATAAAAAGATTTGTTTGGTTAATCCATTTCTTGACACCATTATTTTCTTGGAGAAGAATTTAGTGCATCCGGGATAGCACTCCTACCATGATATCATTTATGTGGAACCACATATTTTTTTTTTCTTTTACTTTTTTTAATAATAAATATAAAGTAAAAAAAGAGATAAGATGGCATTATTCTTTTTTCTCAACCATGTAATTATGTTAACAAAGTTCAATTGTAAGTTTAATATATCAAAAAAAAAATAATCTTATTGGTCGAAAAAAAGACTTGTTTGAAACGTCTGGCATTATTGGTTTATAATCTACGTTATTCTTATTATTATTTTGTGAGATTACATCGATGGGGTGAGAGGACTCGAACGCGAGATCTCTTGATCAATAGGGGCATGCACTAATACTGTTGGCTTATTTTTTTGTTGGCAAAAGAAAAGAAATAAAAAATATAGACCAAATGGGTCGGTGACGCGGTTGGAAATCGAAATTTGTTCCCCTCCTCCAATATATTTACTAAAACAAATCGAAACAGAGTCCAAATATCTAAATTTTGAAAAATGTTCAACAAGCTCTCTAGTTCTATGTTGTCTAATCAATTCTTAATAAATTTACTACACTTCTAAAGTTTAGAAATTTCTTAGACATCAGTGTAAAATAGTGTGAACATCCATCTCAAAACCAATTGGTAATGAGGAGTAGTCCACTTACGTTATAAACACCAAAAGATATCTTCATCTCATCAATGTGGGGATTCTCAACATGCCCATCAATGGTGCATCTTTTGAGCTACCAATCTTTAATCAGATCTTAATTTTTCTTTTTATTGGATCGTATACCCGTTTGGGCTTAGGGCTCCAATAACATGTAAGAAATCAATTCTATGATTTATTGCCTTGAGCATCAAACAATATATACAAGAGGAATGATAATCTACAAATCAACTAGCAAATTGCTTCTCCTAAGGAACTAAATATATTCTAACTAAATATAGAGAGATACAATAACAAAAGAATATAGGCAAAGACTTATTCTAACATTGAGTGAATTATCATATAAAATTTGGTAACCAGTTGAAAGAAATTCCGAAAGTTTAGGATCAATCTTTTAGTTTAATTAATTGAAGGCACATTTTAAATTACAAAAATGAGTTGATGCAGGCTATGAATGTTTTTTTTTAAAACAACTATTTAGTCCCTGTTTGATAACCATTTGATTTCTTGTTTTTGATTTTTCAAATTTAAGCATATTTTCTCTTAAATTTTTTACAATTTGTTTCATCATTTCTACCATGTATATATCTTTCCTTAAGAAAGTAGGGAAAAACCAACCAACTTTTAAAAATAAAAGAAATACCTTCCCAAAATTTATTTTTGTTTTTAAAGGTTGGTTAGTATTCTCCTACTTTCTCAAAGAAAAATGGATAGATGGTATGAAGGATAAAGCACATTGTAGAAAATTTGAAAAAGAATAGATTTAAATTTGAAAAACTAAAAACAAGAAACCAAATAGTTATCAAACGGAACCTTAAAGTTTAAGATTCAAATTCATAATTTATTAATGTTAACATTTCACTTTATCCAATAGAAATTTCTCCCACTTGCGCAATAATATGGCTATACGATATCACTTTCACAAATCTATTTTTTTTTAGTTTGATTGATTTTAATCGGCACCACCTTAATTCAACAACACTTATCCGATAAAAAACCCAGCAGTGATTTTCCCAAATTTGACAATGGATTCATAGTATAGAAACACATCAAATTTGAAAAGGTCAAAATATTATTATGTTTAAACGCAAAGAATTTGATAGGGTCAAAATAATACAAATTCTCTTTGGAAAGAAAATAAGTTTTGCCCCTTACTTTAAGCTGAGTAAATAAAAAATTTATTTAAAATAGTTTCACCTAAACTATTGTTACGGACTAAAACTTAATTATTAAAAGAATTTACAATAAATTAGTTCTTTTCTTTTTCAAGGTTTTCATGACCTTCAAATTCATTGTGATCATGATTAATGGTCTATATCAAACCTTTGGTTTTGTGAAATAAGCAAAACCACACATTCCAATTTGGAACCATCTATTTTTTTTCTTTCTTATATCTTCTCTTAACATATTGGAGCACAATATATATTTTTTAAATATAACTTTAATAAAATTGTATGTCTTGACGCTATCAAAATGAGAGGCATAAAACTTGTAGTAGCCACACAAAATCAATTGAATAGATCGGTGGCGCAATTGATTATCTTGTTTGGTGTAAATCTATTTTCACTTCAAGGTCACAGATTCAAAAAATCAGAATGTTGTTTCTAAATAATAAATCATAATAATCACAATGTTGTTTACTTTATTCTTTTGATGTGTCTTGGTATCGAATACCGTGACTTTAGATGAGCTAAGCTCCAAAAATGTGAGGGATGAATTTGGACCATAGGGACAAACTCGTGGGATGGATAATATTTAGGGGTACAAATAGTGTTAGACACAGCCCATAGTCGAATTGAGCTCAGAAGAATTAGATTTGGGCCAAAAAGCCCAAAATGTTACTATGGGCCTGGATGAGCATTTCTCCCTCTTGCATGCCCACAGTCCAATAAGGCAAGATCTGGACCCAAATAGGTCACCACGGCCCAACTCAAGCTCAGCAATTTGCCACGCCGGCGTGCTTCTTGCTCCCCATAGATATTTATAAAAAATAATAAATAAAAAAAAAAAAAACATTTTCAACCGACAACGTATTTGAAGGATACTAAATGGGTCAGTGGCATAATGGTTTTATTGTTTGGTTGTAAACCAGTTCAACACTAACATCATAGGTTTGATTCCAAGAAATAAATATAGTCTTCTATGTAAAGTTTGTTGGTCCGTCCCCTCGATTTGTATTAAAAAAAAACCATAACTTTGTTACCTAGACAATCAAAGTTTGGCACGCCACTCTTTTCCCATTAAACAAAGTCATTGTTGAAATATGCGTTTCAAAATGCATGTTTTTTCTTCGAAAGTATAGCAAGTAAGTTTTTTCTCCTTCTCTCTTTGTGACTAAAGAAGGGAACCATCCTAATATGTATATGTGATATCAAAAGAAAAAAAAGAAAGAAAAAAGCGTAACATCAAATGGTGCCACATATACATTAAAGATGACTCCATTCCTGAGAGAAATACTTCTCTTGAAATAAACCACAAAAATATTTTTATTAAAGCTTAAAACTTTTATAACTTTCTAAATTAGGTGAACAGTGAACCTATCAATAATAAACATTATTACTCAAATTTACTGTAATATATTTTATCTCTCTACACTGTATATATTTTTTACTTAAAAAAATAGGTAAATACAAGAGATGTTCATTTTCCCCCGCCCCGAACGGAGCAGTGAATCCCCGATTAAGCGAGAAAATGAGGAGTGAGTGGGACGAATTTTTTCCCCGGTGACTAAAAGGGGACAGGGACGGGGAATATGATCACCGTCCCCGTCCCCGTCCCCAGCCCCGTTTCCCCGCCTCGTCCCTAGTATGTTTTTTTTTCTTTTTTTTATATATTAAATTAGTATATGCTCTTTTTTTGAAAATTTATTTAATTAGTATATGTTTTTTTTTTTTTTGAGAAATAATATATATTTTTATATATACTAATAGTTTCTTTTTTTTTACATATTGTGAAAGATATAAGTAACTTTTTTTTTTGAAAATTTATTTATTTTGATTTTGGAAATTGTTGAAAATGTATTTCTTAAAGTTGTAAATTGATATTATATTTATGGAATTCTTTATAAAAAAAATATTTTGAATAAATGTAGGACAAGATATAAAAGAAAAAAAATAAAAAGTGAAAAAAAAATAAAATTTATGAAAAAAATTGAACGAGGAATATTTCCCTGCGGGGAATCCGATCCCCGCTAATTCCCCGCGGAGAATCCCCGCCCCGATCCCCGTAAAAAAAATGGTGAATTTCGCGGGGACGGGGATCGATTTTGGTGGCGGGGACGGGGAAGGCATTCACCAACCTCGCCCCATGGACATCTCTACTAGGGGTGCACACCAACCCGACAACCCGAGAAACCCGAACCAACCCAACCCAAATTATCGGGTTGGGTTGGGTTG
>JBBMEF010000004.1:6292024-6322660 GCA_037832685.1 Sicyos baderoa
GACGGCTCATGGCCGGTCATAAATCTTAAACGATGACCGTCAACGCCGGTCATCGTTTTGACAGTTTCTACTAGTGGTTAAAAAAAATAATCTTTACAATGTTTCGAAACTTGAAATTTTGGAAGGAGTACACTTTTAAACCAAACACTTAAGCACTATCCCACCCAAAGAACACAACATATAAATAATACTCAATTTTGATTTCTATGTATTTATTTAGTTTTCTTTGGTACTTACTTCTTTTCCAGCCTAAATTCACATTAAAATCAAAATGACCACATTATCGATCTTTTTAAATTTTAAGTTAATTACTTGTCATTGTTGTCAATATTTTGCTATGTAACGAATAGTTTTGTCGTACAAAATTTGAATATTATTGAAATTTTAAGAAAAAAATGTTTGATTTTGAAACCTAAACAAATGAATTAATCCAAAATGTAATGACTAAAGAAACCTTTCCCTATTTATTAAAATTCTACAATGTACAACAAAGGAAATAAATAAAATAAAACAAACAATCAATGACAAGTACAAAAGTTCAAACCAACATATAGATTTTGATTGGGTCATGTCGAAAGTTTTTAGAAGACTCGAGTAGATATTCTTAATTTCACAATCGATTCAAATTCATGCTCTTTAATATTTATCTCGTTATACTTATATATGTTGTAATCAATCATTCAATTTTATAAAGAAAATTGTTTTGTATTTAACATTAATGAAATTAGCTAATTTCTTGTAAGAAAAAAAAGAAACTATCTAAATTTAAAATTATACTCATGTCTATATTTAAATCTCGTCCAATCAATCAATATATGAGTAGTTTTCTACCCTGAATTTTATATTATATTCTTATATGCATTGCAGTTTTAACTATAGTCAAGTAGATAAATGAAAGTATTAATTACTATTTCAAAAGTTCATAATGCCCATTTTCATAATTATTAGGTTTTAACTTAAATTTAAGATTAACTCTAATTTCTTATACTATGTTCCTCCTTTTTTACCATGTATCCATTTATTCTTAATTAAGTATGTGAATGTTAACTAAATTTCAAAAACAAAAATTAAAAAATATATAGTAAGATCAAAAATTTAAAAACAAAATAATTACCAATCAGAGGCTTAATCTTCCATTTCTATTATTTTAAAGTGAGTGATGAAACCATAACTTTTCAAATGGTATTTTTTTATATATCATTTAATTTATTTTAAAATAAACTATAAGTTAAACCTCTTAAAATATTAAGGTTAGCACTTTTCTTTCCTTACATATTTTTTCGATAAGATCTCATCATGTATCTAAAAGAATTTATTTACGTGTTAAAAAAATTGTAGGATAAAAATGTGAAAGTATAAGATAATGAACCGATACTCCGAAGAAAATAAGAACATTCAATAAACTATAGAAAGTTGAAGCCATTAAAATCTTTGGAATTAAATAGAAATCATTACAAATGATTAAGTCATTTTAAAAATAGCTTACAAGAATAATAGGTCAGCAATATTACTATACACCTAGACCTTGTTTGATTTTCGTTTGAAATTTGAGGATTTAAATTTAAAATTTAGGGCTTTAGAATCAGTTGTTTGGCAAATGTATAAAATCTAGAAAATTTGATTATGAGAGTTTAGAATCCGAAAATTAGAAACAATTTTTTTATTATTTTAAGTTATCGATATAACAAACCAAACACCGTAATCGAGATTCTGATAAATTTAATTATGATACTGGATTTCGGGGAATCTGGGATCCCAATCCGAAAACCAAACAAGACCAATAATTATGAGGAGAGTCCAAAAACGTCCACCCCATCTTACCCCTAATTATTATAATCTAAAAAAAAGTCATTTTAAAAATATATAAAATGTTTGGCCCACCTGGTTATCACAAGGAAGGGAAGGGAAATTTTATCCCACTGTTTGGTCAGCTGGGTTATTTTTTCCCACCAGGGAAGGGAAGGGATAACCAAGCTTCTTCTTCTTTTTTTTTTTTTTTTTTTTTTCCTAATCTATTTTTTACTTTTTAAATTCCTATTTACAAATTTTCTTCCCTTTATTTTTTTTTTATCGAACCTATTTTGTATTTATATTTTAATTTTTTTTGAATTTTGCCTTCAACTGTTTTTTATAATGTTTAGCAATTTAAATTTTTGGTATTTTGATTCTTCATATCTTATCACCAAATTTAATTATTTAATAGTTGTAATGATCAAAATATATAAAAATTAAATATTTGTTAAGTAACAATTAAAATAAAATGAGCTATCCTTTAAACTGAAAATTAGCGAATTTTTGTATAAAAAAATTAATATTTTTATAATTACATTTTGTTATATTATTATTCAAAATTAAATTGTCAAAATTAAGTTTGGAACTTAGGTCAAAATTAAGTTTGAAATCCTTAGATCTAGGTGTGTACATGTAAAAATATATATTATTAATTATTTATGCTTTCAATTTTTTTGAAAATATATGCATTTGAATTTTTCTTATATAAAATTAACATTGATTTTATAATTCATTAAAATAATTTTATAAATGAAATTTTTTTATTATATATAAATGAAATTAAATAAATTTTAAAATAACATTGAAAAAAAAAATCAATTATGAATATTATATAAAAAAAAAATATTATTTTTATTATATATAAACATCACATCACTTTTTCTTTCCAACCAAACACCAATTTATTATCACTTTTCTTTCCATACTTTCTTACCAAACACAAATTTATTATCCCTTCCCTTCTCTCCCCTTCCCTTCCCGCCGTAGCTAAACATGCCCTAACTGATAAAATAACAATTATAGATATATATGTTTTGTGTAATGATTAATGAAGGGGCCTGGTTTTGTGAAAAACAAAAGGCGAGAAATATAATATTAATAATTAAAAGAGACGCAGCAGATGGGAGATGCATTTTATCCTAATCTGGAGGGAGTGGTGGGGCCAGCATTATTGGGCATTTTCATATTTGATTAATTGATCTCAACGTGGATAAATCTGTGACGTTGATTTAGTGATGTTTTATCAGAGTACTGGGACCCACTTGTTCCCTACCCGATTTAAATCATTGTAACTTTATGTTATCCGACGTGGCAATTACGCGGCTCCTCGCCACCGCTGTTGACGCCGTTTTTGGCAGTTTCCGGCGCGTGAGATTCCGTTCGGCACCCAGACTCCACTTCCCCCTAAGCCTAATTCATAATCTACCCCTAAGCTAGTTTATTTTTTTTAATTACTATACTAATTTACTTATCAAGTTTTTTTTTTTTTCAATTTAGGTAATGATTTTACGTTAAAATAAAATAAAATTATTTTCAACTTAACTCTCATTTATTTCATATTTTTCTTTTTTCTTTAAACTTAATTTTTGTTAACAAGAATAATATTCAATGATAATAACGTAAGTTTGATGACCAAAAGTTTTGAGATCCTGTCCCCCTAAAACATAAACTTGAAGTTGATCTTAATTTTATTTTATTTTTGGTTATAGTATCATTTTTAAATTTTAAATTTTAATCTATTGATTTTTAAGAATTTATTTTTATCTCTAAAATTTAAATGTTTAATTTCAATTAAAGTACTTTTCAGAAAGCTTAAAATGGTATTATATAATTACAAGAGAGAAGGGTTATTCATCGTGCCAGATCCAAGATGGCCGAACCTTTATTTTATTTTTTTGAAATTCAACCTCAATTTTCTTATTGTCATTTATGTCGGTTTGATAACCATTTGGTAAAATAGTTGTTATAAATTTAAATTTTAAAAAATAAAAATAAAAAATCAAATAATTTTTTTAATTACTTCAAATTGTTTTTAACTTCATCGCAAATATTTATAAATAAAATTAAGAGGTTTGATAAAAGTTTTTTTTCTTTTCATAGATTTGGATAAATTTGAATTTAAATCAAAGGATTTTGTTTGATTTTAGCCTCTCCTTTTTGGACCTCAAACTTCTTTCCCATACTACACCGAAGCTGTTAGAAGCTTGCAGATAATACGCTGAATTCATTTTTTTTAGTACAAATTGGAGGATTAGAATACCGACTCTTTTAGGTTTCGAACCGTGACGGGACAGGGTGTTGAACTAGTTTACAACTAAACAATGAAACGTATTGCGCCACTACCTTTCGAAAGTTGAATTCCAATTATGGAATTGAATATAATTTTCAACTTTATATTTAAAAACAAAATTATTTAACTCTATAATCAATAAAATAAATGAGGAAATATTCAAGACAAGGACAAGGGTGAAATGAAATTGTGGTTGGAGCAAGAAATGATAAGGTTATATCATACTTGTTTGAGAACCACAAAAAAAGCTTACTTTCCCATGATTGAAGAATTATTGATAGAACCGGTCCGTTAAAGCAATTCTTGCAAATTCAATAAAATCAAAGTGCAGAACTAAACCAAAGGTGAAAATAGAAGAATGGTAAATGGAGGAAAAAAAATAAAAAAACTAATTTTATGACTACTATAAAAAAACATGAGATGAAGTCTCTCATTCATAAATTGTCATCGGCGAATCTCCAAATTGCTCAAATGGTGATTAATATTTATCTCAGAAAAGAAATGAACCCAAATAATGTCATATTCTATAGCTCAAATACAAAATTCACTTAGGGTTACTAATTAACCATCAAACTAACCCCTAGGTTAAAACTATCATAAATGATCAATAAGCAAGAAAAGTAATGAATAGCTATGAATAGAGAAAATGAAGGTTGAGAAAAATTTATTGGAGAAGGATATGGAGGCTATATTGTAGCAACATGCTCATACAAACATATTATAACATATTCTCTCTATATATATACTACTAAAACCTTAACTTAAGGCGCAATACTCTAATACTCTAACAAAACTAACCTCGCCAACCATTTGAACTCTTCGTATTAATTATAATAC
Source organism: Sicyos baderoa (assembly GCA_037832685.1). Taxonomy (NCBI): domain Eukaryota; kingdom Viridiplantae; phylum Streptophyta; class Magnoliopsida; order Cucurbitales; family Cucurbitaceae; genus Sicyos; species Sicyos baderoa. The sequence continues at coordinate 6,296,943 of JBBMEF010000004.1, forward strand.
GATGCCATTACAAAATTCAAGCAACTCACAAATATTGTAAGTTGTACTAAATATAAAATGTTAGGTAGTAAAGTTCATTTGTATAAATGTGTATGGTCAAAAAATTAAAAAAAAAAAGTATTTTTTAAAAAAAATAAAGAAAGGTCAAGAAACCATGTATGGGTTTTGTCTTGAGGGATCCAAATAAATGACCGTTCATGATGATCTTGCCAAATTGGAAAACCGAACAACACATATGGAACATGCATTATGAATAATAATATTAATTTACATCCATTTTTGAAAAGAAATTTTTGTGTTAACCAATAATACTACATAACTAAAATGTAGGACTCCTCTACACATGCATGTGTAGGAGAATTTTAGTGAGTTGGGTAGGTACAAAATTTAAAAATGCGGAAGTTGTTTGGAATAGAAGGAAAGGAAATTTTGGTGTTTTGGAAGCTTTTGTTTTTAAAGAAGTTAGATGAAAAGGACATTTTCTGCAACATCAAATCAATAGTGCAATTTCCTCTGTTTTTTATGTCGGCAGAAGAATCAGACCATTGTCATGTGGACCAAACAACTTCATAGTTTGGGCCTCGCAAGGCCCATTTCATAATTATGGGCTGTATGGGCCTCTAATTGGATACAATGTCTTCTGATTGCATCAGAATTCAAAAGTTTGAAGTCATCCAATTGTATTGATGAAGCTCCGTGACCCACTTCTTTTCAGACATAGTCTCTAATCTTCCCTTCCAAGACTTTCACTATATTCCTCGTGATCGGTCGAGTGTTCGGGTCAAGGTGTGCAAACAACAATGCTAAATGCAGCATTCCCTCGACTTCCTCCCCGTCCCACCCGCCCTTCTTCCTCAACCTCTCATCGAGTGATGCGATCAGCTCCCCTTCAACAAACCAATTGTCGAATCCAATCCACCATGGGCGGCTTCACTCTCTATTGACTTCCTCCCACACATAACTTTCAAAATCAAGACTCCCGATATGTACTTTTTTATTTTATTTATTTTTATTAGGTGTCACAATTGTCACCCTAAATAATTAGGGCAGGTAATCATCATGAGTAACTCAATTAGTCAAAAAAGATCTTAAGATATATAAGGTGATGAGCTCAATCCATAGTGACTATCAATCTCAGAATTAATTTTCTACAAATTTTTTTGACATCCAAATATTATAAGCTCAGACGATATATTCCGTAACATTAGTCAAGATGTACGAAAGCTGACCTAAACAGTCACGGATATAAAAAAAAAAAAAAAAAAAAACAATCTAGAGTGACAATTGTATTGGATAGTTGGACTCTATCCAATTAGCATAGAGTTTAGATACCTTGTTTGGTGAGATGTGATTGTACGCTTCCACAACATTGTCCACGACTCCACATGGTGCAAGTTAGCCAATCAAGGAATTTTCTTTCGAAAAAAAATATCACTTTCTTTCTTTTCCTTTTTCGTTTTTCTCTCTGATTATTCCCCCAAAATTCCTTCGGAAATTATCGTCCATTGCATAATTCACATTTGTACATATAAATGTCGGATGAATATTCAACCACTGGATCAACTCCCTATCAACAATCAAATTAAAAATTGAATGCAAAAATTTCATCAACTTCGTTTTGGCGATCCCAGATTATTCTCGATTTCAAAAAAAACCTAGATTCATTCCCACCTCAATCTTGTTTCCAATCTTTCCCGGAAAGAAAAAACAAAGCAATTCCTCTTTTTCTTCGTTACTTCGTTTGCTAGAAGGCAAAATCGCCCAATACATTGGGGATTTGTACTCATTCCCATTTGGGGATTGATCCTGCTTCGAGCTCAGTTTCTTGGAGAACTGCATTTGGGTTTACAGAGAATCAGAAGGCAGAGAGTTCGGGCTTGATTTTGTGAGGTGGGTTTTAAAAATCTTAGAGTTTTGAAGCAAATATTTGAGAAATTTCTTTGGTGGGTTTTCAAAATCCTAGAGTTTTGAAGCAAATATTTGAGAAATTTCCTTGGTGGGTTTGTGTGAGAGAGTGATGTTATGAGAAGAGCACATGTTAATTTGGAAGAACAATGAGTGGAGGGTCATTGGGACTTCGCTCGGGGAGTTACGGGGCATTGGATAAACAGTTGAATAACACGGTTTCGCCGATCCAAACAGCGCGTAAGCCCTCGAAGATGATGAAGGAGAAGGATTATTTGTTTCCTTGGATCTGTAAGCTCGTCGGTAGAAAGAAGGTTGGGATGTTGCTTCTTTGTGTTGCATCTGCTGTGGTTTTCCTCTGGGTACTCTACGTCGGCAAAGGTTTGACTCTCTCTTGCATTTCCATACATAATTCTTTTAGTCTTTTGTGTTTCTAAGATTGTTCATGAAATAAGTTTTGTTGTGTTTTGGTGTTTGCTGAGAATTGTAGGTTGAGGATTTTGCTTGCTGTTTGTGATAATATTTTTTTGAGTGACCTTAGTGTTTCTACTTTTTTCTAATGATAGCATTCGACTTAGTTCTCATTTGTGGTAGATTTATGGTTCAGATGATTCAAATCATCAATTAGAATAAGAGGGTCTTAGAAAACTAAGAGTTGATGAGTTAAATTCATGGTATTAAGCATTAACCTACTTAGAAATTAATTTCCTACATCTTTTCCTGACATTAAGGGTAAGACGTCGTGACAATAGTCTAGTCTAGATGCGTGTAACCTGGCTCTGACTCTCACAAATATTAAAAAAAATCATCAATCAGATTTTTCTTTTCCGACTTGCCAAACGTCAACAGATTGGTGCTGACCTTTCAAGGTTCTGCAGTATCTGCATATTCTTTTACACTATTTACTCTTGTCAAATGCTGGCCTTTTGAGATTTGTTTATCTTTTATCTCTGTTTGTTTGAACGAGGTAGTGATATATTTGAATTAATCATCACTCACCAGGCGAGGATGCTCAAGAAGGACAGCGTATCCAGCACGTCAGTATAAACAATAGCATAGTGATGAGTTTCAGAGAATCTTCATCTGAAGATAATATGGATAGCATTAGTTATTCTTTAGCAAATGGGATAGAGATGTTTTCATTGGCATCTCCTCCTCCTCCTTCTCCACTGCCTTCTCTTCCCCCACCAGCACTTTTCCTGGGTTATACTCTTCCACCAGGACACCAATGTAATAATTTTGCTCTGCCTCCCCCACCTGCAGATAAAAAGAGAATTGGTCCGAGGCGTAAGTCTTGTTTCCCTCCAACATAGGGTTGATTTATACTCATGCACTTTTGCGTATTCCGCTCATGATATCAATTTCGCATGGTTGTTTTTCCATGCTGTTTATATAATATTTGTTGGACACGGACAGCAATGGATTCTCAAGGTACTGCACCTTTACTTAGAATTTTTGTTTTTATGCTCCAGCATGTCCTGTATGTTACCTTCCCGTGGAAGAAGCTATTGCCTTGATGCCGAATGCCTCGTCGTATTCACCTGTTAAAAATTTGGAATATATTTATGAGGAGAATTTAAGAAGAGAGACAGAGTTTGGAGGTTCGGACTTTGGTGGATATCCTACTTTAGCACAGAGGACAGATTCTTTTGATGTAAGGGAGTCAATGATGGTGCACTGTGGGTTAGTTGTTTTCTGTCTCCATCCTTCTTCTTTCATGTTCACTTCATCATTTTTCCCTTGCAAATTGTCTGCATGGCGTTGCTCGTATGATATTTTAGGCACACAACATTTTACATGTGTTTATCCCGTTCTCTAATGGTCATCTGTTCTTTCAGTGTATTGTTGATAATTGGTATCTCCTCCCACATGTTACTTTTATCTTGGATTTATGTGTTTTTTGGTTTATGACTGTTGATAGGTTTGTCGGAGGAGTCAAACCTGGTCGCAACACAGGTTTTGATATCAATGATGATGACCTGCATGATATGGAGCAGTGCCATGGAGTGGTTGTTGCATCTGCAATATTTGGTACGATTTTTGCAATTTTGTTTTTTAACTGTGAACATCTGTCGTTTGTTGCTCATCAAACTATTTATTCTTCAGGAAATTTTGATGTTATAAATCAGCCAAAGAACATTAGTGAATATTCCAAGAGCACCATTTGCTTCTTCATGTTTATTGATGAAGAGACAGAAGCAGTGTTAAAGGCAACGGGTATCCTAGAAAGCAGCAAGAAAATTGGATTGTGGAGAATCGTCGTGGTTCATAATTTACCCTACAAAGAAGCAAGACGTACTGGAAAAGTAAACTTCTAAATTTTAGTTAAGATAGTTCAATTTGTCTGAAAATTAGCATAATCTGTTTATGATCCTTGTCTATGTAGTAGCTCCTCAGGTGTTCTTCCTTCTTGAGCTTGTTTGAAGTTCAGTTTAAATGGATGCTTTAAAAATTTAGGATGTAATACTCAGTATTGCCTATAGATTATAACCTCCTTATTTCTTGATCTGCTTGAGAAATACATTTCGATCATACTTTAGTTTCATTTCGATCATACTTTGTGCCTGAAACTGGAAACTAGGATGAAGGAATTGTGCGTTAAATGTATCTTTTTGTGGCCCATGTTCTTACTGTTGCAGATTCCAAAACTTCTGATGCACAGAATGTTCCCTAATGCTCGATATTCTCTTTGGATTGATGGCAAACTTGAGCTTGTTGTCGACCCATATCAAATTCTTGAAAGGTACATCTTGATTTGATTATCTGTGAACTTTACAAGTTGATTGAAGGGTTTCTGTATACATAGTATAATGTATTAAATTTTGTGATGCTATTATGCTATGTTACTCGTTCTGAAAATTTCCCGATGTTGAGAAAGTTACTGGTCATGTAATCTATTATGCTGACTAAATCCTGTTCAAGATCTTGCTACTCTTAGTTGCATGAATGAGCATTAGATTATCTCGATTTTTCTCTCTCCCTCTCAAAAAAAGAAAAGATTATCTTGATCTTTGACCGTGTTTAAATATCTGCTTGACCCTCTATGTAGCAGTAACTGAACGACTGTATTGATGGAAATGTATAGAGTCACTATGATTTTATAACGGAGGACCTCGAAGTTCTACGAGTATAATGTGCTTACAGTTAGCTGCGTGTTCAAATCTATCACTATTTCTAATAATTTAGGAAGTACAAAGCTAGTGAATATCAGTCTCAGAACAAGTATGGTTTGACCAACGCTATAAACCTTCATAGATATAGTAAAAATGATGACAACGACTAACAATGTCTAATTCGCCTACTTGTTGCTTCGTAATTGTTGGAAAGTCACAACTTCTGTAATATGACTATCCTTTGGGTTTGATATCTTTCAGTTCCAAGCCTCTAACCCCAAATGGTCGTCAATTTCAGGTTCTTGTGGAGAAAAAATGCTACATTTGCAATTTCTAGACATTACAGACGCTTTGATGTATTTTTAGAAGCTGATGCAAATAAAGCTGCCGGAAAGTACGATAACACTTCTATCGACTTCCAGGTTGGTTTTTATGTAAAGGAAGGTTTGACTCCTTACTCCGAAGCCAAGCTTCCCATTACAAGTGGTATGTGTTACCTCTACTCTCTCTGTAAAAGAATTAAGTTAAAGCTGGGTCATAAGGTTGTCAGTTTTGGATTATCTGCAGATGTTCCAGAGGGTTGTGTGATAATTAGAGAGCATGTACCTATCAGCAATTTGTTCAGTTGCCTCTGGTTCAATGAAGTGGATCGTTTTACGTCTAGAGATCAAATTAGTTTTTCTACTGTGAGGGACAAAATAATGGCAAAAACAAATTGGACACTCAATATGTTCTTAGACTGTGAAAGGCGCAATTTCGTGATTCAGGTGCTTTTCTATATTGCTTTTTAGAAGTCTACCATTGATATATTACTGTGATTTTGTAGATAGTGCTGCTCTTGTTGCTATTGTTAATATATTCATATTCTTACAAGAATCTTAACTTCTCCAATTCAACTTTCGATAAATTTCAAACAACAAGAACAATCGTTGATTAGAATGTCGAAGTGTGGCCATTGCTACAATATTGGAGTATTAGAATGTCTGTTATTATTCTATTTGTGTTCTTTATCTTCCTGTCTTCTGATTAATTTATGGAACCTTTCAAAATTAGTGAACAGAAAAACCTCGTCTGGTATTAAATACTCTAGTTTTTTCTCTGCCCTAAGAGAATTTAAAACCATCATGGATACCTGTTAGTGAAGAGGGCATTAGAGAACATAAAGATTATGAGTTCTATTTATGGTGGTCATCTACCTAGGAATTAGTTTCCTATGAATTTCCTTGACAGTCGGATATTGTAGGTCATCCGGTCTGTTTTGTGAGAATAGTCGAGATGTGCGTAAACCGATCTGGACACTTACGAATATCTAAAAGTATTATTGTATCAAGTGATCTGAGTACGTCACTCTGTTGATGAAGTTGTAGATTCAAATCCCTTTTATCTTCAAGCTTTAACTCTGCATTTTCTACCTCCTTGACATTGCTAAACTTCTGAACCTTGCACTTCTTTTGCCTCCAGAAATATCATAGAGACGTACTTGAACAAAAGGCTTCTCATGTTTCCATGGCTGTCCATCCTCCACCACTTCCACCTTATCTACCATCTTCTATAACTAATCCAGTCAACGATTCATTGTCTGAAAGAGCTTCAAGTTTACCGAGGAAGGCTTCTTCAAGGCGAAGTCGAGAGAGGAGGTCTAAGCGTCATCGTAAAGTCGCCGCAGGTACAAGGGATGATGATTTGAGTTGAAGTTTTGTTTAGAAAAGTTATTTTACAACCCCTTCAAAAATATATACTGGGGTTAGAATGGTTATGCAAGTTGAGTGCTCTAATTCTATTTCCACATAGTTCATTTTCTCATTCTTTCTTCTTCTTTTGGACTTCCCATTCATTTTTCATGTATATATAGAGCATAGCAAAACTAAATCTAATAATAATTGTTTTATGGGTTGCTGCCAAATTCATACTGATTTCACAGTCCATCCAAGGCCTTTTTACTAGTCAACTCCTTTTGCTCTTCTTTTAATTCTTTTACATCTCAAATTCAAAGTATGCTTGATTGTAAATCCTACTGCTGTTGGAGCAGAATCTTCTTTGATGTTGCTGGCTTACCAGTGTTCTTACTTGAAAATTTCCAATATTTAGAGTATTTAATTCATTGCAGTTAATTAATTAATTTTTTTTTTTTTTTTATTGTTAATATTGTTGTCAAATGAGCAAATTTCAAGGCCCCACATGGTTCTCTTCCAGAAGAAAGAGGAAATAATTGACCCATTGATCTGAGTTTCCATGTTCCAACTGAGCTCCAGCCAGATTTATTCTAAAAAAGACTTAATTATGCTGAGTTTTCAAGTTCCAACTAAGCTCCAGCCAAATAGATTCTTTAAGTGACTTAATTAGGAATCTACACGAGAATCAAGATTGATTCAGATGTATTTTTTAGTAGAACAAAATCAAATGTTGAGTTTATGGATTTGATTTTGGGAGTATTTTACAATTGCACGTTAAATACTACTATATCATTTTCATTGTATGTAATTTGAATGGCAAACTCAAGTTTTATGAAAAACCCCTTATTCAATATAAATAAACAACTCAAAGTTTCATAATTCCAACCAAACATTTGTAACACATTATTATAGAATATCTATAAATTAATATCATACAACTCTCGAGACTTCAAAGAGAATATATCCTTAAAATCTAAGTTTCTAAACAACATTATAAAGCTGAAAAATTCAAACCTCAAAATAGGCCCATATTGTCACCCATTTAATGCAAGCTTCATTTTTGGCATACACCTAGGCCCTAATCTCTACATTACTTGCCTTTTAAGTGCCAACAACTAGCTCAACTCTCTTAATGTAAGCTCAGCTCTCTTAATGTATGATTTATGATTAAAAACTGTGTTTCAATTCTTTCCACTCAAATATTGTTTAATTTTAAAACAAAATACACATCTTGGTTTGTTATTTTTTTTCTTCATGAATCTCTTAAACACAAATTGAAGGTACCATCCTAAGTTTAATAAACTTTAAATTTAAGTTTATTTAGTTCCTAAACTCTTAAAAAAATTTAACAAATGTTTAACATTTTAATTTTTTTTCCAATTTTTTTTTTTCAATTTCCAATTTTTTATCTACTGAATCATTGATCTATCAACCTTCTATATAATTTATAATTTAAAATCCTAAAATACAAAAGAGAGTTTAGGTTTCTATTCAATTACATATATAATATATCATTTAATTTGGGGATATTTCATGTTTTTTTTTAAGAAAAAAATCTAAGAGTAGCAATTTTGTTTAGAAAAAATTCGTGCCTAATAAAAAAGTATGATGTATCTTAAAAAGTATGATGTATCTAAGAAAATGTCAAATACACATATGGATGGTGACTTCAACCACAAATATAATAGTTTTCAATCATAATCATCAACAATCTTTAATAAATGCAGTAAATAGTCTCAATCAAGAGATGATGAAGACAAAATTGAAATATGCAAAAAAATAAAAATGCCAAAAAATTAGGCTATGAATGAAGTATTAATAAGAGAAACATACTATATCAATTAAATTTAGAAAATAATTATAAATATGATCATTTTTTTAAATGAGCAAATGTAGCTTTTTTTAGTATATATTGGAGGAAAGAGAACAAATATCATTTTTTAAAATCGAATGATGTTGGTGTTGAATTAGTTTACAATCAAACAACCAAACTATTGCGTCACTGACCCATTTGATAACAAATGTAGTCATTGTATATTAGTGTAATAGTGTATTAATATGAGTATTTATAATAACTAATGAGTATTTATAATACAATATTAAAGCGTTTCAATGACTATATATAAATACTTTAAAATTTACTCTATTTATAATTATTTTGCAAAAAGAAAAAAAAAACTCACCTAATATAATTTTCCTATTTATAATAAAGTACAATAATTAAAATAAACAACAAAAAAAATTGTCACTTAGAACTAATTTCCTTTAATTTTCATGCATTAGAAACATATTAAACACAAAATTGATAGTTACCCATTTGATAACTATTTAATTTTTTATTTTTGAACTTTGAAATTTAAACTTATTTTTACTCAAGTTTTTCATCTTTCCTATAATATATAAGTATGTGTAGATTGTTGATAATCTACATCGATAAGCTGATGATATCTTTTAGGGGTCGTTCACTTCGTGATAATCCAAAATTTCCATGAGATGGGCATCTAGGTTACAACGTTTCTTTTGCAGGAATGGAAAAAAATTCAGGCATTCGAGATGCCCAACATCCTAGGATACCCATTTAATCGTCATTTGAATGCCCTCATGCATCATGGGTTTTTCGGATACCCATATAGAGGTCATCCTTGAATGACACTTTTGCCCTTACTAATTTTTTTTTAATAAAATTTTATATTTTTATCCATTTTATCTATATTTTGTGTATAGTTTGTACCTTAAAAATAATAATATAAATTTTTTAGTATATATTTATTATACATTAACAACTAGCCTACATAATTAATTATATTTATATTTTACATCTTGTTTTAAATGCATTAAATTCAATAATATTTTGATTATTTTCAATAAAAATGTAAACTTGTTCAACTAATAAATGAATTTTAGTTTTTTTCTAGGTAAACTTATTTTAAAATATAATATTCAAAGTAATAATTTAAGAAAATGATATATAAAATTGTAATTATATAAATTAATGTGTAAATTAAGTTACGAGGACATTTAAGACATTTCCGTGAACAATATTTAAAAAATAAATACAATTTTTTAAATACCCATAAAAATATTACTACAAAAGAAACATGGTGATGTAAGAATATCAGACATCTGAAATTCCAGACATTTGAGATTCCGGACATCAGAAGATTTCACCTATCTTAGTTTATATAAGATAGGTGGACTACTTGTTTCATTACCAATTGATTTTAAGATGGATGTCCACACTATTTCACATGGTATGAGAGCTCATTAAGTTCAATTGAACATACGGTCTAAGAGGCACCATGTTAGTATATATAAGATAAATGGACTACTCCTCGATTTTGAGATGGATGTCCATGTCCGCATTATTTCGCATTGATAAGATAGTTGACAAAATGGTATGAGACATTTTAGAAAGTGAAAGCCGTTTTAAAAAAAACAAAAAGGTTGAAAATGAATTTTGAAGTGAAAGTGAGAATTGAACCAATAAAATTAATTAGAATAAAAATTGACAAAATTTGTAACATTTTTGTTTCAATTTAGAATCCCTTTTGTAGTTTGTTTGCATATTATGTTTTGGTTTTGCTTAGCTCATGTCGTCAGCCGGCGAAGGGTGGCCTTAGCGATCCGATTCTCCAGCTTTTTCTGAAAGTTGACCGATCGATATTTATGAACTTTAATTTTCTCCCATAATCCCCCATTGGAGTTTCCTCCATTTTCATCATGTTCATTCTCCGATTCAAATCCCCATGGATTTCCCTTCTCTTATTCGCCTTCTTCATCGATTCAGCGACCTCGATTTCTCAAAACCAGAATCCAGCAATCGAAACGCTATACGATCAACACTGCAATCAAATCGTCCCCAAATCGCCGTTAGACGGCGGCTCCTCCTCCTTCGCGGCGGCTGACACTCCCAAGCTCCAGTTCAGGAACAGCTACTTCTCCGGCGGCGACAAGATCATCGGTCAAACCTCAGGTTCGGCCTCGGTTTCTCCTAGGTTTCTCTTTTTTTATACGCAGAGTGTTCGTAAAACTGTCTCCCCTGGCGTCCTTAAAGTCCAAGCCAACTTGGTTCTTCGCGGTTCGAGGATGTATCCTGCAAGTATCGATTCGAACCACCGTCGATTGCGGTTGGTTCGGTACCGGGGACCGAAGGCCCAGCCGTGGAGGCGGAGATCGGGATTTAGCCTTGATGGGTTTTGGTCACAATCGTCTGGGAAGGTATGTATGGTTGGATCTAGTACTAGTCTCATGAATTCTGGCGATTTACAGTATTTGAATGTTGTTTTCAAGCTGGATTGTCCTACGAATTTTACCATTTTGCATAGTTTGATTACTGGAACTTTGGAATGTTTGAATGATAATAGTCGTCCGGAGTTTTTCGAGCCTGTTTCGATATTGAGTATAGCTCAGAATTCCGATTACAAGTATACATTGATAGATAATGGAGTTGAGGGTGGTTGCTTGAGTGGAAAGGATAGGGGTCTGGATTTATCTCAAAATGTATGTTCAATAATGGGGTTGCTTTCTGATACCTTTGACTTGGAGTATGACAGTGGCTGTGGTGATGTGAACTGCAATCCTCTTGGTGAGAATGCCAAATACTTGCCTGTTTTAATGAATTATGAAGGAATTGAGTGCCTCCCTGGGGGAAAATTGCGAATGTTGCTGCGCTTTTCTAACTCAAGTGATCGTTTTAATAGATATTCTTTTGTACCTAGTGATACCTTGATTGCTGAAGGGATTTGGGATCACGAGGAAAACCGGTTTTGTGGCACTGCCTGCCGAATCCTGAACTTTACACAATCGTTAACAAATGCTTCTGTTGGAGATTGTTCTATAAAGTTTAGTCTGATATTACCTGCTGCTTTTTCTATCAGAAACCGAAGTACTGTTGTGGGTCAAATTTGGAGCACCAAATCTGCAAACGAGTCAGGTTACTTTCAGACGATTGGGTTTCGTAGTTATAATGAAATGTTGGTTGATCCTTCTCAAGTCAAATATGACTATACTGAGGTTGGACTACAAAGTTCTTGTTCCCAAAGTAAGAAAGTTTATGGTAAGGGAAAGACATTCCCTGATGAGAACTCATCAGACATGAGATTTTATAGTTCCATAAAGAACAACAAAGGGCAGATTGCAAGGGGTTATGCATCGCCATTATTTTTTGGTCAGCAATTTTATCAGAATGGTATACATAGAGGGTGGTTGGGTAATTTGAATTCGTCAGGAGGAAGACAGTCTGTAGCTCCATTGCCCAACTATCCAAATAATCAGCTAAACGTTAGCTATAGGATGAGTTTCACTAGCCTCTACGATTTCACATTAGCTGGAGAAAACCTTTCATCCAAAAAAGTGGAAATTTCTGCCGAAGGAATTTATGATAAGAATGCAGGTTCTTTGTGTATGTCAGGATGCTGGCTACGAGAGTCGATGAAAAATCATACAGTGGACTGTGAAATTATTGTCAAAGTCCAATTTGTACCTTTAGATGCGAGTGGGACGGATCATATTAAGGGGACCATTGAAAGCAAAAGGCCCAAGTCAGATCCCTTTTATTTTGATAATCTGGAGTTGTCTGCAATTTCAATTTATGCAAACCAAGCTAAAGAATCCATATGGAGAATGGACCTTGAAATCACTATGGTTTTAGTTTCCAATACACTTGCTTGTCTTTTTCTGGTCTTGCAACTCTTTTACGTAAATAAACATCCAGAAGTGCTTCCTTTCGTTTCTGTTTTGATGGTGGTAGTTACGTGTTTGGGACACATGATTCCTCTTCTGTTGAACTTCGAAGCCATGTTTGTAGTAAGGCGTAATCAGCAGAGTGTGTTTCTTGGCAGTGGCGGATGGCTTGAAGTGAATGAAGTAATCATTAGAGTTGTAACGATGGTAGCTTTTCTTTTGCAGCTTCGTCTTCTCCAGCTCACTTGGTCATCAAGACAGGGCAATACAAGTGAGAAGGGCTTGTGGGATTCTGAGAAAAAGGTTGCTTATTTGACTCTACCTTTGTATGCAGTTGGTGTTTTGATTGCTTGGCTCTTATATAAGTGGAAAAGTTCTTACCAGAGCTCATACACAACATTTTTCCAACCGAACCGCAAAGGGTATCAATTTTATCCTTCCCGACAGCTTGCGTATCAGCAAAACTCTTTCTGGGAGGTTCTCAAATCGTTTGCAGGTTTAGTCTTGGACGGTTTTCTTGTACCACAGATCATATTCAACTTGATATTCGATTCTAAAGAAAGGGCTCTATCGTTCTTCTTCTACATGGGAACCACATTTGTGCGTCTACTACCTCATGCTTATGACCTTTACAGGGCTCGTCATTCAAGCTGGTACCTTGATTTATCATACATATATGCAAACCACAAACTAGACTTCTATTCCACTGCCTGGGACATCATCATCCCTTGCAGTGGTCTTGTTTTAGCTCTTATCGTATTCCTGCAGCAGCGGTTCGGTGGTCGATGCATACTTCCAAGAGTTCTTCACAAGCAGGGTCCTTCATATGATAAAGTGCCAACCATTAGCAATGAGGAATTGTAAGATAAGACAGTTTGTATTTTGATTATTGCAAAGCTTCCTTGAGTTTTGAATCATCATCTCAATTAGCAAGTTTTACCATCCTTTTTGCAAATGTTTTCAAAATCTCCCACAGATATTGTGTCTAGCTTGTATTTAATCGACTGGAGTAAAACTGATCGTATTGGGTTTAGGTAGAAGAGATATAGAAGGTATGGATGGATAGTATATTTTGTTGTTATTATTATTGACCTATTAGTCGAGAGGGCTCTAGAAAGTTAAGAGACAATGAATTCAATTCGTGGTGATAATTTATTTAGGAATTAATTTCCAATTTTCCTTGACATCTAAGTTATGCCGTATGTCCCGTAATAATAGTTGAAATGTGTACTAGCTGACTTAAAAGTAAGCTAAGTATAGATGATAGTCCGACAAATGATAATCCTTTCCTGTCATCAATCTATGAGTTACAGGCAACTCTCCCATTACAAACGACCTAGAAGCTTTGAAGAAAGACCAATAATTGAACTAAAAATTCAATTTCATTTCATTTTCCTACCTAAACCTAACTAATAGGCTTATTAAATTAGAGTACGTTTGAAAGTGAAATTGAAATGATTAAAATCACTTTTATCATATTTCAAACCATTTTAAAACATGAGTTCAATCAAAATTATGTGATTTACAAATGACAGAAGTAAATGCCAGAAACATAATCCTCTCTGCTGGCACTTAATCTTCTGTAGGTTTATTCCAAAACTTAAATGCCATTTTAACATGAATACGATTAAAGGTTTATTCCAAACATTGGTAATGATTCTCTCACCATCATTTCTTGTACCTTAAACATGGGTAATAGTTCCAATTCCAAACATAACTATTTCAAATATAAATAATCATTCACCATGTTAATTATTCTTTCCATATTTTCTTAGTCCCATAAACATTACATTCTAATTGTCCTGTATCATTTTCCTTCTGATTCCATATCCCATAATTGTGTACCATTAACTTACTATTAACTAACCATAAGAATGAGTTCCTCAATGCCCGTGAATAGATTTTTTTTCTCTTCTTTTGACTGGGTGTGGTTGTGTGAATAGGCACATTTTGTGGCTAAGTCGATCTTTTGCTCATCAATTGACAACTGCGACCGCTAGTAATGCAGCGGCGCGGTTTCTACTTCAAACTTCGAATATTCGCCCGCCATGCTTAACATTGCAACGGCCCACACCCTTCTCAATTTTGGGGAATTCATGTAAAGTTTGGACAAAATTGAGCAATCCATTCAAGACAAAATCCTTTTATATGAAGGCCCTGGCCAATATTCACAGAACAAGCCTGAGATTTATTTTTCATGTCAATAATCATCTTAATGAAACCTACTCTATCATTCTCATCTCTACACACTTCCTAGTCTTAGTATAAATAGGTGTGATCGCTATACATATGTGCTGTCATGTTCAGAGATTGAAGCATGGCCTCCCCTCTTTCATTGAACTTGAATACCGATATCCCGCCGTTGTTTATCTCGATCGATCGGAACCTGAACCATGAAAGCCATTCACACATAGACTTCTTCAGGATTTTAGAACTTGGAATGTGTTAAATACACCATAAAGTATACTTCTATAAAGATTTTTCTAAATTCATATTGGTCCACAATGATATTAATGGCATTATATACATATACCTCTCAGGGCCAAGCCCCAAAGCCGTGCAGACGAGTGCTCGTAATATAGACTTGTGAGTGACCACCACAAAATTCTCTCCCTGATAATGAACCAAATAAACTTGTTAGAAGGCAGTCAAATAGCTTGTACGTAATTGATGGAATGGATTGATTGAAAATATCTCACAGGTGATAATAAGATTTCCCTCCAAGCCTCTCTTGCTGTTGTCCAAATTTTTTGAAGAGGGTAGACGCCATTTACGCAAAATTCAGCAGGATCTTCTCGCCACGTCGTGTACTCCTTTGGATAAATCTTCTTAGCATCCACTGCCTCCAAATTTTAATCATAACTTCTATGATCGAAACATGATATACAGAAGGATGTATTCTAAGAAATATTTTAAGATCTACAAGGAGTCTCAATTTGCAAATTCAGAAATCAGTTAAGAGATAAACCAGTTCTCCAAGAGAAAAAAAAATGTTTATCTCCAAGTATTTTATTATAAAAGAAAGCATTCTGCACAATCATTTTCAACGGAATTTGCTGATGATGATGATGATGATTAGCTTGTTCGAATGTATGAAGTGATGAAGCATTCAACTTTGAGTTACTTGTAAAAATAAACTTCACGATAATGTAGTGAAAATTTGAAATGGTAATCACAATTCAAGTATGCTTAAGCAGAGGACAGACCATTTTTCATGCCTTCAAGAAAAAACAGATGGGCTTCCTTCAGAGAATCAAGAAAAACCAATTCTTCTTCCCTTCCATGCCATAAAACTTCTGCAGTTGACTGCACCCAAGAAATAGTTGCAATTTGATAAAACAATATATTATAATGAAAAATGAAAAGAACATGTATATATGTATGTATACAGTATATATAAATGGGTGTCTGTGTTTCTCCCAACCTTGGCACGTGATATCGGACTTGCGAAACATCGATCGAAATTTATGTTTGCCAAGGCTCTTCTGCATTTTTCTGCTTGCTGCACCCCAGTTCCTGTTAAGACAGATAAATCCGAGCTTCCCTGCATGTCAGTTCAACAAAAGTAGGCTAAATGTAGAATCAGGTCTATAATGCAAGAAGAATGGAATCTGAAGATTGAGCTCAAAGATGATCCTATCTTTACGCTCTCAGAAATTCAAATCTCAAGTTCCCCTCGTCTATAGTCTATAGATCATTTAGGAAGAATTTCCAAACCCATTCAAATTAGTAATCAAATTATTCTTCAAAATAGATTGAAGTTTCTCAAGCGTCCATATGGATATCAACAACAGCATTCATACTTTTCATTTTCACCAAAGAATATTACATTGGACTAGGCACTTAGAATTCTTGCTGCCCAACATTAATTTTCATACACGTTCTTAATTTTTTTTTTTTTTTTTTTTTTTTTAAGAAAAAGAAAAGGTATCTCTTATCTCTTATCTCTCTCTTCCTCTTCATGCGTTCCTCCCTCATTGAAAACTTATTGTGGTTCAATTATCCTTATTCATGGGGCCTAAATTCTATAAAGCATGCACCAAATAGTTCAGCATGTCGCTAAAGCATGTTCCTCTATAGAGAGTATGAGTTCAATTCATGGTGGTCACCTACTAAGAAATTCTTTCCTACAATCTTTTTAATGGCCTTATATTAGAGTCAAGCAGTTGTTACGTGAGAATAGTCGAAATTCACGTAATCTGCAACTTATACTTAAAAAATAAACTCCGGATGTTCCACTGTCATATGAACTAAATTTGAAGGTCCAAAATAACCATATGGAAACTTGATAGTTGTAATTATATGCAAGTCTCTATGAAGGGCTAACTTTTTATCTACTTATCAACCAACATCCCTTCAACCGGTGTGACATAAACCAACATGTTTTCATAGACCATCCATAGATCACATGATCTCATAGACCAAACATACACGACGAGGCAAGCCCAGAACAAACTAAATTAACTCATAAACACAGCATAATGCATCCAATCCAATCCAATCCAATAATTAAACACGCAGGAAGGCAAGCACACGACAGTCGATATCGAGCAATCAAACGATACCACATATGCCCCTACGTAGAAAAGGTAAATAATCAAAGCAGGGAAGACTACAAACCTGAATTTTACTTTCTTCATTCCAAGTGCTAAGGCCATGCCTTACAAGAGTGACCTTCTTCGATGTAGAGATCGACCTTTCGGTAAGCGACGCAGTTGCTTTATGAAAATCAAAAGCTCCTCCAGTCAAAGCATCGCCATTCGCTAGCCTCTCTGCCATAAGTTATAATCCAAATCCATGTGAACTAATAAGCATTCAGAAGCAATTAATATAAATCCAAACCTCACAAACTCACAACTAGGTCAAGTACACAGATTCCTCAAACACATCCGCCATGAATTCAACCAACAATGGAAGAATGCAGTGAAATCGATAATCATACCGGCGGTTAGAGACAAATCTCGGCTAAAATTCGAGCATCGGACTCTGGAGATATCACCGGAAAGATCAGGACGCCTCCGAACATAAGGCAAGCGGGAACTGTAACTTGAACTTGAACTTAGAGGTAAAATTCCAGAGACCATTTTTGTTGAGGAAATCGATTACGAGCTTACGAGCTTAAGCGGGAACTGTTCATGGTGTTAATGGCGGTGGAGCAGCAGATTTTTTTTTTATTGCAATCAATCATTGTGAGAGGGGAGTGGTGGGGAACAGTTGAAGAGATGAATGGTTGTTTATGGCTGAACCCAATTCGCGGGAAGATATTTATCCTGAAAAAAAAAAAAATATATTTAAAAATTATTATTTTTTAAAATATTAAATTTGAATTTCATCTCTTAAAATAGAGAGCAATTTTATGTTATGCTTTAGTACTGCCTAAATTTGGGCACAAACATAATTTAGTATTTTCAAATTTTTGAATGTTTATATCGAGTATTGTGCGGATTTTCATTCTTTATAAGATTTAGTAACGTCTTTATTTTATTTATAATGAAAATTCTCTAATGTGCCAATGTTGTAGCTAGCTTTCTTGACTACATTGCTCAAAAAATTAATAAAATAAAATGTGACTTAAATCGAATCTTATGAATAGACTTTAAAATATAAATCATGTCTAACATAACTTAAATTGCTCTTTTAAATTTATATTAAAATGAGTTTGAAAATAGATTAATAAAAATAATATTTATTTATGTGGTCCAATATAATCTATGTCATATATTTTTTTTATTATCTTTTATGTTTAAATTTAAATAAGATGTGATCCATATTAAACTACGTGGATGAACATTATTTTTTAGGTTATGTCAATATTCATCTTTAAAAATGATTAAATATGAACACATTTTTTACCTTTTTTTTTCCTTAGAAAATAATAGCAATTCAAATACAGCTCGGGAGGTTTATAGTGGTAGAGTCTGCCGAAGAAAGCATGGTCTGATTCTGTAAAAACCACAAATCGAGAGAATGGAGCTCCAACAAATCGACAACGACGAAGATGACGGACCCCCTCCTGGATGGGAACCCATCGCTCCGCCGCAACCGACTCCACCACCGTCGCTCCCGACTCCAACACCGCCGCTTCCCACTCCACCACCGCCACCGCTGCCGCCACTCTCTCGTGAGTACTTCCGACTTCTATTTCAGATTCTTGCGATGATTCCTACTTCGTGTTCAATCCACGTTCAACTTGATGTTAATTCCACAAGTATGGATACAATTTAGAATATTGTTCATTTGTTATCACCATGTTTTACTGCAAGTCCCCCAATATCGTCCCTCAAGGATTCATAAGTTGGATGTACAATTTCCCAAGTGTTCTATGATTTGTTCCTTTTATGTAAAATGGCTCTATTAATGACCATTTCCTATGTAATTCTTTCATCTCATCAATGAAGATGTTTTCGTTTTGATGTGTTGATCTGCAGCTGATATGGCACAAATGGTCTGCGGTTCGTGCCGTCGCCTTCTAAAGTATTTAAAGGGAGCCAGATATGTTCAGTGTTCTTGCTGTTCAACACTCAACTATGTGCTAGAAGGTTTTGACTATTCTTTTCTTCCTTAAAACTTGTCTAGTTCATTTGCTGTTAGCTTTTTGTTCATTTTAGGAAGATCCCACTTATATTGGTTTCAAAGTGCCATGGACACTTCCAAGCTTTATGCTCTCCAACTCAGTCTTCTTCCTGCTGCTTCCTCTTTCATTAGAGGGTCAAGTGTTCGACGCTATTTTGAATATTTGTATCTACGAGTTTCCTTGACATCAAATGTTGTAGAGTTAGATGGTATATCTTGTGACAATAATCGAGGTCCACATAAGCTGTCTCGAAGAGTCACATATGTGAAAGAAACAACGGTTACTTGTGGGTAGTGCTCTGGTGGTGCTTGTATATCACTTTCATTTGAACTTTATGTAACAATCGAGGGAATGGGTCAAGTCATAAATGGTTTACATTATGTGATTGTGCCTTTAAAAACCAAATGTTGTAGGAACTATGGTCTTTCTCAAATGTGTGCGTGTAATTGTCCAAGTTTGATTGGATTTTGAAGAATTGAGTAGATGGGGTTAGAATAGAGTGTTATTCTACGATGAACAGAAGCATAGCTCAACTGGTATGAAGCATAGTCATGAGTTATAACAAAGAGAAGGAGTCCATAGGTTTGAATTTTCCACACCCAATTGCCGTTGATCTAAAAAAATAGTCTGATTCTACATGACCAGTGTTTTAAAAGGCGCGCCTAGGCTCAAGTCCCACCTCTAGCCTAATAAGGCGCGCGCCTTATTACGCCTTATGTGAAGCCCCTTGTATTAGATCCTCGTATTAGGCCATTCAAAGCGCGTGTAGATTGATAATTGAATATTATGTATATTTTGTATATTATTCTTGGTTAAAACTTCATTTATGTCCATGAAAAGTGTTTTTTAATTGTGTATACATACAAATATATAAATTTTGTGATCTTTTATATAGTGCGCCTTAAGTAAAAAAGCCCTCGCCTTTTGGTGCGCCTTGCGCCTCAGGCTCCAGAGGGTCATTGCGCCTTACGCTTTTTAAAACACTGTGCATGACAACTCTAATTTCCTGGAATTGGGATCAGGGGATGCAATCGATCTTTTGTGGAAACTATTAAAAAAATCGAAATTCAGGTTCACAGAAAAATACTTCAGCATAATTTTTTTGGCAGCTCAATCCAATATCTGAAGCCCCAAAATTTGGAAGCAGTTAAAGTTTATATATTTTGATTTTTGTCCTATGTTCATGATTCAAAGTTCAGTACTTAATATATTCAGGCTTTCTAATGACTCGCTGTCAAACTGATACAATACAACCTTTTTGTAGAGATATGCCTTGAACGACATAATGCCCTATGATTAGTTAGTTAGGAGTCTCGCTGCACGGTCAACGAGCAACGGTCTCGTATATGGGCTTTAATGTAATTGAGTCTTTATCTCTATAATAGGGTTTCAATGAGAGTGTCTATATAAACTCGAATTAAAACCCTAGCCCCCATGATGTTCATTATGTATTTTCGCTCCCCTTAATGAATTCGTGCCCCCTCTCTGCCCGTGGACTAGCTAACACAACGTCAGTGAACCACGTAAATTTTGTGTTGTTTTATTCTCTTCTCGTTTTCTTTATTCTTCGATTGCTTGTTGATTCCCGTTTTCATAACACTTTTCGTTCCTTGTATTGATATGTCACCTATGTATTCTCTTTCCAGCTCAGGAGGTTGGGCAAGTAAAGTGTGGTTCTTGTGCAGTGTTGCTTATGTACCAATATGGAGCATCATCCGTTAGGTGTTCCTCGTGTACTAGTGTGACTGAAATTGGGGTATGCTTGAATATGCTTGAAATATGCTTGAAAAATGTTTAACTAAAAACTTGATGATCTCTCTTTAATCATTTGGTGAGAAATTTGTGCCTTTTCTAAAGTAAACACGCGCGTAAAACATGAATTGGGTGAGACTAATCTTCCCCTTCACTCCATATGTTTACCACTGTATAACTACTGCAATTTCCATTGCCAAGGAGCATGGAGCAGGACCTTTGGCTACAGTCTTCTTGATCAATGGATTTGAATTATATTATAACAAGGGGTATGGATTGCAGCAATTAACAAATTCATGCCCATTGACAGCTTTAAAATCTCTTTCTGAATGCATGCATATATATAGTGGATTTTTCATGAGTAGCAAAACAAATGAATTTTTTTTGCAGACGTCAAAAATTTAGGAAAAAAAATTCAAATATAGCAAAAACCAATTCAATCACAATCACGTTAAATTGATAGACACAAAACTGATAAGTTTCAATCAAGTGTATCTGATAGACTTCAATCAAGTTAAAGATTTCATATTTTAACATGTATGAAAGATGCTAGAATTTACTATTTTCGACAAATTTCCTATATACACACACGCCTACATTATGTGGATCTTTATTATGCTTTTGAATGAGTCAGCATGACCACAAATTTTAGCCTCTAACAGCTTGAAGTGGCTGTGCAGGTGCATAACAGACGCCCACCGTGGTCTGTTCAGCAGGGGCAAGCAACCCCCCCTCCTACCAATGTTCAGTAGAGCCTGATTTAGGAAAAAACTGGCGTTTTTTTTAATTTTTTTATAAATTTTTCTTTTCCTTTGCAGCCTTTAACCAGCAAAGAAGGAAAACGCCATTCTCTATGCCTTGTGACTCAATTTCCTACTTTTGATCACTTTTTCTGCTGCTGAATGGTTGTTCATTATAAGTGAATATACTTATACTTTGGCCTTTTTTAGCAGCCGGATCTCGTGGACATGTGTACTTGAGAGACGATTCAGATTTGCACTTGTATAAATTTGTTTTATGGAACTGTTTTCTTGAGTAGGCAAAGATTAGGAATGACCTCGTGCCATTTGTAGCTATCGGGTGCCTATGTTATGAGGCTTTATTATTCACAACCCTAACCCTAAACCGGTTTGAAATAAATTAATTATGATTTGATTAGCTTGTAATGAGGATTTGGTCTGGATTATATTATTTTTTTTTCTCCTTCTCTTCCTTATTCTATATAGGATTTTTTTTCTCTTTCATCTCACTTTTCTATATTTTATATTTTTTGTTTATACATTTTATTGTATATATATGCATACATAATTTTTTTATTCAGATATGCTTTTTTCTTTCTTTTTTTATTACATATATAATATATTAAATATCTTTGTATATTTTTTAAATTTTATTAAAAAATATTTTTGAATTGTATTGTTTTCATATAAATAAAATGACGATCTGTACTTTTTTTTATAAGATTATACTACAAAAATATTTATCACTTTATAAATATTTTTTGTGATAAATATTTTTTAATATTATTAAATTTAATTTAACATTATTTCGGCTCCCAATTAAAAGGTTAGGAAATAATTTTGTATAAGTTTCATTAATAATTAAAAAATATAAATTTGGATAGTTTGTCCAATAAAAATAGTTAAGTTACATAATCGACAAACAATCGACAAATAAGAGAAGTTGTTCAACACCAGAACAAAAAGTTTATTGATTCAATATTCTCACATTATCAAAAGTGTATGATACCCAACACTCAATTTTTTTTTTTTTTTTTAATTTGGCCCCCCCATAATTTAACACCTGGATCCGCCCCTGCATGGGTGGGTTTTGCTTTATATCATGGAATGTGAAATCTTGCCAGCATTTTAAGTTTTAGGTAGACAGTGCAATCTTGGAAATGAAGTAAACCTAATTCAAATTTCAAAGAGACCAATGGCTACAGCCATAAGCCCAACTTTTAAAGTTAAGGAACTGGCCTTAAACGCTCAATTTAGCATTGCAATTTACAATCCAGACCAATAACAAAACTACTGACTATTCAAAAAAAGGGAGGAAAAAAAATGCGAGATTGCAGATAGATATTTCTGCAATGCAAATTGTGTATGTATGCAAGGAGAGAAAAAAGATTGATTTGCGAGTACCTTAGAAGGTGACAAGGAGGAGCCATAAATGAACTTTTTCTGCACTGCCCAGTTCATCAATACCTTCAATCGTCAGCTGGGAACTCCTCATCTGAACCAGTTTCAAGAAATGAACCAAGAGTTTTCCGCAAAAGGCTGAAAGTCTTCTCCCTGTGTTTCAGATCATAGGTTATAAGAAGAAACACCTTAGCATAGAAGGTTAAGTGATAATTTTGATAACCACAGGCTAATATACCTGCTTTTTCCTTATCAGAGACTCCTCCAATTGAGCAATTTTTTCAGCACAAGCTTTCTCTTGCTCAGATATCAGGCTCCTTTCTCTCTTTCCTGTTACAGATACGAAGGGCGATATATAACGAAACGTTTCTTAGTTGATTGTTGCATAACTTCTTGCTTACTCAGTTGTTCATATTTTGCGAATAGCCTTTCTTTCTCCTCTTCAAATTTGGAAATGGTATCTGCAAATACAAACAGCATCTGATGTTAGATTAAAAAAGAAGTGGGGAAAAACTATTTAAAGAGCTGTCTTGAAGAAAAAGAGGATATTTGCCAGACTAATCCTAGTTTTTTACTAGGATTCGATCTCGAGACCAACAATTTCAACTTATTTAAAGTTTAACCAGTTGACCATCAAGCTACAATCCTATTTGGTAGACTAATGCTAGTTAAAAGTAAGTAAGCTTATTACTTTTTTATCAAAAAGGGAAAGATTCTTTGATACTGATATATAATGCACATCAGAATTCTTCGTTGGTGAGAGCCTAACTCCATGGTCAATACTTGCCAAGTGCTACTCAGCACGATGGTGTCTCTCACAACCCGATGATTCTTTTATGCTATAGAGTGAAACTTAACCTCATCAATGCGATAATCGAAAATTATAAAGTTTGACAGGTATAAATAAAATGAAAATTAGTCTAAACAGAAGTAAGGAATAAAGAATGCTGAACTTTTCACCATAAAACTCGAAGTGGATATTACCTTTTATGGCCTGGAGATGTGTGGCTTTCTCTTTTGTGAATTGCTCGTAAAGTGCTTGGAATTTAGCAGTTTCGTCCTTCAAACAGACTTCACACTATAAAGAAGTCATAGTGGTTTTAACGCAACATCTGGAAAATGTGTTTATACAATGAAACTAGAAACAAAATTTAATGACTTCAAATTTGCTTTCATATAGTCTCCATTTCGAGTCGACGTTCTCCACTGACCTCTTTTGAACTTTTCAACAGTGTTTTTGCAAAACTTTGCCTGAAATTCGTTGGAGCAAATAAGTTGTGTTCATCCGTTTATAGCCGATTCAACGAAAAATCGAAGCGCAGCAGTATCCTGAACAACCTACCTGTCCTTCTCAAATTTAGATTTCACCTCCTCAATCATTGTTCTTATCTCAGTCGCTACACTGTAAATAAAATGCAATCAACATTCAGAACTTCGTCGTTCTAGTGCAGAACATGAGGAGTATTAGCTTAGGAAATACATAAACTCTGCCATTACAAGAGCGACATGAATTGAAGTTGAAAAACAGCCAAATATTCGGCCGAAACGGCGAATAAAGTCTAATCCAGTAACCTAAGTTCGAATCAGACTATCATTTCAATCTTTCAATGAAATCACATCAAGAAAATCATAAAATCAAACTACTGCTATGAGGTCAATCCAAATCTACCAGATGAAGGCGCATATTCAGAAATTTGAAAAACCAGAAATAAGTACAAAAGAATACACAGTTTCATCAGCTACATCCAATTAACTAATCATCAACAAGTTCAGATCGAGAAAAGCCATTGAAATTACCTTGAGATCGTCTCTTCATTCTTCTTCTGATCGTCCTTCTGAGCTCTCTCTTTGATCTGATTCAGCGCCGAAAATATCCCTTTCAGATCGCTGCAAATCATGAATAAAATAATCAAGCTTCTCCAAAATCACTGAAACAGAAATGGAAAACAGTACGTACTCGGAAAGATCGAGATCGAGGCCGATATCATCGTTACTGCGCTTCCTTTGATCGGAGCTCGTGAGATCGGAGCCTCGCTTTCTGGTTCTTGATTTAGCAGTAGGCAATTTCATGTTTCCCACCTGAATCGAGAATTTTAGAATTGAAGCTTTGAGAAGCGCACAGTTTCGAAACGCTCGGAGTTTTGAAAGACTTATAAATATCTTTCTGTAGCGTGATGGGATTTGGCGCGGCAGACTTGACTGTGTATTCAAAATTTTGAACCACCAATCATTTACCTACACGTTGATAATTTATTTTTAATTTTTTCAAGTGACGGATAAAAGTGAAATGTCAAGCGTAAAATATTTAATTTTAAATCATATAACCAAATTAAAATTAAATTTCAAATTCATAGATTAAAAAGGTAATTTTTCTTATATTTTTTAATTTTTCTTGATTTCAACCCCTTGTCGGGTGAAAAAAAAACATTATTATTTTTTATTTCAACAATAAATAAGAGAGGAGAATTGAGATTGATCATCTCTTTATAATCATGAAGTTGAAATAAATTAACATTAACCGATCAACTGCCACTCACTCAATAAATTAATGATCTCTTAATCATTTATACTATTGAATTATTATTAGTATTGATAAAATTCATTCCATTAGTTGGTCTCGAGGGAAAAATGATAACTAATAATAATAATAACTATGGAGCAAAGAATTAACCAACTAATTTCCTTTTCTTGAGTTTAGTGATAGTTTAAAAAAGAAAATTAGTATGTAGCGATAGAAAATCAAATTAAACTTATCTCAAAATTTATTATATCAAAATGAGAAGAATTTGGGTGCAATCTATGTCAGATTCACTCGGGCGCTCAAATCCGCCACCTCTGCCCTAACAACATCAATGGCAGCTCTTACATCTGAAGAAAG
>JBBMEF010000004.1:6322760-6335944 GCA_037832685.1 Sicyos baderoa
AAGGTATACTTGCCTTTGCAAATTGCTGCAAAACATTTATAATATTCGCATTTTGCGAATACACCTTAGCGCGGTCAGAGCCTTATTAGGTGCTGCCAATCTGGGTGTTGTTCATTGTAAATGAATGTGATTCTTCTTTAAAGCAGCACAATGTAGCCATTGAAGAAATTGATCAAAACAGCTGTTTGTGAACTAAATTTGATCTGAATTCTAGGATTTATTTGGCTCAATCCTTTGCTCAAAACTTTTTTTGTGGAGAGCAAATGACCTACTGCTATTTGTTTTCACGGATAGCATTTTTCTTATTTATTTCTCCTTCGAGAAAATAGCCCTTTATCGCCAAATTCGGTTGCACGTTTAATCATTTTTGTTTGTTAGCTTGTAGAATTTCTAGAAGATATTCCAGCATTTTAATTTTTAGAAGATAGTGTCATGAATGACCAAAACCGCTTTATAACAAGATGATGCAAGATTGGAAATCAAAGAGATCAGCAGAATTATAGAGGCAAAGCAGCTACAGCCATAAGAGCAGCAATTAAAGTAGAATTGGCCATTAAACCCTCAATTTAGTATTGTAATTTACAATTAATCCACACTAATAACAGTAGTGATCTTAAAGAGCAACACGCCACAATTATCGATAAAAAAAAGGGTGAAAGCAAATATGATTGTAAGGAAATGCAGACTAGATATTTCAGCAATGCAAATTGTTTGTCTATGTACTTAAGAGGATGAGACAAAATAATCATACATGAATTATTATTATGCACTGCACAATTCATTAATACCTTCAATCATCAGCTGGGAAGTCCTCATCTGAACCAGTATCAAGAAATGACCCAAGAGTTTTTCGCAAAAAGCTGAAAGTCTTATCGCCCTGTGTTTCAGATCAAGTGTTATAATTAAGGAACGCCTTAGCATAAAATGGGAAGGCTAAGTGATAATTTGGATAATCATTCACAGGTGTATACCTGTTTTTTCCTCTTCAAAGACTCTTCCAATTGAGCAATTTTTTCAGTACAGGTTTTCTCTTGCTCAGATATTAGGCTCCTTTCTTTCTTTCCTGTTGCAAATATGAAGGGAAATATATTAGATAATATGAGGTTCCACCTTAAAACCAATTGGCAATGAGGGGAGTAACCCATATCTCTTTTATAGTGTTGTTGGACTCTCATTTTTTCCAATGTGGGACAACTGTGAGATCCTAACACGAAGGGAAATGGGTATTAATAAAACGCTTTGTGCTGATTGATGCTTAAGTTCTTGCTTACTAAGTTGTTCATATTTTGCAAAGAGCCTTTCTTTCTCCTCTTCAAATTTGGAAATGGTATCTGCCAAAGCCAAACAACTTCTGAAATTAAAAACATAACACCAAAGAGTGGGGAAAAATCTATTTAAAGAACTATCTTGAAGATGAAAGGGGTGGCTTTTCTTAAGATCATAAGCCCATTGTCTGAGTATAGCAGGATAGTTTCCAGATTGATATTAGATGAGAGAATAAAATTATTTTCAATAATAAAGTGAAAGATTCTTCTATACTGATCTATCATGCACATCAGAATTATTTGCTGTGGAAAGAATTTCTAAACTCAAACATTATGGATGGAACATATATTGTTGTTTAGAGCCTATGCCTACTCCATGGTCAATACTTGCCAAGTGCCAATCAGCACGACGACGACGACTCTCATAGACGGATGATTCTTTTATTGTATAGGATGAAACCTAAGTCTCATGAATGCAATGGTGGAAAATTATAAAACATGAAAGCTGGGATTATATCATGCATTATTAAGGCCTCACGCCAATTAATATTTGATAAATAAAATGAAAATTAGTCTACACAGAAGCAAGATGTTAATAATACATATAACTTTTCACCATAATACTCAGAAGTGGATATTACCTTTTATGGCTTTGAGATGTGTAGCTTTCTCTTTTGTGAATTTCTCGTTAAGTGCTTGGAATTTAGCAGTTTCTTCCTTCAAACAGTTTTCACACTATAAAGAAGTCATATTAATTCTAAAGCAACATCTGGAAAACAAATGTATTTAATACAATGAAACTAGAAGCAAAACATAATGGCTTCAAATTTTCTCTTCGTTCTCCACCAACCTCTTTTGAGCTTTTGGATAGTGCTTTTGCAAAACTTTGCCTGAAATTGATTGGAGGAGATAAAATTCTTTCATTCGTTTATACTAGCGAATTCAACCGAAAATTGAAGCGAGAAACTATCCAGAACTCGTTCAAAACAGTTTTGAAACCTACCTGTCCTTCTCAAATTTGGATTTCACTTCCTCGATCATTGTTCTTATCTCAGTCGCTACACTGTCAATAAAATGCAATTAACATTCAACAAATCGCTTCAGCACACAGAATGACGAGAACAATTAGCTGATCCAGTCTGATCCAGCAATCTAAGTTTGAATCAGGCTATCATTTCAATCTTACAATGAAATCATATCAAGCAAATCACAAAATCAAACTAAAACTAAGGTCAGTTCAAATCTACCAGAAGATCAGCCGTATTCAGAGATTCGAAAATCAGAAACAAGCACAAAAGAATACACAATATCATCAAGAGTTCCGATCAAGCAAGCAAGCAAACAAACTAAAAGTACCTTGAAATCGTCTCTTCGTTCTTCTTCTGATCGTCCTTATGAGCTCTCTCTCTGATCTGATTCAGCGCCGACATTATCCCTTTGAGATCGCTGCACAAACCGTAAATACATCACAATCAAGGTTCTTCAAAATCACCGAAAAGTGTACACAGAAATGGAAAGCAATACGTACTCGGAAAGGTCGAGATCGAGGCCGATATCATCCTTGTTCCGCTTCCTTTGATCGGAGCTCGTGAGATCAGGATCTCGTTTTCGGCCTCTTGATTTAGCAGTTGGAAGCTTCGTTTTCCCCATCTGAATCAAGGTTGAAGAGAACTAAAGAATTGAAGATTTTTGAAGCGCTTAGAATTTTGAATCGCCTAGGCGTTTATATATACCCTGCCGAAGCGTGATGGGCATTTGGCGCGGCAGACTCTCGCTTGGCTGTGAATCCAAATTTGTAAAAAAGAATAATTGGTTAAATTACTTATTAACCCCCTCCAATATTTCACACTCAATGAAAAAAAAGCTTGTAAAAATAATGTTGCTGCCCAGGATCGAACTGGGGACCTTTAGTGTGTAAGACTAACGTGATAACCACTACACCACAGCAACTTATTGATTAAGGGTCATAAATTTTAAATACATATAGACTAAACGTAACTTTCAAATATCAATGTTTAATAACTTTCTAAACTCATTCATTTTTTTTTTTAAGTTTCTAACTCATTCAACCTTTTTTTTAATATGGATGAGCTAAATTTTATATATTAAATTCTTTAACTTCAATTTTGTAATTATTTATTTATTTATCTATTTTTGTAATTAATAGATTAGGAATTCAATTCATGACATTTAAAATTATTTTCTTACAATAAATAATTTTGTAAAAATAGTCGAGATATATTATTTTTCTCGAACACCCACAAATATATAAAAATAAAAGCTATATTTATTCTGCATGATTAAAAAAAAAGGTCAATTTGATCACACATTTATTACTTCCAATCAATGTTTTGAGGTCAATGAATTACTTATAAATACTAATTATTATTAGATGATTTTTCATGTATAACAAAATTTGGCTAAAAAATTACATGTATAGCACAAAACTAAAAATAATTGCACATATACCAAAATTTGAGTGATTGAACTCAGTTGAGCTCAATTAATAACTAGTGATTGAACTCAATCAGTTGAGTTTAAATTGATTGAGTTCGATTGAGTTTAATCACTCAAAATTTTGATATAAACAAATTTTTGATAAAAATATGCTATAATTTTAATAGATGACCCTGAAGTCGGTATACATAACAAATTTATTCACTATTACCTATATTTGTAATTATTTTTAAAATTTGAGTAGTCGAATACGATCTAGTTAAGCCCATTTTACGAGGCCCATATTTGAGTCCAATTTGAAGGAGAACATAAAATAAAATAAGCCCAATAACAAAACCTTAGAATCCCGCCTAGTTATTGCAGTGTTCTTCTTCATCTCTCGAAGGCGAGCTCTGTCATCTATGGATCAGAAGCTCTTCTTCAAATTCTTATCAAGCTATGCAGTGGCTGGGCGATCTTTCCACACGAATCGATTGAAACGGGCGAGTCTGTACGCGAGAATCAGCCCACTCGGCGATCCCAACGTCAGCGTGGAGCCGGAGCTCGAAGCCTGGGTTCACAATGGGAAGAAGGTCCGAGTCGCTGAGCTTCAGAGAATCATTCACGACCTCCGAAAGCGAAAGCGCTTTACGCAAGCTCTTCAGGTTTGATTTCTTCTTTCTTCTATTCTTAGTGCTCTTTAGAAGAGTTTCTTTCAGGAAATGTTTATAGAGGAAGAGATCGTACCAATTTATCAATGTATTCACTGAATTCCTTTGAGTAACTCCATTAGTTCACCTCCTCAAGGGTCGCACGGTCGTCGAATTTGGAGACCTGGGCTTTGAAGGTGTGCTCCTTCGAGACTCAGTTAATTTAGCTCTCATGTGCTCCTTCGAGACTCACCGTTAATTTAGCTCTCATGTCTCCATTCCTTCCATGTCTACCGGTGCGGCGGTGCCTAGGGAAGTTATTTCACCGTTTCAAATATAAAAAAGAAAAAAAGAAAAAGTTCCATTAGTTAAATCATAAAGTGTTGCTTAGAGGTTTTGCTTTCATGGTGATCACTTGTATAGAAATTAATTTCGTACAAATTAGCTTGACAACCAAAGTTAGTTGATACGAAGTTGTCCCAAGAATAGTCAAGGTCCACGTAAGTTGACCATCCCATTAACTAATGTAAAAAAACTAATTCTATAGACTTTCAGCTATGGAATTATGTCTTTTATCCCTCATTTAATCTGGAGTATAATTTTACTTCTAGGAATCTAGCTGATAGAATGACTGAAACATCATATGATCCTATCTAAAAAAAAAAAAATCATATGATCTAGAAATTTGTTTATTTAAATCATGTATTGGTGGAGTTCTTTGTAATTGATGATGGGTGTAAATGCAGGTGTCCGAATGGATGAAGAAAACTGGTGCCTGCATATTTTCACCAACTGAGCATGCAGTGCAATTGGATCTAATCGGCCGAGTACGAGGATACCTTTCTGCCGAACGCTATTTCGATCAGTTGAAGGAGCAAGACCAGACTGATAAGACATATGGCGCTCTTCTGAATTGCTACGTTCGGCAGAAGCAAGTTGAAAAATCCCTATCCCATTTGCAAAAAATGAAAGAAATGGGCTTTGCAACTTCACAGCTCACTTACAATGACATCATGTGCTTGTATACAAATGTTGGCCAGCATGACAAGGTCCCTGAGGTGCTAGCGGAGATGAAGGAGAAAAATGTTTCTCCCGACAACTTCAGCTACAGAATCTGCATCAATTCGTATGGTACGAGACGTGATCTCGAGGGGATGGAGAATGTATTGAAGGAGATGGAATCTCAACCTCATATTGTCATGGACTGGAACACTTATGCAGTAGTTGCTAACTTCTTTATAAAAGAAAATCTTACTGATAAGGCAGTTGATGCCTTGAGAAAATCAGAAGTGAGACTGAAGAGTAAAGACAGAATTGGACATAACCATCTAATCTCGCTTTACGCGACCTTAGGAAACAAGGATCAGGTGTTGAGATTGTGGAATCTGGATAAAAGTGCCACTACAAGATTCGTCAATAGAGACTACATCACAATGCTCGAATCTCTAGTGAGACTAGGTGAACTCGAAGAAGCTGAAAAAGTGCTGAAAGAGTGGGAGACCTCTGGGAATTGCTATGATTTTCGAGTTCCTAACACTGTCTTTGTTGGGTATATCAACAAGGGAATGTGTGAGATAGCCGAAGCTCTGCTCGAAGACTTGATGGAGAAAGGAAAGGCTACGACGCCAAACAGTTGGGGTGCTGTGGCTGCTCAATACCTGGACAAGGGCGAGACTGTAAAGGCGGTAGAGTGCATGAAGGCAGCCCTGTCCTTACATATGGATAAGGGATGGAAGCCTAATCTTCGGGTGATCACAGGGATATTGAATTGGCTTGGCGATAAGGCCAGCATTGAGGAAGTAGAAGCTTTTGTTGGCTCATTGAGATCTGTCATTCCAGTTAACAGAGAAATGTATCATGTCTTGATGAAGGCTCATATAAGAGGTGGTAAAGAGGTACATAATCTGTTAAATCTAATGAAATCTGATAAAATAGATGAAGATGAAGAAACAAAGAAAATTCTTGGCACTTGGCAAGAATCAACTGAACTTAAGAGCATTGGCTGATTGTTTTCTTATTGTATCTCATTAATGCAATATCTTATTTATCAAATGATTGGAATGGTACGAGAGGTTCTCGAAAAACTTACATAAACTTCTACAAAAAGCAAGATTTCGTCTGTAACAATTTATCATTAGTTTAACCATCCTGGATTGGTTTAATGGTCAAGATGGCCTTAGAGATCTAGAAGATGATGAGTTTAATCCATATACTCCATAAGAATAATTAAGGTGAACATAAGTTGGTTCGGACATTATGAATATCAAAAAAGAAAAAGAAAAAAAATCATTAGTTAACATCAGAAACTAGTCACTTTTCTTAGATGGAAAAGTTGTAAGATATTAAGAAAAGTATCATCCTCTCTTTGGACGACATCATTTTATTTATATACGAGTATCTGAATCTACTTACGTACATCTTGGCTATTTTTATGAAACATCTTACT
Source organism: Sicyos baderoa (assembly GCA_037832685.1). NCBI lineage: Eukaryota > Viridiplantae > Streptophyta > Magnoliopsida > Cucurbitales > Cucurbitaceae > Sicyos > Sicyos baderoa. The sequence goes on from JBBMEF010000004.1 coordinate 6,329,558, forward strand.
AATTCTACTCCATTTAGTTACCAAGGTAATTCGTGGTTAATGATTGTCCTAGACTAACTCATAATCTCTACCATACTCTTATTTGACCATTAAGTCAATCTAGGAAGGGTAATTAAAAATAATAATTTATTTTGCTACAAAATACCTAAAAAATTTCCACTTTCATGTAATATCTTTATGAGCAGCAGGCTGTTAACCAGTTGTCAGGGATGCAGTGAAGTGTGGCTAATATAGACCAGAAACCAAGTTGGATTTTTAAACCACAAACTGGTTAAAACAGTGAGCCCACAGAACTTTGGATTTAAAGAATTGTGAATAATTCCATTGAAATAGAGATCAAAGAACCTATAAATTGGAGCAGCTAGTGTTTCCTGTATATTTCAGTTCAACTTCCTTATCTGAATATTTACATAAATGAGATGTGATTAATTTACGTGCAAATTAAAGAGAAAATAGATGGTGAACTTAGCATGACACAAGCTTACCAATTGAAGTTCATATTTACTTGATGAAAGCAACTGTACAACCATAATTCATAGGACTCTCCTGATCATACTTAGCCACACGCGGATGGCTTCTCAAGGTCTTAAGTACATGTTCCTTAACAGCTCCTGTGCCCATTCCATGTATGATAAAGAGAACTGAATTTGGCCCTCTTGAAGAGATCGCCATATCGAGATGATAAGAAGCTTCTTCTACTCGCATGCCACGTAAGTCAACCGTGTTCTTCGAAGTCTGCACGACTGCACCATAGGAATCTTCATCTTTAGTTCCGTCTGAAGTTCTAACAAATTCTCTGCTCTGTCGACCCTACACATTCAACAATGATGGTGAGATTTGCATCGTTGTGTATGAATCAGGCAGATAGTACTGGAGTTAAGTATGAATTTTAATGGGCTGTAATGAGAAAAAATGTCGATAACATAAATGTCCAATGATTTTTGTTTTAATATCCATAAATATGACAAACAAACACCCCCAAAAATCATATCCATAAATATGATTTTTGTTTTAATATCCGTGAGTATTCAAAACAAGCTTACGTGTATCTCGACAATTCTCAAGGACAAGTCGTCTAACCCTACAATATTTGGTAGTAGAGGAAACTTGTAAGAAATTAATTACTAGCAGGTGACCACCATGAACTGAACCACAACTATTTATGAGGTGTTTGGATGATGAGTTAGTTTGAAAAGTTATTTTGAGTAGTTGTAAATTGAGAAATTGCAACCAAAAACTCGATTGAATGTGATTTATTTTTTGAAGAGTTAGAGACAATAACTTGTTTGGACGTGGATTTGAAACAAGGAGTTATTTTGGGTAGTTAAAAATGAATAATTAGAAATGAATGGTTAAAAATGAGTTATTTTGAGTAGCTAGAAATGAATAGTTAGAAATGAGGAGTTATTTTGAGTATTAAAAAATGAATGATTAGAAATAAGTGGTTTGAAATGAAGAGTTATAAATGAGGAGTTGTTTTGAATACTTACAATAGCTCGTTTGAATGCAGTTCTTTTAAGAAGTATTTAGTAAATACTCATTTCTAAATCCTCCATAAATTCAGCAAACAAACACCACCCCCTTGGTTCCCAAAAATGTCAAATAAAATCATGGGAAAATATGAGGGTAGCCTTAGTTGAGTAAAGTTTCCCAATACTCAGCAGTGGCTTAATCATTAATGTGCAGACAGTTTAGATTCACAAAAGATGGGAGTCTAGAAGAGAAGATACCTGTCTCTTAGAGTATGAAGGAGAACTAGCAGCAGCTATCTTTTCACTATTTCGAAGCGCTTTGACGTTGCTTTTCTTCACTCGGACCTTTATTTTACCATATTGCACAAGGATTGTTTCCTCATCATCAGACACTTCCACAACAGTCGCTAACTTATTCCCGAGACCCGCTACGAACACTTGTTCTCCCAACTGGGGTGTATAGGAACTTGTATTTGCAACACTGCGGCCGGAGCTGTCTGTTGGGCCACAAGCTTCACAAATTGAAGCAATTGCGGATTCTGCCTTCCTAATCAACGAACTCAATTGACCAGAACCAACCATTTTCAGTTGCTCTTCAAACTCCTGTATGACAGTTTCTATCTTCGACTTTACTGCCTCGGCTTCTTGCCGAGCTCTTCTGGTTTCGAGAGCCTTGAGAGCTTTCTCACGCTTGTCAAGATCTTCTGCCTCATCCCAAATCTACATCAATGAGTTAAATGATGAGATCAAAACCATAAGGTGTTGGATTGCCATTGGTTCTGATCATGCACATGAAATCTTTTGAACTTTGTTGAATGGTATACTAATCTCAATCCTTTCAGAAGTGCTTTCTGAATGTCACCAATTGCTTTATGCATTTGGCAAGCTACTAAAGTTTTAAGAAATATCAATATTTAAAATGATAATTACATTTTGATTGAGCAAGTTTTTCCTATTAACATGCAACCAATCGGAATAGAGGTTATCTAGAAACAAAGGCGTATGTTAAGAGCAAAAGATCAAGTCACAGAAAATAATCAGCTATTATGATCCAAACGATAAATTGTGCACCCATCATTAGGTAAGAATTTTATCTCGATCACATGGCTGATACAAACAACCAAGCCCAAGACCAAATGACCACATAAAGCAAGATAATACTTAACAGCATAAAGCCAAAAGAAACATGAAGTGCACACAAGATATGTATCAATTTCCCTTCCTGAGAGAGTTTCACTGGTAAATAAACATGCTAGCGACTACAAAATGGAGTAAAGAAAAAAGAAACAGATAAATGGAGCCCTGCAGACTCACAAATTTCTAAACTTTTACCTCGTTAAAAAGTGCAGAAGCTTCTGCATGAAGTGATGCAGCTTTCCTTCTTTGAGCTTCCAATTTATCTCTTTCCCCTATTAGTGATTTAAAGAGCAAACCTCTACGTTCATCCTGCCTTTCTGGTGTAAGATCCGTCATCCATTTCTTTGCACGTTCTATAATGGCGGGATCAAATCCAATAGATTCAGCAATAATTAAAGCATTTGAATCTCCAGTGATCCCCCACAGGATCTTATAGGTAGGTTTTAAAGTTTCTAGAGAGAATTCCACAGCTGCATTCTCAAACGAAGAGTCGCTATCTTTTATGCGAGTCAAATCTGCATAATGAGTAGTCACAATAGCTAGGTTTACACATTCTTTGAGATATTGCAAAATGCTGGTAGAGAGAGCCACGCCTTCTGAAGGGTCAGTTCCACTGCCAATTTCATCAATAAGGACTAGGGATTCATCTGAGGATACTTCTAATATTTTACAGATCCGCGAGATGTGCCCGCTAAAAGTTGAGAGATTTTGTTGCAAAGACTTCAATCAAGAAAACAATGTTAGACTCAACTTTAACTCAAAAAGCTGACAACCTATATGGTTACAGTAGGAAGACTTGAGCATTCTACCTGGTGATCTCCAATGTCAGCCAGAACAAGATCAAACCATGGAAGTTTCGGGAGGTTCTTAGCGGGCAAGTACATGCCAGCCTTAGCCATAAGAGATGCTAGGCCCAGAGTCTTGATGGAAGCAGTTTTACCTCCTGTATTAGGCCCTGAAATCACAACCACTCTAGTTTGATGCTTAATTTTAATGTCTATTGGCACTGGAAAACCAGTGATGCTTCCTGAAGAACCTTCACTATCAACAATAGCACTATCTCTCATGTCAAATTCACCTACATTTGCAGAGTAAGATAAAACATTATCTGAGGAACTTCTTAGTGAGTAGTTGAGCAGCAATGGGTTCTGAATAGCATCAATATCTACGGATAATGTATTTTCAGTAATACTAGAATTTAAGCCTTCATACCCCTTGGCCTTGGGTGAGAAACATGGACAAACCCCACTCATCCATCGAGCATACGCCGCCCTGGCCAAAGCAAGATCGAGTTCAAGAATTCTATCCAACAAATACTTTATATGGTTTTCTGACTCTGATATTTCTTTTGTTAGCATACTCAAAATGGCTATTTCCTCAGCCTTCTCAGAACTCGAAAGCCTAACATCCATGTTGTTCAAATCGACTGCATCCCTGGGTTCCATAAAGTAAGTAGCACCAGAACTACTGGCGCTCAAGACAATACCATCTGGAACCAATTTTTTGTGTGTAGCTCTAACAGCAACACACATTCTCGCCCGGCGCTTCGTAATCAGAGGCTTGTCAATCCCACCAGCCTGATAAATTTTAGAGGATACTGCCTTTAACAGAGAATCTAACTCTTCCATATTTCTCTTCTTCTCCAAGCGAATGAGCTCCAAGTCTTCACTGGCTCTATCAAGAATAATTGAGTAGTTGCAATCGATGCAATATTCAATTTTCCTTTCCAAATCCACCAGGAAATTGCAATTCTGAAGTATTTCAAGCAAGGGCGTGAACCTAATGAATATAATTAGACAGATTAAATCGTATCAACTACAACCATACCATCTGTTCACGTTTCATTTCATCAATTAAACTTATCGGGTGTTTTGACTCGAGGAATTACAAATGAACATTTACAATTCTCCACAAAAAATCACAACAAAACGAGTAATTGCAACATTCAAAATAACTACTAATTTCTAATCACTCTTAATTTCAAAGTCACTCATTTGTGCAACCTCTTTCCAAAATTCATATTCAAACAAACTATTGGCGCAACTACCTACACAAATTCACATTCAATCGAGCTATTGACCGCGATTCCTATTGCTACAACTACAATTTCTAATCACTCAAAATAAATCTTCATTTTAATCAGTCAAAATAACTACTCATTCAAACACCTCACCCTAACGCGAATTAAACAAAAACAAACAATGTAGAACAAATTTCACGAGAACATTACCTACGAGAAGAACAGCCATCAACAGCCAAATCCTGCAGTTTCTCAAACAACTCCCAAGCACCTTTCAGAGTACGTCGCACAGAACACAATTCAGCAATAGTAAGCAATGTTCCAGAACTCGCCGAATTCAAAATTCCAGAAACATCTTCGATTCCCGAAAAATCCAACCGCCGAGAAACCACAGGCACAGCCGCAGTCGTCTGATCGAGAAGCTTCTGGCTCTCCTCCCTAGTCCGGCCAAATCGGACATCAGCCTTCTGAGCCACGGCAAAGGCCATGGAAGTCGACGTAAACGCGGAGAGTTGCTTACAGATCGAACTCCATTCCAGAACCCTAAGCGTCTCGTTGTGAAGGGACTGAGAAGTAGCGATGCGGACGGACGCCGGTTGATGAGCGCCGGCGAGTGAAAGGGTGGGCCTGAGAACTCCGGCGAAGATGCGGGGAGTTCTGGTAATGGAGACGAAGCTGTGGCTGATCTCCATTGGGAGGATGAAGAAGGTGAATGGAAATCTTCTGTGGAGAGGATTTCAATGAGGATGGCTTATCCAGTTCAGTCGCTGAGCTTTTTCCTTCTCCATTGGCGTTGGTTTCAGCAGCCTTTGATTATCCTCGCGGACGTGTCCGAGTCCGGGCTTCGAAACTTCCACGACATGTATTTCGATTCGCATGTCAAAAACGACATGTCGTTCTTTTTTAGCAACTTAAATTACTAATGTTAAATTTAATCAGGTAAATTTTGAAATGGATAGATTTTAATCAAGTTAAAAATTGATATAATTAAAATATGGAAGCTAGAGTTTGTTATTTATAACAAATTTTCTAATTAAAATAGCAAAACAGAAAGGTGTTTTAGTTTTTTCTTCTTTTTTTTTAATAGAAAGGTGTTTGAGATTGACACTCTGATTTTTTTAATGTAATAGTAAACATATTTAAAATAGTGTTTTTAGTTTTCTAATTGAGTATTTGCCCAGTAGATTAAAATCTTATAACCATCATAATCGAGCTTTATCCTTGTAAGTTGTAATTATTTAACTTAAAAATAGTCTCTCATTCATTGTGTATTAATCAAGAGATAATGGCCATACCCAAAGTAGGAAGTACTAAATGGGTTAGACATGACTGCCATAATTATAAGAAAATATTTTTTTAAGTGTATTAATACTACATTGTTTTTTTTTAAGTGTACTAAATCAGAGCTTTGCTCCCCTAATATCGATGGCAGTACTAGTTGATCAACGAAACTACATTGCTCTTTCACAAATCATCCTAAGTTGACATGTGATAGGATCAAATAACTTGAATTGTTAAAGTGATTGATATAATTCATAGTTGGTTTGAAATGGACCTATGGCTTCTAGATCTCTCGAGCTCACTGATAACTCTCAAGAAGTGAGAGTTAAAGTAGGGAAAATAGACACAAAAGCGATATAAAATGATCGATAATTAAGACAAAGAAGATCGCTAATGATCTTAACTTCGCTTACGACGAACTTCTTATAGTTTTCTGAGTAAGAAGTTAATTAAAGTGTTCACTCTAACGAATAGCAT
>JBBMEF010000004.1:6336044-6360233 GCA_037832685.1 Sicyos baderoa
TATACAAACCAAGTAAAAAAAAACAAATTAGTCTAGATAAATATATATATATATATATATATATATATATATATATATATATATATTGGTTTGGAATTGGATGGATAAATTAATAATGGTTTAATGAAGACTCCAACAAAAGCGGCATGACTATGATCAAGTGTTTTTTTTTTTTTTTTTGAGATCAGACTATGATCAAGTGTTAATTAAGTTCGAATCAGCTCTTATTTAGTTTGGATAGAAGTCTTATTGTATCTCAAATGTTCTAATTATATGAATATTGTACCTCCAATGGTAGAGTAAAATGATATATTTGGTAAAAATAATCGAAATGCGCACAAATTGAATCGAACATTCATGATTATTCAAAGTTATTACAATTAAGATAAATTATAAGTTTGATCCCTAAATTTAAAGAAATTTAGAGTACTTTAGTCCCGATAGTTTAAAAAACTAATATTTAGTTCCTATGATTTGACGTTTTCAAAACTAGAATTTAGTCACTATAATTTGATAAAAAAAAAAAAAAAAATAGCCCTTATTATTTCTAATTGTTAGCGAATTGAATACATGAAAGTTAGTTATTCATATATCAATGATAGCCGTGTGAGTTTGTATCAAAAACTTTGAGCTTTGATATCAATTGTTAATGAATTGAGTACGTGAAAGTGGGTGATTGAACAAAAATAATAGCATGAATAGCTAATTTTACATACATAATTCACGGTGATTACAAATGACAATAACTAAATTCTAGTTTTAAAGATTATAAAGACTAAATTTTAATTAGATTCAAACCATAAAAATTAATTTATTTTTAAAATCATAGAGATTAAAGTTTAACCGGACGAAATTAAACAACCGACCAAAACACGCTTGTTTTAGATTTGATCACTGTCATGTCATTTCAAGTTAAGCTATGTCAGACTTTCCATTCATCGTTCAACAAATTTCTACTTTAAAGATGATTTTAATTAAAACTTACAAAAAATGAAGTGGGTATCTTTAACTATTTTATAATGTAGCCTTTATTGTTTGTTCTCGAGTTGTTCTTGCATGTTCGCTTCTCACCTTAACAATTTTATGAAGAAAATCTAAGATGTTTTTTCTTTATGTTCTATGTTGCGGACAAAATTCTGATGTGAAGCAAATTTGTAAGAGCTTTCAAATCCATGGCATTTGAGCAACGGAAAACTCTCAAGTTTAAGGCTTGCTTTGACTGCAACATTTGCCTAGATTTTGCATTTGAGCCTATAGTTACCCTGTGTGGCCACCTCTATTGCTGGCCTTGCATTTACAAGTGGCTTCATGTCCAAAACGCCTCATTCGCCCCCGACAAGCCTCCACAGTGCCCAGTTTGCAAGGCCGATATTGCCCACACGACAATGATCCCTCTATACGGCCGTGGTCAAACAGCGGAAGGTGCTGAGGTCAATGCCAAAGGGCTGCCCATACCTCCTCGGCCATCAGCCTTCGGTAGTAAAGATCTGGCACCTATTAGATTCGATAATGCTTCAGATGAGCAGCTTACTTATAGAGACCTATATCAGAATCAAAACTACAATGATGATCGATATGATAGTTATGATGATGACGAAGACGAAGACTCCAGCATCTCATCATTTAACCTCGAACACAACCCGGTCAATAGTTTTCACCATCCTACAGCAAGGATGTTCGGGGAGGTGTATGGTAGGTTGTTTGGGAATTCAGAAAACTTACATGTGCACCAAAATTCTTATGCTCTAACTGGAAACAACAGTCCTCGGTCGAGAAGGCATGAAACTCTGGCCGAGCAGTCACTTAACAGGATGTCATTATTTTTCTTCTATTTCTTTGTTGGATGCCTTGCTCTCTTCTAGTTACAGTTGGGAGCTTCTGTAGTTTTTTTTCATAACCATTATTGTAAAGGAATATGAAGCTTTGGAGCAGTGAATGAATTAAACAAACACACTACACTCTGGATAGCTATGATTCATTTCTTACAGGGACAAATAGTTATATTGGGGAGAGGGATTCGAACATGTAATCTCATGGTTATTAGGTTATACAAGATGCCAGTAGAGCTTAACTCTTGTTGGCATCAGTAACAAACAGTTACCAGTCTTTCATTTCTTATTTGTTAATAACCAGAAAGTCAGAGTTTAGCTCCCCTATAAGCCGGAGTACCACACCTATTTCAAGGCTCAAATCCTAGAGATTTTTTCTTTTTAACTCACCTAATAACTCTAATCTGAAACCACTAAGCCAATATGACAAAGAAATCCCAAACGCTTACCAACGAGATCGCCCCTTGAGGATCAATAGTTGACCAATCCTTTTATTTCAAAAGCTAAGAAAACCTAAACAAAAGGTGTTGGCAGAGTGTTCTTTAAGAATTAAAGTAAGTAGTCAAATTATGCACATTCATCATCACACTCTATCAATACATCATGAGAAACATAAGATTTAGCTTCAGCCCTCAACAAATCAACGACTTTCTCAGCTTCTTTTACATCTTGCTTGCCATCTAAAAAAGTTGCCAAAATTTCCTTGAAGTGTTTCAATTCAGATGGGCATAAAGTGGCTGCCTTTTTCAGTGTGTCAACTGCTTGAGGTAGTTGATCTTTCTGAATATATCCGCTTGCCAAATAGCACCACGAATTGATAGAAAACTTGCCTCTACCAGTCAATGTCTCGTTTATGAAGGCTTCAGCCTTCTCCATTAGACCTTTTCCGCAATATGCATCGAGCAACATGTTTGGAATTCGCAAGTCATACGACAGTTTGCGGGTCTTCCACTCCTTGAAAATATGCTCGGCAGCTTCGATATCATCCAATATCAAAAGTGATCTCATCATACTGATATAACCTTTGTTGTAGACTTTTGCCTTCTTGTAGAGATTCCAGACGCGGTGTACCTCGTCTTTCTTTCCATTTGTAGCATATAGTTTGAGAAGGCTGTCAAAAGCAGAAACTTTCCTTTTGGCCGTTGCTAGGAGACCTTCTGATTTCCTCAGCATAGCAAGGGATTTGTCTACTAATCCAACTTTAAGGTAACCATTTGCAGCAATGACACAACAGTTCCAATCTAGAACAATTTTGGGATCTGATTCCATTTGTTCCATAATCTTATCGACTCCCTCGATATCAGATGCAGCAGCGTATGCACTCAGCCGGATGCTATATGTGAATCGATCATAAGAAACGCCCTTTTCTTCCATTTCTTGCATTAAAGGATCTAATTTCTCATATTGTCCAATTTTATAATAAATATTCATCATGATATTGTATGGTAGGGGAGTTGTATCAAACCCCATTTCCTTCATCTTTTGCAGGACGATATTGGCTTTATCCACACACTTTTCATGGGCATAGCAGTTTAAAAGAGCTACATGAACCTGGAACTTTTTCAATTGACTTGGAATGCTGTTGAAATAATCCTCTGCTTGTTCCAACCCATGAACTCTTAAGATCAAATTCATCCGTTCTGAAATATCAACAGCAGATGGTGGAAGGTATCTTTTATCACTTATCCATTTTGATATCTGAATAATAAGGGGGTTTCAAGAGAAGATTCAATACAAGAATACCGAATAATAAAACATAGCAAATAACTCAACTTCAACATGAAATCAACAAGCCAATAGTTCTCCACGACGTGGCTTCCTTTATTAGATAGTGTGGATATCCATCTCAAAATCAATTCGTGATGAGAGGAATAGTAGTCTACTTTTCTTATATATTGCTATAAGGTGTCTACTCTTTTCGACGTGGGCTCCTATTTTTTTTTTTTTTTTTTTTTTGAAAAAGAATCCTAACATATTTGTTACACTTGCAAGTTCAACATTTTTCAGAAGAGCTAACAACTTAGATAGAGAAACATTTTCCAGACGTGAAAATTACCTATGCAGCAACACAAGGTATTGGCAGAGCTGCAATGTGTGTCACAATCACACTTGATGGTAGTACGTCGTAACCCCACTTGTGCGGCCCGAGTCAAAGAGGGGTCACGAGTCAAAGAGTGTGACCGTGACATGATGCAACTATCAATGACAAAAATAAACTATCTGATACAATTTCAGCCCAAATCAACCATCACTTGTAATCGACGAGGTAAAAAGAAAATAGTCTAAACTTGTTTCATGGCGATTTAATTTCATGGCTTCATTGGGTAGCAAATAAAATCCCAGTGCCCATTTTCTATAATCATCCAAACAAATCTATCAGATTATCACTGTGTATATTGAATGACGCGCTTGTAAGCAAATCAAATATCACGACATTATGAATGAGTTAAAAACGAGAAATGAAACCTGAAGAGCATGATTGAAGCGCTTGTAAATCCTGAATTCCTTGACGATCCTTTGAAGTTCGTCTCTCTGAAGAGGCTTGCCTTCAAGCACCCACTGATCGAGAACAGGAATTACAGAGACATTAGGGTCACCCACCGGTGAAATCCTTCTGTAAAGTGAATCCTTCGAAGTTGTGGAGTAGAAATGCAACAATTCTCTTTGGAATGCAATCACATGCATTCGTTTTCCTGGAAGGAAAAGCTTCATTTCGAAACCCTAAAAAATGGAAATGGAGAAACTAAGCGCTGTTCTAGGGCAGCCAGTATAAACCCAACGTTTGAACTTTGAAAAAAATATAACAAAAAGAATTGTGTTGCTGCCCAGGATCGAACTGGGGACCTTTAGTGTGTAAGACTAACGTGATAACCACTACACCACAGCAACCTTGTTGTTATTTTTGGACAATTATTTCTACTAAACATTAAAGAGAAAAAGACAACCCACGTTATAGGTATATGAAATTGCGAATAGCCAAAAAGAATGAAAAATAAAATGCTGCTACCCAGGATCGAACTGGGGGCCTTTAGTGTGTAAAACTAACGTGATAACCACTACACCACAGCAACTTTGATGAAATTTGGTGAAAAATAAAAGTTTACTTAAACACTAAAGAGAAACAGTAAACTTCCATTTTTGTTATGTTTGTGACCATTTTGTTTTTTGTTTTTAAAATTTAAGGCTACAACTATTATGTTTTTATAGGTTTTTCTCTTACTTGGATGCTTATTTCTTACCTATATTATTAAAAATCAAACTAAAATTTAAAAAATAACAAAATAAAAAATGTTTTATAACTTATTTTTTGAAATTTGGTTAGTATTCACCTATTTTCTTAAGGAGAGATTAACACATTGAAGAAAAGATGGAACATATTGTAAAAAATATGAATAAATTTAAATTTAAATATTTAAAATAAAAGACTAGTAACTATCAAATGAGACTTTAATATTTATATTTCAAAATAAAATTTTTAATTTATAAGATAACAAAAACGTTAGTTATATAAGTTATATAAAACAATATTGATTAAAAGGATGAAAAAAATTAAATATATTAATAAAATAATTATTTTAATTTTAAAAAGAAAATAAATGTAAAAGTAAAGTAAAATTAAAACGAGTATTATTAAAATAGTTTAAAAATAAGACTAAAGTAAAATTAGATAGAAAGTAAATAAGACAATTTGCCTATATTATTTTACTTTTAATTTGTTTAGAGGGGCCTAACTATTAAATGGATGATTGACACAATAATATCTTGATTTAATTTAACATCACCATTACTCGAGAATTGGTATGTACCTGTTCTCGTGATTTGTAGCTAAACAAATAAGGTGGGCCTAAGTGAAGGAGGCCCGTATTAATTTCTGTACTTTGAAGGAGCCCATAAGCCCAATAACAAAACCTTCCTAAAACCTTTAACCCGCCCCGTTGCTTCTTCTTCTTCTTCGTCTTCTTCATTTGAAGCTTTGTTCTCTGCGGATCTCATCGATGGACCAGCTGTTCTCCAAAGCCTTAACGCGCTATGCTGTAGCTGGAAGATCTTACCACTCGATTCGATTGGAAAAGGCGACTCTGTACGCGAAAATCAGTCCACTGGGCGATCCCAGCATCAGCGTGGGGCCGGAGCTCGATGGCTGGGTTCAGGAGGGGAACAAGGTCCGGATCTCTGAGCTCCAGAGGATCATCCACGACCTTCGCAAGCGAAAGCGTTTTACACAAGCTCTCGAGGTTTGGATTTTTCTTTGTTTTGATTTGAGTAGTAATGTAATGTTAAACAAGCTCATTAGCATTGGCGTGCAAGAATGATGAAATGGATTTATGTGGAACAAATAGACGTTTGATCACTGGTTTAGTTAGTACTAAATATGGTTATTCTGTTAATTATCAATTCTCATAGGACACTTAGATTAGGGCTGTACTATTGACTGATTACTCACGCTTTCAAATACAAATTGTATTCTTCGTTGTTATCACCAACTTTCTCTTCGTCTCTTACTTCCTGTAATTTTGTCAAGTAAGATGTGGAGGGAATTTTTTATTTTTATTTTTATTTTATTTTGATGGGAAAGGTAACATTTCATTGATGTATGATAAGTACAAAAGGTATGGGGCATTATAAGAAACAATGTCAATTAGCAAATAAGTAGCCGAGACTATAATTACAAAATGGGTGAGAGATCTTGCCCCAAGTTAATGCTAAATGAGTAATAGAATAAAATATAGAATAGTGAAGATCCTCCTTATCTTTGAAGATTATGTCATTTCGGGTCATCCAAATCTTCCAAAAAAACTGCTGCAATGAAGTTGTTCGAAATGGTGCGTCAAGTGAGAAGTAAGTGCCTTCTCGAAGAGTTTCATTTTGGAAGTGTACATAGCCTAATCGTTAACGTTCAAGTCTTTGGATTACGGAGAATGAGGCTGTATCAAATTATCAATAGGGTTTACGTTGGTTTTCCATGTGAAGAAGCCAAAACTACTTTCTTAGGTTCTTTGATTCAGTGAATTTGTTTAACTTCATTAGTTCACATAATATGAACTAACTCATTGATGTATGTTTTCTTTTATATTCACGACTGTTTGGGTAAACAGTAAACTTACACGTAACTAGCGGCTAGTCTCACTTGACAAACCTTTAATTTTACTACATTTGGTTGCCAATTTTTTTTATAAGATATCAAATCTTAGGTAGTGACAACTATGGTTTGAACTTATTTCTTCTTATATTATTTTCATGTGCTTGTTTCCCATTTGGCCAATCTGAGAATGGTTGATTAAATTATGTATTTTCTACTATAGCCTCTATTCAATCCATAGTATCATTTCACTTGCTTGGGGTTTAACACTGTTGATAATGATAGAATGACCACAACATTACATGAGCTACAAATATGGAGATTTCTTTGTAATTGATGATGAGTATTAATGCAGGTGTCTGAATGGATGAAGAAAAGTGGTGTCTGCATATTTTCACCAACCCAGCATGCAGTGCAGTTGGATCTGATTGGCCGAGTGCGTGGATATCTTTCTGCCGAAAGCTATTTTAATCAGTTGAAGGAGCAAAACCAGACTGTTAAGACATATGGGGCTCTCCTGAATTGCTACGTTCGGCAGCGACAAATTGAAAAATCCCTCTCCCATTTGCAAAAAATGAAAGAGATGGGTTTTGCATCTTCACAGCTCACTTACAATGACATCATGTGCTTGTATACAAATGTTGGCCAGCTTGACAAGGTTCCTGAGGTGCTAGCAGAAATGAAGGAAAACAATGTTTCTCCAGACAACTTGAGCTATAGAATTTGCATCAATTCGTATGGTGCGAGACGTGACCTCGAGGGGATGGAGAGTGTACTGAAGGATATGGAGTCTCAACCTCACATTGTCATGGACTGGAACACTTATGCAGTAGCCGCTAACTTCTTTATAAAAGCGGACCTTATCGATAAGGCGGTTGATGCCTTGAGGAAATCAGAAGAGAGATTGAAGAGTAAAGACAGAATTAGCCATAACCATCTAATCTCACTTTATGCGACCTTAGGAAACAAGGAGAAGGTGTTGAGTTTGTGGAATCTGAATAAAAGTCCTACTACGAGAATCATCAATAGGGACTACATCACAATGCTTGAATCTCTGGTGAAACTGGGTGAACTTGAAGAAGCTGAAAAAGTGCTGAAAGAATGGGAATCATCTGGGAATTGCTATGAATTTCGAGTTCCTAATATTGTCATTGTCGGGTATGTTGACAAGGGAATGTGTGAGAAAGCCAAAGCCCTGCTCGAAGACTTGATGGAGAAAGGAAAGGCTACCACACCAAACAGTTGGAATGCTGTGGCTGTTCAATATTTCGACAGGGGCGAGACCAAAAAATCCGTAGAGTGTATGAAGGCAGCGCATTCTCTAAACACGGATAAAGGATGGAAGCCTAATCTTCGTGTGATCATAGGCATATTGAATTGGCTTAGTGATAAGGGTAGCATGGAAGAAGTAAAAGCCTTTGTTGGCTCATTGTCTTCTGTCATTCCGAAGAACACAGGGATGTATCTTTCCTTGATGAAGGCTTACATGAGATGTGGTGAAGAAGATGAAGAAGAAGAGCACCTGGGCCATTCAATCAAATGAAGTCTGATAAAATAGTTGAAGATGATGAAGAAACAAAGAAAGTTCTTCGCACTCGGCAAGAAAAATCTGAAGGTTAGAACATTTGCAGATTGTTTTCTTATTGTATCTCATTATGACGTTGTCCATCAGCCAAACACACATGTTGCTTGTGTTTGAACGTTGCAAAATTTTATTTTTCAAAATCTTCTCTTGAAATGAGTAAAAGTAGCTGATGTTCACTTCCAATTTTGCTTCTCCTTGAAATGTCTATGTTTTTCGGTTTTAGTTTGGTGGGTTAATATAAAGTGCTCGGACACTCAGACTCGCGCCTAGACAAGTCTAAGTTCAAGGCGCATGTCTAGCTCTTTGCCTTGCATCTTGAGCACTTCAAGTAAAAAGGTGGGGTCATTCTCAAATATATATATATATATATATATATATATATATGAGAATTTGTATTGTATACCGATTTTAGGACCCTCTATTAAAATTATAGCACATTTTTATCAAAATACCAATTTTTCTTTAATTTTTTTAAAAATTCCGAGTGATTGAACTTAATCAGCAATATTTGATTGTATTCAATCAGTTGCTAAGTGATTGAGCTCCATCACCTTTATTCGATTGAATTAATCAATTAACAGTGATTGAACTTAATCACTTGATTACTTTCAAGCAGCTACTAGTAATTGAAATCAAATAAAAAGTTACTGAATTGAAATTGGGCTTTTTTGTCTTTTCAAATGGCCCATTTTGCCGTTTTTTATGTATGTGCAATTATTTTCAGTTTTGTGCTATAGATGTAATTTTTTAGCCCATTTTTATTATAAAAAACCCCATAAAAATAATGATTTTCTAACCATTCTTGGTGTTTTAACTTTATAAATTCATAGCTTATCATTTTAGTAACTACTATCTCTATCTAAAAGTCAGAAACTTCTTATTTTCAAGAAAGAATGAAAAATGAGTTGAATAGGATTCTCCAATCTCCCATTTGAATTTGAACAAACAGAGTTTTTTTTGCAACAGACGCCCCAGATTATTCTCTCCTATTTTTTATCTTATAACTTCTTTTTTTTTGTAACCATTTTTTATTTTTCAGTTACTTTTTATTCTCATATCCATTTTTTGTTTTCTATAATCACTTTTTACTCATCTTATAATTGTTTTTTTTTTGGTCATAAATAACCATTATCCATTATATTTTTGTATCATTCTCATTTTTGTTGCCTCAAACATCTTCAGTGTATTTTTTAAATTTATCATAGCAAGCAATCAACAGAATGAAATATGAATACCAGATTTTTTAGTCTTCAGACACTTATTCGTGAAGTTAATGTAAATTTGTTTTTATTTTTTGAATTTAATTAGAAATTCAAATACCATTGAAAAATCAAATGGTTATTATAGGTCAGACAAGTTGATAGTAATTGGAAGATAGCTTTATACCTCCAACTATGCTATCAATGGATGAATTTATTAGAAACATGGAGAGAAAATCCTCATGAAAGAAGCTTTAAACAATGGCTCATAGGAGTACCAAGATCATTTTGATTAAATCCCAACAAAGAGTGCAGTTCCAACATCCTAGAGCTGATCTTATTATATAAACAAAGTCTAGTACAGATATCAGTACCCTTCATGTTTTTATAACAAACTGCTTTTAGAAAGTATGACTCTTTATTCTTTACATCATTAGTGCATTAAAGTACCTATGAAGTCATAAGAACATGAACATTATTGGATATCAGACTCCTTGCTGGTTACTCTTGCAAGGATTGGGGTACCGCAGGCAGCCGGAGCGTGCTTCTCTTCGTATACGAGTTGCCCCCTAACGAAAGTGGCCAAAACTTTTCCAGACAGTTTCATTCCCATGTAGGCTGAAATACTCTGGTACAAGAATGACAAGACAAGACGAAATCAGCATAACTGCATAACAAGCTAACTCACTTTTTTTGCAACAGAAAACTCATGACAAATGTTGCCTAGGACGTGAGTGTATTCATGCTAGCTTACGTACGTACATATCGACTATTCTCATGAAACAAATCATCTAACTGTACGATGCTTGTTAAGGAAACCAGTAAGAAGTTAATTTCATCTAAAAGATTCTCTCAATATGTGCAATTTATATTCGATGTATCTGAATCTATCGAGTTAAAATGCTGGAAATATAATTCAGTCAAGGGAGAATTGCAACTTGAAACGAGTAAAAATGGATATATGAAGAGGAATCAGTGTTGAAATAGAAATCCAGACATACCGGATGTTTAATGTATACAGGAAACTTGTCATTGACGTCAAACTCTTCATCTGGTGCCCATGCTACAATATCTGCATCCTTTCCAATCGCAATAGCTCCCTGTAAGATAAAACTACAGTTTCTTATTCCATTAAACATAGTAAAAGATATAATATTTTATTTGAAGGTGCAATTGAACTTGCTATAATGTTAGTATTTCTACAATTATATGCAATTTTTCTTACCATTAGTGAAAAAAAAAAGTTTTTGAGGCTATTAACATACACTCATTATAGATCATGATATAACTAGCTTGTGAAGAAGACAATGGAAGTATCTCAATCTACTCTGCCAAAAAATGGGAATGTAAAAAATGAAAGTAGAAACTGTGAATATATTATGACCTTCAACTCTAGACCGGCAAGCTTGGCAGGCCGCTCACTCCACCATGAAGCGAGTTGCTCTATTGTTACTCCACGTTTCTTTGCATGTGTCCATGTTGCAGAGAGATCAAACTGCAGATTCTCAAGAAGAATTGATGTTACTATTGGTAACTTGATTGACAGTTAATTTTCTTGTCTATGCAACAATAAACCACTAGCACAACGAATCCAAGCTTTTCCTTCAGTTCGTGCCACGCAGAATATAAATGCATCTGGCGGTTTACTTGTTACGATTTACGAATAGGGAATCATCCCCATTTCTGTAAGTATTCATTCACAGGGAGCAACGATATATATTTCACCATCAATTTTAAATCTCTGTCTAAGGAGATCAACCAATCTCAAACAAGGAGTAGTTATAGGGCAAGGATATAAATGTCTGACAACCTAACAATCCAAACCCAAATAATTTTCAAGGACTTATTTAGCAAAATCAACGACAACAAACTTATTCTTAATCAACATTAAATATGGAAAGCCGACCTGCAAAGACGATACCCCGCCCCAAGCCTTCAAAAAGTCCCCAGAATCAAGTAGCTTTAGTTCTGGCAGTGATGGTGAATGATCAGAACTTAACATGTCAATATGCCCTTCCTGTAACGTTAAGACGAAACAGGTGCAATTTCAGAGAAGAATTAAGAAATTAGCAAGCAAGATCTATGTAAACACCGACCATCAGAGCTTCCCATAGTTTTTCTTTGTTTGCTTTATCACGAATTGGTGGAGCACACTTGAAACGAGTATCTCCATCTTTTATATCTTCCTCTGAGAAAGCTAGATAGTGGGTGCACGTTTCAACTGATACACTATCACCTCTTCTTTTTGCTTCCTGTGAAAAAGAAGTGAAAAAAAATAAAAAAACATCCTTCAAGTTTTTCATTTTTCAGCTACTCAGTATTTTATAGCTCTTGGATGCAGTAGCATAGACCCAGAGTCACAGAGAAGACCATCAGACAAGAGTAAAGAAAGCCATTGCAAAATGGACAAACAAACTTTTCCTTTAATAAAATGTTACATGCCCGTTGGGAGTCGGGGCCATGCATGCATCTGTAGTATTAAGTACCTTAATAAGTTCTAAGGTAGAGCCCGAATCAGACAAGTGAGCAACGTGAAGATGAGCTCCTTCTGCCGGACCACCAGGCCTTGTATTAGTTGTGACCTTTAAGAGCTCTCTTACAGCTGCCTCTTCCCTGATATAATGATACAAGAGAAGAATGGTGGCAAACAATAGAGTTAGAACAAATCAAGTGAAGCAAGGTTTTTTTTAATAGATCATGCTTTTAAATTTCAAAATTTTCGTTTGTAGAATGCAAAGCATATGATGTCAAATGTGTTAAAACTGTATTGTAAAAATAAAATATTTCCTCTTTTATTTGCGTTGACAGCAACAAAGGATGCCTCTGTGGCATACATTTGGGACCAGCAAAACACTTCACGGGCTATGAACTTCCGAAAAAATCCGGAGGATGAGGAAATACCCGAATGCTCATCCCTTTCTGTTGGCTCATCTTTCATCTTATCAACCAATGGACAGGAAGACTCATGGGGTTGGAATCTAGACAAGGACTGGGAGACAATTAAACTACAACATCTATGGTCAGCAATCTCTCAGTGGGAACATCATTAAACTGTCTTAACTTATACAAAGTTATTTGGAAGGATTTCTATCAAAAGAAAGATCAAGTTCCTCTAGGGACGCGGCCACACTTGCCTAAGCACCCTAGACAGCATACAAAAAAGAAGTCCCTCGATGGTTGAATCTACCAAACACAGTTAGTGTAAATCAAATAGTGAGTCCCAGAAACATATCTTCATTCACTTCCCTGTTGCTTCGAACATTTGATCCCATTTCCTCATGGACACTGAGTGTCCCTTTTGGGATGTAAGATTGGTTGTCTCTTACTCTCTTATTCTAATTGATCATCCTTTTAAGCTTAAGAAGAAGACTATTTGGCTACGGATCAACAGAGACTTCATACGGGTTGGCGAAATTTATAGTCGAACACATCAATTCCTAGCATTATACAGGTGTAAACATGTTCCTCCTTTTTGGCAACTATAGTTTAAACGCTTTTAAATCCAATTGAAGTTTTTTTGTAACTTCCTTCGTAGATTTCTTCCCTTCTCTCTTGTTGTTTCATAGCATCAATGAAATTGTTTCCCATCTAGAAAATATATATACTTACTATTTACAAAGATTCTTCTAAAAATAGAAAAGATATTGGGATACGTTACATTTTAATGCCTACCTTTATAGCACTTTTTTCAAAAGCACGTTGTAACTGCAATTCTTTTTTAATCAATGCGTTGAAGAGGAACTTATCATATTATCTCTTTAGCCTTGTCGGGTTGATTTATTCTCATCACCAATTGAACTTTCGATTTTATCAAAAACAAAAATGGAATTACTTTGTTATGAAGTGTGTCTAGCCGAGCTGATCAGTTTGGCTCAACTAGTTCCGACATACATCCTTGACCAAAAGGTCAAAGGTTCAAATCTCCACTGTCACATGTTATTGTACTAAAAAATAAACTAGCACAGCACAAAAATTGAAAGAAAAGAGAACAAAAATACATGATTAAGTTCTTGGATTATATCAGAATGCAAAATATGGAAGAAGGTGAGGAAGTTTTTATATCTTATCATACCAAGAAGGTGGTCTGGTTGCAAGATATGTTGAATAAGAACGAGGGTCATCTTGACGATCTTCAGATTGCAAAGAGCTTGGAGAACTTTGTTGAATCTCTGAATGTACAAGCAAAGGCCTTTTGTATTTTGCTAGCACTGACAGTCCCTCCTAATAAGCATTTATTCCCATGCATACAATAGTGTTACTTTTGCAAGCAAATAAAAGTATATAATTCATTTTTGCTGAAAAACTGCTGATATAACTATTACAACTTCAAATCTACACAAACCTTGATATGAGCAATATTTGTCATGGGAAAGTCATTGATCCCAGAAGGACACATAAACGACTACAAAACAGTAACAGAAAAACCTGTTATGGAGCAGAAAATTGCAAGGGTAACATTGATTTTCTGCAAACATCTAGCTAGTTCTATAGTATAGTTAAACATCATAAAATTGGTCTAAGGATGTCCTTAAGAAAAGGACCTGTCGGAGGAAACCCCTCACCAGGAAGACATTTTATTGCTACATGAGGAATTTTCCTGATGAGAAAATTGGAGAGGAGCAGGATATTTATCATTATCCACCAGTTTGACATTGCCATTTTACTAAATAGAAGGATAAAAAATTTTGCAACCATATAATAGTGAATGTATGATAAATGAAAACTGTAGTTTAAATAGGATCTAGAATAGTACTCCACATTGAGTTAACACAAGGAGTTGCCACTCATGTGCATTCCAAAAGGCTAAGTTGTAGCACCAAATTGACAGAAAAAATATCAACAAGTACCTTTAAGCCAAGAGCGCCTGCATTTAGGAGATGTTCCAGAGCACTTGCATTGAAAGCGTTCTCAGGAACAAGACCTCCCCAGAAGCCTTCAATTAATAGAATGAAATTAGTCCTTACATTAAAAATAAAAATAAAAAATTGAGCTAGAAAAGTGAGGTTTTGAGTATACCAACGTCAACATAAATTCTTCCTTCAGCGGCCTTTATCTATTAATAGAGCAGTACATATTAGTAGAAAGTAGAAGACATTGAATTAAGCAGAACAAAACATGAGCAAATTTATGTATGCTTATGCTGTGAGGGAGAGAAGATGATTTAATCAATGAATTTAAAATTATCATAGAAATATTTCCAGAAAACAATTAAAAAGCAAACCTTGAGCTTTAGGGTTTCTTCAGATACAGTAGATGGAAAATTATTTAGGGGCATGTCAACCAGCGTAGTTACACCACCTGAACGAACATATCAATATCAGTTCCCAAGTTGTCCATCTGTAACAAAGTAAAGTTCATATAAAAAATTATTAAAAAAAAAAAAAGCTGCTACACTAAAAGATTCTGAATTCAACCAACAGAAATGAGTCTGCATGGTTTAGAAACCATAAACATAGAGCAGAAACTAAGGATGTAAGTTCTGCTGGTAGATGAAGAAGCCATTCATGATACAATCATTCCTTCCAAATTTCCAAATATGAAGGCTTCTAAATGAACTATGAAGAAATGACAAAGGACAAAATCAAACCAGCAGCTGCAGCTTTTGTTCCCGAAGGAAACCCTTCCCATTCAGATCGTCCAGGATCATCAATATGAACATGGCTGCCAAGAAAGAAATCAATAGCATTATTGATAAGGTTCCCTCTGAAGTCATGGATCGTGTCCACCGGAAAAAATCCCCCTCAAATGAAGCGAACTAATTCAAGGTCATCAATAGCTATACTTCAGTATAGACCTTAAGTTATTATAGGAACCAGCTCCAAACAAAGGTCATCAATTAAAAGCCAAAAAAAAAATAATTATGACCGTATTATCATACACTTAAACTCAGCTAATATGGAATCTAACCACCCGACACAAATTCTATCTAACTAATTTCTCCCCTGGGAAATACTAATATAATAGACCGATAGCCCTACCAGTAACCAATTTTTTCAAAGTCCCTACAAATTTACTTTCTATTAGAAACTGCAAGACACATTCATATTCAACAATAAGAGGACGCAGAAGACAAAAATGATTTTTAGGTCTCACATGTCAACCAAGCCAGGCATCACAACAGCATCTGTGTAATCAACTACACGTGCACCCATAATCTTCTCATGCTTTTCTTCTTCCTTAACAATGGATATAATCGTCCCTTCATTTATTTCAACTGCCCAATTAAAGCATTTGGTAATCAAAATCCATAAGATATTCAAGAAAAGCAAGATAGAAAGCCACGAGTGACGAAGAAACACCTTCTGATTAACTAATGAGTTGATTTATCAAAAAGGAATTATATACATAGTGTAAACAAGATAGTCAAACATAACATTTGCTGAAATAAATGAGTAAAGCATACATGCAGGGTAGCTTCGTAAGATAATGTTATTCTTTGTGAACCTATAGCATTAACTAGTGTACTAACCAGCGCCAGAAATGACTCCTTGTGGCGTAACAATGCGCTTACTCGTTATCCAATAGTGCTTGTAAGGAAGCAGACTGCATTCATTCTGAGAGGGTTGAAACCAAAATGTAAAAATTCTCTCACATGACTGACAAAATTAATCATGAGTCATAACTGAAATAATATAAACCCTTCTGGGGCTGTATGTTTGGCAAATTTAGGTAGGATTATTTTTTTTTTGAAACAAGGGTAACCACGCCCGTCCCTAGGCCAGGCACCAGAAGATATCGAAGGAATGAAGACACGGGAGGTGTCTACAAATTAATGTCACATGTGAGTCTTGAGCTTGGGACCTTGAGGGGAGCACTCCTTCAAAGCCCAAGTCTTCAACCAACTGCGCCACCCTTTGAGGACATTTAGGTAGAATTTAATTTTAGAATTTATTAACTTCTCCTTGAAAACCTACCTCCAAACGAGTTTTTACTAACTTCTCATTTTTACTTTTAAAAATAACTCTCATTTCTAGAAATGATTAAAAATGAGTGGTTAATAAAAACTCATTTGGATCTAAGATTGCAGCATGAAGTTAACAGCTTTCATAAAAATTGATGAACTTTTTCCATGAACACATCTCACGTTTGGCACAGCTACATAAATATAAACCTTACACACGAGCGAACATCAATGTACACCAAATGACCAAAAGGTCATGAGTTCGAATTCCCACCCCTAATTGTCCCCCCTGCGGTACAACACATTCAACTGTTTTGTTGGCAACATCCCATATAAAATTACACGTTAGTAGATTCATCACGCCGAACACATGATTAATAATAGACATGGAACTTAAGTTGCTAGCTTAGAACCCATTTAATATACTCTCAAATTTACAATACCAGAAGAGGAATAAACACATTTACACACCATATAACGCTAAAAGATACAAAGAAATTCATTCTAAGTTAAAAGAAACAAAAAGAAAAAAAATTACTAGAATCAATCTCCATAACTTATGAAACCGAATTCTTCGATTTCCGGCTAGGTCTGCGCGAAGATCACAGATGAGATACAAAAGAAGAATACAGAAATACTGATCAAAAGTCAGTAAATCTTACCTCGGATGGATCCTGTAAGTAGAAAACCGCGAAGATTGAAGCGAGCAAAATTAAGAGAGGCAATAGCTTCCACTGCAGAACATCCATCGTAATTATCTCCCTCTTTTGAGCTCTGCGATGCGAATGGACAGAATGTTCGTAGCTAGAAATTGGATTATCTCACCGGCGCCGCCTTCAGGCCAAGGAATTCACGCCTCATCGTCCGGCTATTGATGCCTACTGAACCATTTGCTAATCAAACGATCATTCTACAAGAATCTTACCTTCGTTTTTTAAGTAGAAAAAAAAAGATTAACTAAAAAATTACGACAGCTGTTGGATTTGGCCTTTGACTACTTTTCTTTTCTTTGCAATGATATAAATATCTATTCTCGAAATTGAAGTTATAATATGCAACCAAACAATAAAACTATTACGTATAAGAGTGAAACTTCTCTACTGATACATGGGTAGAGTGTAGCTGCTTGTTGGACATATGGCTGAACTAAATTTTGACACGCTTTTTTATTTAATTTTAAATTAAATGGGCTCACGTGCCCATCCCATCAAGTTTTAACATTTTTTTTCTATTTCTAATTTTCTCCATTTTTTCTTTAAAAATAAAAAATCAGTCACACTTTTCTTTTAAAAATGGTTTTTTTTTTAATATTTAAAAATGGTTCTTAACCTATATTAATTTTCACATTTTTTTCTTCTAAGGACTAATCATATGTATTTTCTACCCATCCTTTTTTTCTCACACACTTTTAATTTCATCTTCTTCAAATATTTGAAATCTAAATTAAAAAAAAATATATATATTTTTAAACTCTTTTAACCCTTTTTCTTTTAGGGGTCATTTATTTCTGATAATCTAAATAATCGAAATTAATATTCGGATTATAGATATTTTAATGATAAATATTTGACATTCTTAAATAGTCATATTTGTTTTATATGAATAATTTTACAGATATCTAAAAATATTTAGATAATTATATAAAAATATCTTAAATTTTCCTATATTTTAATTTACACATTAATTTATATAATTTTTGTATTAATTTAATATTATATTTTTGAAATAAATTTACCTAGTAAAAAAACTAAAACAAATTAAACAAATTCTCAAATTTGCTATAGTTTAGACCTATTTGAAAAATATAATAAAAAAAGCCATGCACGTTAAAATAAATTATTGAAAATAATCAAAACATTATTCAATTTAAAAAATATTATTTTAAAATAAAATATAATTATAATTATGTATGGTTAGTTGTCAAAGCATGTAAGATAACCCTATACCAACAAATAATATATTATTTAATTTTAAGCTACAAAATATAGAAAAAAATTCATAAAATATATATAATAAAATGTGAGGGTAAAAATGTCATTTGAGGATACCCTATTTATGGGCATCTTGAAAAGGCATGTTACAACTAAATGAGTCGATGACACTTTTGGTTATCTTGATTGATGTTGATCTATTTCAACTATTCGATTATAGGTTCGAACCCGACAATTGATATTTAGTTTTCATATGTGAGAACATTAATGTTTTGTTGATCCTCCTCCCCTCAATTTATATAGTAAATAAACTATAAAGAAAAAAAGAAAAAAAAAACTATATTACATAAAGGCATCCAAATATCAGATTCTCAACATCTCAAGATGTTATCAATATTTATCATTATAGTAAAATGCACATGTTAATCCATATGCTCTTTATTTTTTTAAAAATATATTTTATGTTAGCTAAAATTTTGATTTTTTTAAAAATTTAACCACAATATTAAAAATTAGATTAACACATAAAATATTTTTATAATAAATTGATTTTATGAAGATAAAATTAAAAGTGTGTGAGAAAAAAAAAGATGGGTAGAAAATACATATGATTAGTCCTTGGAAGAAGAAAAAAATGTGAAAATTAATATACGTTAAGAACCATTTTTAAATATTAAAAAAAAACCATTTTTAAAAGAAAAGTGGGACTCATTTTTTATTTTTAAAGAAAAAATGTTGGAGAAAATTAGAAATAGACAAAAAATGTTAAACTTGATGGGATGGGCACGTGAGTCCATTTGATTTAAAAATAAATAAAAAAGCGTGTCAAAATCTGCTTCAGCCATGTGTCCAATAAGCGGTTACACTTTACCCATGTATCAGTAGAGAAGTTTCACTCTCACGTATAATTATTATTTAGATCAAATTATCCATATAATTATTATTTTTTAATCAAACCACTCATACTATAACAAATTTTGTAGCCAACAAAATAGTAGCATTAGTATGCACTCACTATAATCTCTCTATGAAAAGATTGACCAAATACTAAAACAATTTATATAATCATTGTAAAACAATTACAACTATATGATTCACATTTTATTAATTGATACGAACACGATTTTCTCCGAACTAAATGGTACTTTCTAGAAGAAGAAAAAATTATTCACATTTATCTTCTAGTTGCCAAAATACAGCCAACCAATCTTCATCAAGTCCTTCGAGTCACTAAATATTCAAACAAAATTAACGAAACGATTTGATAACAAACAAAAACTATATATATTTTTAGCTGATTTTAGTTTTTTATTTTTAAAAATTAAAAATTAAAAAACATGATAACTATTTTTCGTTTTTAAAAATCACATTTCTTTTTTATTATTTTTAGTTTTTTTATTATTTATTCTTCATTTTTTCATGTTTTTTAAAAAATAAAAATAACTTTTTTAAAAAACTTATTTTTTTTAGTTTTTATAATTTCTATAGTTTCAAAAACTAAAACTAAAATTAGTTATGAAATAATTCTGTTTTTAAAAAAATGAAAAATAAAAATAAAATAATTATCAAACGGGAGTTTATAGTGTTTGAACTAAGATGCATATGTATTTACTAAGGCTCGGCTACTTTTACAACAGTACCTCAAAAATCCATGAAAATCGATTACAGTAAGGTGAACAATGAACATGTCTGGATATTATACAATTTAATAGTATACAATAAATACACTCCAAGAATGTTGACAAAACAATGGCAAATACTAGCTCAAGTAAGGATGATCCACCAAAACAGATGGAAAAAGAATTGAACAAAAAGAAGATCTCAACTACTCAGATTTGTTTGCCATTCTCTTCATTCTACTGAATGGCCCCACTGTCCTGTCCATAATGTACATGTATATCACCTGGCTCCATGATTTATATGAGTCTAATTCATTGTAATACTCTGCTGCAATCTCCTTCACCTTGTAAAGCTTGCTTCCTGGAATCCTGGGAAAATCATGGTGTTCATTGTGGTACCCCACATTCCATGTAAGAAGATTAAGTGGACCGTAGTAAGAGTACGTCTCCTGTTTGGGATTGAAGACGTAATGTTCCGAGATGAAGTGACCGGCCATTGGATGCAGCCCGCCGCCGACGAACGTGGAAAGAATCAGATAAGCAAAAGACTTCCAGCTCCAAAAGTAAACCATAGTGAAATCAAGAGCTATCTGAATAGTGAAGTTGATGAACTCCCACTGGCCTGGAGGCTTTGGTTTGAGAAACAATGGCCGTAAGGCATAGAAGAAGAGTTGGAAGACAACCCATATGGCTTTTGAGACAACATTAGTCACCAGACGAGCTTCGGTCTGGCTCGGAACATCCATATCCATGCCATCCACTCCTTGGAAGCGATGGTGCTCAAGGTGATACTTTTGAAATGTGATGGACATGGGTACTCCAATGGGAAGATTAGCGAAAATTCCGAGCCAGCGGTTGTGATCAGGTGTCGAGAAGGCTAGGTTGTGACTGAGCTCATGAATGGCTAAGAACAGGTTGTGGTTGAGAAAAGAGCCGAAGAAGTAAGCTATCGCCAATATCTTTAACCAGTCTGCACTTTGAAGGGTCGTAGCAGTCCATAACTGCAGTAGAACAGCCACAGCAATCTGCAAGATTGCAAGAATGAGAAGAAAAATGGCCAAATTTATATTACAAAAACAAGTCAATGATTGATTTTCCAAACTCCCTACAAGGTTCACTTGTGAATGCATAAATGGTTGTTCAATCCAATTTCCCATTCTTCACGGCTTTACTTTCTTCCTAAGATGAATCAAAATGCTGACGCAGTTAGATGAATAACTACAATCAATGTGCCTCTTTACAAATACAGCCAACAACCTACAAAAACAGTCCGGTCCCCCTTACTGAACAGCAGGAATAGTCTATACAAGGCCTAAATCTCAGCAATCCACTACTAGATATGTCCACGGGGCGGGCCGTAGTCGGAGATGACTTTAACGTCTCCGTCCCCGCTACTCATTTCAATCCACATCCCTGCAAATTTCACCGAGAAATTTTGCATATAATGGGACGAAGATTCACCGTGGGTAATTTACGGGGATCGAGTTCTCCACAGGGAATTATTTCCATTTAACTCTTTTTCTTTAATTTTTCGTAATCTCAAAAGAAATGTTTATTGATTTTTAATTAAATAGTTAATTAGGTAAAAAAATATTCATCCAAATAAGTATTTCTAAAACTTTAGGTATATAAATGTATTAAATAAAAAAATATATATATAATATAAAACATAAACGGATGGGGGAACGGGAAACAAAGATGAGGAATGGTTCCGTGCACGGAATATTTCATCCCCATTCCCCACCTGTTCCCCGGGCGTTAGGGTTCGTCCGGGTCCCATAGAAAAAATGGACATCTCTATCCACTACGCTAGTCAATCAATTAAACATCTATTAAAATCAAATATTGCTCCACCCACAATACAAGAGCAATAATTCAATCGGAATAAATGTATGTCTATGACCAAAAGTCATAGGTTCAAATCTTCTTTCGTGCCTAATTTTCTCTACCGAACCAAAGTAACATTTACAATTCGTACTGAAAAGGGTGCAAAATAAACGGTAGTTGGCAAAAAAAAGGGAAAAGATAGAATACAGGAACTAGGGCAAAACTCAACCAAAGCAAATTAGCAATAGCCATAAGAGGTAAGAACGACAAAATTTCAGATCCTCCATCAATAACAGCCGTTCAGAATCTCAAATATGGATTTTCGAGAAACTAATCAGGTAGATGAAAGAAAAGCAAAAACAACATCAAATGCAACAATGTGGCAGAGGAAAGATTCAAAATCAAACACAAATCAGATTCAGCCATAGACATGTACGTAGAACCAAATTCAGATCTATCCACATTCTGATAATCAAAACACACAAAGACAGTAAAATGAGAACGAAGCGAAGAAACAGAACCTTAAGGAAAGCGCAGGGGTCAGGGCCGAAGAGCTCCCGGATCTGAGGGTATTGAGAGAGAATCTGGCGTCTCCGGGAAGCGTGAGGCTCGTCGGAGAAGGACCAGAAGAAGTCGGCGGCCATTAGGCCCTCATCTCTCTCCTCACCTCCGGCCATTGTGTTCCTCGGTCCCAGAAGAAGATGGCTATGGCGGGAATGTGCCTCTCCCTGGATTGGAGATTTGGCTATGGCGAACCTGGAATTGAAGAAGACCAAATATGGAAATGGAAAAGGAGGTGACTGCTGTGCTATATTTAGAGAAGAATGTTGTTGGTGGGGGAATCGAATTTATGTATGGAAATTGGAACCTTTTTCTTATTCGATTAAAGCCTTTTTAATCGAATAAAAAACAACTCATTTAGGCATGTTTGCCCGAAAGACAAACTTGGCTTGACTTCTATTTCATAAGTCCATCCAACTCCTACCCAATTCTATGTATAGGCTCCACATTTTTATTTAAATATTAAAATATTAAAAAACTACTCAATATTTATTTTTTTAATTTAAATAAGAACTTCAACAATTCACTCTCCATCACATCAAACATAACTTTATTATTAAAAAATTATTAAATATTTGTTTTTTATTTAAATAAAAATTTCAATCATTCTCTTTCCATCACATCAAACATATTTATCTTTTTTTTCCTTCTCTCAAATATAAACTTATTTCACTTATCTTCTCTTCTCATTCCAACCCAACCTAACTCAACTCATCCTCTCACAGCCAAACATGCCATGTGGGTGGGTCTGCGTTCTTGTGGCTTTGCTCATCACGATTCAATAATATACAAATTTGTATTTTGTGTCATTAAAATTGTAGACTATCCTTTTTTTAAAAAAAAATAGACTATATCAATTATGCATACAACAGATATGTGATGTCCAATATATATGTCAATAGGAATGTATTAAACACATTTGATGAAGTTAAGAGTTCTAATAAAATAACTTGTTATTTGACATTTTTTCAATTGAATAAGTCATATAATGAATACTTTAAGGTTATTTGAATTCGTCGGGAATGATCTATTACTTATTTGTAGGTGAACATAATATAAAAATACATACGAACATTTGAATTTAAAAAAAAAAAAATGAACTTTTTGGAAATAGTTTATTATTCTATTTATGTTACATAATCTATCAACTTCAGATATTAATACATGGGTCGGGTCATAACTACTTCGAGTACCAAAAACTGATCTATTATTCTCTCTTCCCCTACTTAACCGCCTTCCAACCGACTTGTTTGGTAGCATATTTATGGGATTTTTTGCAACCTAGGGTTAGCAAAAAAAAAAATGGCAAAAACGGGTCAAGATGAGAAAATATTTGCAAAATAGGGTCGTCGGTGGGTGGAAGACACGAGACGACCTTTTTTTTTTGTCGCGTGTCTCCCACCCACGCAACCAGACGAACCTGCCACGTGGCCGTTTAATCTAAACGGTCAAGCATGCATTAAAAAAAAAAAAAAATGGGTCGCGTGTTTGGGAAACACGCGACCAAAAAGGAGATTTAATTTTCCATTTGGTAGTTATTTTCCTTTAATTTTTCCTATTTAGTTGAAAAAAAATCTTCCATGAATGAGAATATTTTTCCTATTTAATTTTTTCTATGTAAACTAAATTTTAATTAACGAAAGATTTAATTAATATA
>JBBMEF010000004.1:6360333-6374582 GCA_037832685.1 Sicyos baderoa
ATGCCAGTCATAGATTGCCTCCGTGTTTTTTTTTTTTAATTTCTAGCCGGTCATAAATGACCCAAATTCTACTAGTGCACCCACTTGCTCGATCTTCGAATGTCGCAACTCACACGATTAGAGTGAGTGCACCTTGCGAACAAAGTTCTACATTGATACGTTAAGCTAGATGGAAATCCAAGGCGTAACTTGCTTAGCAAAGTTCGATGGCTAAGGCCCCGTTTGATTACCATTTGATTTTTTGTTTTTGGTTTTTGAAATTTAAGCCTATTATCACTCAAATTTCCTACATTATGTTTCACCCTTTTTACAATATATTCATCTTTGCTTAAGGGAGTAGGTGAATACTAGCCAACTTTTAAAAACAAAAACAAACTTTTGGAAGCTTTTTTTTTTTTTTTCAAATTTTGGTTTGGTTTCTACAAATATAGGTGAGAGGTAGACATCCAAATAAGAGAAAACATATGATAACATAGTTATTATAGGCTTAAATTTCAAAAACGAAAAACAAAAAATCAAATGATTATCAAACAGAGCCTAAGATATTCATTTATGCCTACCATTATTTCTCTAACTTTCTTGAGAAACAAAATGAATGTGAAAGAAATAGGAAGTATGAGCTGATCTTATTATATCAATGAAGAAGTCTAGCACAAATATAAGCACAACATACTTTTCATGCCTTATAACAAAAACTACTTTTAGAAAGCATGACACCTTTATTCTTTACATCACAAGTGCATGAAAGGTGCTAATGAAGTTATTATACCATTTGAAGATTAATGGATATCAGAGTCCTTTCTGGTTACTCTTGCGAGAATCGGCGTGCCGCAGGCTGCGGGAGCGAGCTTCCCTTCGTACACGAGCTGTCCCCTTACGAAAGTGGCTAAGACTTTTCCAGACAGTTTCATTCCCATATAGGGTGAATTGCTCTGTGTAAAGAATGACAAAAGGAGATGCAAGTCACCATAACTGCATAATAACAAGCCAACTCGATGGTTTTTGCTACAAAAGAACTCATGGCAAATGTCGTTTTCTTTTTCTTTGTTGGCTTTGTTTATTGGTTGTCTTCGAGGTTGCCTTGTTTTTGTTGGAGATTGTATCCTTTGGACATTAGTCTGTTTTCATCTTTTCAATGATAAGTTGTTTCTGGTTTTATAAAAAATGCAAATCCTGGCCTATACAGTAGAAAGGAAAATTGGGTTTGTTGGTTTTAATTTTAAGGGAAAACAAACTTTTGTTTCAATTTCTGCCCATGAGGTATGTACAATTAGTTGGATTTTGCACTACAAGCAATATAAAAGAAGCATGTGACTTTGGTTTCAAAACATTCCAATTAGAAGCACTTAAAATTTGGGGTACTGACTCTAGTTAAATTCATTTTGTATTCTCTTGTAGAGAGTGGAGCAAAGGGTGTGAGTAGTATAAGTTTTGAATAGAGTGTTTATGTAATTGGAGTTGGGGAGACAATTTTGTATGATTGTAGCAATTTTTCATATAGTGCTCTTTCCGTCCGTGGTTTTTTCTCAGGTTTGGAGTTTTTCCATGTAAATTTTTGTGCCTTTCTATTATTGTTTTTCCTTTTAATTTCTCAATTGTTTTTGGAATTTGAACTTATGATTTTCTTGAGTTCATGTTTAATTTCATTGAAAAATGTTACAAGGTTTTAGGATAAGTTCTGAAACTATTGATTATGGAAAGACATTGATGCCATTGAACTGCTGTTCTTTTTGGCCCAACCTACGACTTCTTAATCGATGATACATGTCAATTTCTGGTAGGCTAAGTCTGCTCTGCACTGGAAATATGATTCAGACAATAGAGAATTGCAACTTGAAACAAGTAAAAATGGATATATGAAGAGAAAGTGGTGAAAAAGAAAACCAGACATACGGGATATTTAATGTATACAGGAAGCTTGTCATTGACGACAAACTCCTCATCTGGTGCCCATGCAACAATATCTGCATCCTTTCCAGCAGCAATAGCTCCCTGTAACATAAAAAACTAGATTTTATAATCTTCCATTAAACATGGTAAAAAAATATAATATTTGACTTGAAGGTGCAATTGAACTTGCTATAATCTTAGTATTCATACATGTACATGCAATTCTCCTAACATTATCGAAAACAGAACAAATTATTTAGGCTATTGTTAAGATATGTCTTGAACTGTTTGATGCCCCATGATTACTTAGTCGAGAGTCTCGGTCAGCGAGTGGGGGCCTTTGTGTATTTTTCTCTCGGGTTTCTAAGTTGGAATGTAAATATTGATGATAGAAGTTGTGAAAATGTTGTGACCTTTGATTTTAGGCCAGCAAGCTTGGCAGGCCGTTCACTCCACCACTTAGCGAGCTGCTCCATTGTTATTCCACGTTTCTTTGCATGAGACCACGTTGCAGAAAGATCAAACTGCAAATTCTCAACAAGAATTGATGTTACTATATTGGTAACTTTATTGACAGTTATTTTTTAGGTCAATGCATCTATGAACAACACTAGCCCAAGAATTCAAGTATTTCCTTGATTTTATATCATGCAAAATATAAATCCATCCATGTAACCATCATGGAGTGGCTTAGTGGTCAAGAGTGTCGTAAGTAACCAAAAGATGATAAGTTCAATCCATGACGGTCACCTACTTAAAAAATAAGTTCTTATAAATTTTGTTGACATTCAAATGTGGGAAAGTCATGCAGTATGTCGCGAACTTTGGATATTGAGGCACATGAAACACATGCCAACCTCCTAAATATAGGACCGGTGTTTAATAAAAAATAAACAGAACGGAAGACACAACCGTTTGTAATATCTTCTCTTTTTTTACCCATTTATAGAAACGTTTCTTTAAATTTCGAAAATGAGAAATGAGAATGGTTGCCAAACAATCCCGTTTCTCAAAATGTCATAAACATGAAACAAGAAATGGGAACGTGAGCCCTAAATTTTTCATTTCTTTTTCTAGTTTCATAAAACCTGCAACTCAATCAATAAACATGAAATAAGAAATGGGAACGTTACCAAGTAAATATGGATGAATACCTACCTGCAAAGAAGATATGCCACCCCAAGCCTTCAAGAAGTTTCCAGAATCAAGTCGTTTTAGTTTTGGCAGTGTAGGCGAGTGATCAGAACTTAACATGTCAATATGTCCTTCCTGTAATGTTAAGTTGAAATAGTTACAACGGTTAGTTGATATAATTAAATTTACTCCAACTCACGAATTTAAGTTTTTGGGTTGATTAGTGGTTGAAAATAACTCAACAACAACTAATTCAGAGAAAAATTAAGGAATTATGTAGCAAGCAAGATATAAGAAAACATTGACCTTTACCTTTAGTGCTTTCCATAGATTTTCTTTGTTGGATTTATCACGAATTGGCGGAGCACACTTGAAACGAGTATCTCCATCTCTTATATCTTCTTTCGAGAAAGCTAAATAGTGGGTGCACGTCTCAACTGATACACTATCACCACTTCTTTTTGCCTCCTGTAAAAGGTCAAACGTGGGACAAGGTGAGTATCTCTAATAAAATGAAAAACGTAAAATTCATCAAAAGTCGGGGACATGCGTCTATTTATGAGAGTAGTATAATTTACCTTAATAAGCTCTAAGGTAGAGCCTGAATCAGACAAGTGAACAATGTGAAGATGAGCTCCTTCTGCTGGACCACCAGGCCTTGTATTATTTGTCACCTTTACAAGCTCTCTTACAGCTGCCTCTTCCCTAGTAGAATAATGATCCAAGGCAAAAATGCTATCTACCTTTAACTTTTTAAAAATATTTCACCAAAATATGAAATATTTAACTTCATCGAAGTCTATCAGTTTTAAGTTTCACTTGATTGAAATCTATCGGTTTCACTCGATTGAAGTCTATCAGTTTTGTGGCTATCAATTTAAGATGATTGAATCCATTTTCGTTATATTTGAAGTTTATCTTAGATTTTGACCATGGTAGAACTAAATTCTTGGATTATATCAAAATGAAAAACATGGAAGATTGTAAGGAAGTTTGGATATGTTACATTGAAGGTGGTCTGGTTGCAAGATATGTTGAGTAAGAACGAGGATCATCTTGATTGTCTTCAAGTTGTGAAGACTTTGGAAAACTTTGTTGAATCTCTGAATGTACAAGCATAGGCCTCTTGTATTTTGCCAGCACTGACAGTCCCTCCTAATAAGCATATGCTAGTTTTAGCATACAAATAAAAGTATTTAAATCATTCTTGCTGATATGAACATTGCAACTTAAAATCTACACAAACCTTGATATGAGTAATATTTGTCATAGGGAAGTCTTTGATCCCAGAAGGACACATAAATGACTACAAAAACAACAACATAAAAAAACATGTTATGTTGCAGAAAATCTATAAGGTTATTATTGATTTTCTGCAAACATAAGCTAGTTCTATGGGGTTTAGAGAAGCTATTATAAATGAGCATTTACAACTTTTATTCAAAAAAAAAAAAATAAAACTATATCCAAACAAGTTATTGCAACCACTCATTTATAATCACTAAAAAAAAAACTATATTCAAACGAGCTATTATTTGCAACTCTTCTACAAAAAATCACATCCAAAAAAAATATTGTTTAAACTTCGTCTACAAAAATTCACATCCAAACGAGTTATTACAAAAATCTCATTTTCTAAAAACTTAAAATAACTTTCTCATTGTAATCATTCAAAATATTTAGGGGATTTACTGGAGCAAGAAATTTGGCATTATCACTCGCCTCGATCCAGTTTTACATTTCTAATTTACTATATAAACGGATAAACAAACCTTTATAGCCACCAAATAATAGTAAATTTATGATAAATGAAAACTATAGTTTAAATAGGATCTATAATAGAATTGCTCCACTTTGGTTTTTTTTTTTTTGATATTATGGGAACTTGGAGGTTTGCTCCTCTAAACTCAAGGTAATACTGATACCTTCCTAAATTATGGCACAGGTATACATCATAGGACAGCAAAATGGAGGGTCATATGGGAAATTAATCACCGGCCTTGAATCTCGAATCTTGAAGGGAGCACACCCTAAAGTCGAGGCGCTCAACAAGATAAGTGCTCCACTTTGAATTAACACAAGGAGTTGGCACTCATGTGAATTCCATTAGGCTGAGAATGTTAGCACCAAATTAGAGACATAAATTATGAAGAAGTACCTTTAAGCCAAGAGCGCCTGCTCTTAGGAGACGTTCCAGAGCACGTGCCTTAAAAGCATTCTCAGGAACTAGACCTCCCCAGAAACCTTCCATTAATAGAATGAAATTAGTCCTCAGTTTAAAAAAACGCCAACCAGAGCTCTACCGACATCTTGTAGATTCTAGTAACCATGAGGTTGCAGGTTCGAATTTTTTTTTCTCAATATTGTTGTATCAAAGAAAGAAAGAAAAAAAAGTAAAGTAAAGTTTTGAGTATATACCAACGTCAACATAAATTCTTCTTTTTGCAGCCTTAATCTGTTGATGTAATAAGACATATCATTAGAAATTGCATCAATGAATTTTTACAGAAATGATTGAAATATTTCCAAAAAAGCATTAAAAAACAAACCTTGAGTCTTAGATTTTTTTTAGACGAAGTAGATGGAAAATTATTTAAAGGCATGTCAACCAGCGTAGTTACACCACCTGTACAAACATGACTAATGTAAAGTTAATATAAGAAAATTTATAAAAGAATAAAAATTATTAACTTAGAAATGTTACTGCACTGAAATGACCAAAAAATCATACCAGCAGCTGCTGCTTTTGTTCCTGAAAGAAAACCTTCCCATTTAGATCGTCCAGGATCATCAAGATGAACATGGCTGCCAACAAACAATTCAATTGCATTATTCATAAAATCCCCCCTCAAATGAAGCAAGCTAGTTCGAGGAGAAATATACCCGAAGCACCATTGACCCATCTCTAGACTATGATACATCAGAGGAACGGAGATACAATTTGGGGTGTCTACAAATTAATGTTACAAGGGGATCTAGAATCCAGGACTTCAAGGGAAGCATACCTTCAAAGCCCAGACCTTTGATCAATTGCGATGTCCCTCGGGGATGACCCTAACCTTATCTAGGAACCAGTTCCAGTCAAATAGAGAACTTAAAAGTTCTAAACTCCCAGCACAAAATCTATCTAATTAATTTCTGTAGCAGTAACTTCTTTTCTGCAATTAACCTTTGTATAAGAAACTAGAACCACATTTATGTTCAACAATAAGAGGATGCTAAAGAAAAAACTGATATTTAGGTCTTACATGTCAACCAAGCCAGGCATTACAACAGCATCTTCATAATCAACAACATGTGCACCCATAATCTTTCCATGCCTTTCTTCTTCCTTAACAATGGATACAATCTTCCCTTCATTTATCTCAACTGCCCAATTGACCATTTCATAAAGAAAATCCATTACATAATTAAGAAAAGCAAGAAACAAAATCCATTACATAGAGTGTAGACAAGCTAGTTGTGTCGGGATACAAACAAAGTTGTTTTGGGTAGATGATGGGAAGATCATGTGTATATATATAAGTGATGACAGACTTTTTGGGTGAAACAAAAAACAAAATCAACCGTGTGTATGTTTAAAAGGGACAATATCATTCTAATATGAAGATCTGAGTAAGATTGTCATCCTTATCAAATCGAGGGGTATAGGATTGATTAGTGTACTAACCAGCGCCAGAAATGACTCCTTGTGGCGTTACGATGCGTTTGCTTGTTATCCAATAGTGCTCGTAAGGAAGCAGGCTGCATTCATTCTGAGAGTGTTGAAACCAAAAGAATCATTATATATCCTCAAAAAATGTCAAAAATTTCAATCACACACAAGCCAATCTTTATATCCTATGAAACCGAGTTCTTCGATTTCCATCTAACTTGTCTCGAAAAGATGACAAATATTGGGTTCATCTCAAAATTAATTAATGATGAGAAGAGTAACTCATGCATCTTATACATGTTCGGTGGTCTCCTATTCTTCTTCCCAGTGTGAAAGGAATAATAGAGAAAAATAGGGATTAAAAAGTGAGAGAATCTTACTTCAAATGGATCATGTAAGTTGAAAACCACAAAAATGGAAGAAAACAAAGTTAGTAAAGGCAATAGCTTCCACTGCACCAAATTCATGGTAACAAACAATAATTGAGTTATAATTACAATAATGATCAGAGTTGAGCAGCTTCTGTTAAATAGAACAAGTAAATGAAAATACCTAACCTTTGATTACAATGATGAATTATAATAAATGCTAACCATTAAGTTATATGGTTTAGTATGGGATAAGCAATCTAAAACAGTAACTCAAGATTTAATGCTCTTTCCAACTCATAAATGCCAATGGATCATTTAATGTTCATCTACTGATCACCCGCCCTTTTAATTATACTTCTTTTAGCTTAATTTTTATATATATCAAGATTCTGATTGATTGAACTCAATCGAACTCA
This sequence comes from Sicyos baderoa, assembly GCA_037832685.1. NCBI lineage: Eukaryota > Viridiplantae > Streptophyta > Magnoliopsida > Cucurbitales > Cucurbitaceae > Sicyos > Sicyos baderoa. The sequence continues at coordinate 6,367,800 of JBBMEF010000004.1, forward strand.
ATCAATAACTAGTGATTGATCTGTTAAGTGATTGAGCTCAACTGTTTGAGTTTAATCACTAGTTATTGATTGAGTTCGATTGAACTCAGTCACTCAGAATTTTGATATATATGCAATTATTTTCAGTTTTGTGTTATAGATGTAATTTTTTAGCTAATTTTTGTTATATATAAAAAAATTCCCTAAACAAAATCTATGAATAACGAATTTTTAAAAGAAAATAATGTATAGAGAAATTTTGGGCAAATATATTAAAATGACGAAAAAAAACTCATGCATTTGATGGCTGCTATCCGTAGAATATATATATTTTTCATTAAGTATATATATAATCTTTAATCAATGTCACAAACATCTTCAATCATGTATAGTATTTAATCAATGTAGCAAATAATTTGATAGTCCAATATGAATGAAATATTTCTACAAAGTACTTTTATAAGCAAATTCCTTTTTTTTTTAATGTTCAATACCATTTTGTATCTTAGGCTAACATATAACTAGGTAAGACTTATTTAAAAAAAAAAAAAAAAAAAAAAGAACTAGGTAAGAAATTTACTTATAAACATTTTTCCATTCTCTCGTTGGCTTGTAAATTAGAGAATTAGCATTTTATCATTTTTTTTCAATTCAACAATATTATTGGAGGAAGATATAAATTTAATTGAGCTAAACTCTTATGTTAAACCTATAGATCATGAGTTTAAGTTTTACGATCTAAATTATTGTTGAATACTTTTTTTTAAAAAATAACTTCTATTCAAGTCATTGTTGTTGTTATGCTTCTTTGATTTTTTTTTAGTACAATTGGGGGAGGGGCATTACAAATACCGACTCTTCCAGGGTTCGAACCTGTGACGCAGGTGTTGAATTGGTTTACAACCAAACAATGAAATCATTGAGCCACCGACCCTTTCAGTTTCTTTGGAAAAAAAATTAGTACCATACAAAAGTAATCTTGAAAATTAAATAGTTTAAGCTATGATCAATTGATCATTACATTCATAATGTGGAAATCAACTCAAAATGGGTGGGTGTTATAACATTTTTTTTAAGAAAAAAAACTAAATACATTATGGATTCAATAACTAATTACTTAACAAATATATATATATATACATACACAATAGATTAGTGATTTTATGGATCGAACTTATGACGCTGGTGTTAAACAGATTTACAACCAAATAATAAAATCATTGCGTCACTAACTCATTCAGTGATAGTCGGATTTTGGATAGGTAGTGGGTACATTCGCACCCGATTGTGTCATCCATTATTAAACATGGTACGAGGTAGTTTTTCCAGTTTGCACTATCTTTTATTTTCAATTTTATTTTATTTTTTTAAAATGGCCCACATGAAAGTCTCAAAAGGAAAAAAAGAATGGTCCACGTGAAATTAAACATTATAATAACTTTTTGTGAAGCATAAATTATGTACGAAGATCTTTAACTATCATAAACTAACCAAGTAATTAAAAAGTAATATCGATACCTATTTAATAATTATTTATAACAATTTTTTTCGGTAACACAAATGTAATAGAATTAGACCATTATTTCATAAAAATAGCTTCAAGATTTCAAACTTTATCTTTACATATTTCATTATCTCCGTGGCCTTTATTAACTTGAGCATATTAACTTAAATGATTAAGCTAAGAGATTAGAGACTTAAAGGCTGAATTCCACTGCCCTAAAGATGAAACAAAGAATAATAATTGTTATTATTAAAAAAATCATTTGACATTTCATTCATAGTCATGAACGAAATAAATAAATAAAAATTAACATTAGTTAAAGTGCACACAAGCTGCCCAAATAATCACGAACGAAATAAACAAAGGTAAACATAATTTAAAATTGCTGTACACATTGGATGAATATATGTAGGCCAAGTCCTGAAGGTATTAAATTGTAAATTAACCAAATACAAAACCTCCTTTTACAGACGGTCCCTCGAAAAGCCCAGAAAATCGATAACGGTACAGTGAACAATGAACATGGCTGGCTACTATACAATCTAAATTGTAAACAGAACAATGGCAAGACCAGCTCAAGAGATAATGATCCATAAAAAAAGATGGGAAAAGAATTGAACAAAAACAAAGTCTCAAGATGATCACTCAGATTTCTTTGCCATTCTCTTCATCCTACTGAATGGCCCCACTGTCCTGTCCATAATGTACATGTATATCACCTGGCTCCATGATTCATATGAATCTAATTCATTGTAGTATTCTGGTGCAATCTCCTTCACCTTGTAAAGCTTGCTTCCTGGAATCCTAGGGAAATCGTGGTGTTCGTTGTGGTAGCCCACGCTCCATGTAAGAAGATTAAGCGGACCGTAGTAAGAGTAGGTCTCCTGTTTGGGATTGAACACGTAATGTTCCGAAATGAAGTGACCAGCCATCGGATGTATCCCGCCACCGACGAATGTGGAGAGGATTAGATAAGCAAAAGACTTCCAGCTCCAAAAGTGAACCATGGTGAAATCAAGAGCTATCTGGATGCCGAAGTTAATGAACTCCCAGTAGCCTGGGGGCTTTGGTTTGAGAAACAATGGCCGGAGAGCATAGAAGAAGAGTTGGAAGAGAACCCATATGGCTTTTGAGACAACATTAGTCACCAGACGAGCTTCGGTCTGGCTCGGAACGTCCATGTCCATGCCATCCACTCCTTGGAAGCGATGATGCTCAAGGTGATACTTTTGAAATGTGATGGACATGGGTACTCCAATGGGGAGATTTGCGAAAATCCCGAGCCACCGATTGTGATCAGGTGTTGAGAAGGCAAGGTTGTGACTGAGCTCGTGAATGGCTAAAAACAGGTTGTGGTTGAGAAAAGAGCCAAAGAAGTAAGCTACTACCAATATCTTTAACCAGTCTGCATTTTGAAGGGTTGTAGCAGTCCATAACTGAAGCAGAACAACCACAGAAATCTGCAAGATTGCAAGAATGAAAAAAATAAAAATAAAAACCCAGTTTATATAACAAGAGCTTAGGCCCCATTTGATAACCATTTGGTTTCTTATTTTTTGTTTTTGAAATTTAAGCTTATTTATACTCAAATTTCCTATAATGTGCTCCATCTTTCCTACGATGTATCCATCTTACCTAAAGAAAGTATGTAAATACTAACTAAATTTCAAAAACAAAAACAAGCTTTTGGAAGCTACTTTTTTTTGTTTCCAAATTTTGGTTTTGTTTCTTAAATATAGGTAAGATGCAGATGTCCAAGTAAGAAAAAACCTATTGGAAGGTAATTGTTGTAAGCTTAAATTTCAAAAACAAAAAATAAAAAACAAAATGGTTATCAAACGGGACCTTAATGATTGGTTTTCCAAACACCAATGACTAGTTTCAACTTTAAGAATACAAGAGGTCATTTGTGAATACATAAATGATCGTTCTCTCCAATTTCTCTTCTTCATGACTTCACTTTCTTCCTCAGATAAATCAAAATGCTGATTCTGTTGGTTATATAATTACAACCAATCTACTTTTCTTGACAAATACAGCCAACAATCGAAAAAACCAGTCCCCCCTTTTAAACAACAGGAAGCATTAATCTAAAAAAAATAACTCAACAATCATTTTAATCTGATTTCATGAACGGTTCCATTGGAAACTATACAAAGCCTAAATTGCATCAACTACCCTAATCAAACGTCAGCTAAAATCAGATATTTGAGCCAACCAAAGTGAAGAATTTTCTCTACAGAACCTCAATAGTAGAATTATATGCATTTAAACTTCCACATTATACCAAACATTCAGAGGTGAGAAAAAAAATCCAAGAAAGAAGGCATGAAATTGTTGAGCAAACAACACAGATACTTTGAGAACCACAAAACTTTTCCTATTCAAAAAAAAAAAGGGGAAAGATCAAAAACAGGAATAGGAACCTACACACTGAGAATGACAAATTTCCAAAGGCAACCAAATGGCAGAACCTAAAGGCTGTTTTGATAACTATTTGGTTTTGTGTTTTTGGTTTTTGAAATTTAAGCTTATGTTTACTCAAGTTTCCTACCATATGTACCGTCTTTCCTACCATGTATCCATTTTTCTTTAAAAAATATTCATCTTTCTTAAGAATGCTAACCAAATTTCAAAAACAAAAACAAAAACAAAAACACAAGCTTTTGGAAGCTATTTTTTTTTCCAAAATTTGGTTTGGTTTCTAAACACATAGATAAGATGTATCTATCAAAATAAGAAAAAATATATCATAAGGTGGTTGTCGTAGGATTAAATTTCAAAAACTAAAAAAAAAATGGTTATCGAATGGCCTAAATAACAAGTAATGAGAATCACAAATGCAGATTTTCTTGGACATAGACAACGTCAAACGCAGCAATGCGGCAAAGATAAGGTCCAAAATCAAACAGAAAATCAAACACAAAAACAAACAAACACAGATCAGATTGATCCATTGACATATGGAGCAACCAACAACAACCCAAATCAGATCTAGACAAAAAAACAACCAAAGCGCTCCACATTCTCAAAAACTCGCACAAAAACAGAAAAATCACAGAAAAGAAACAAAACCTTATAGAAAGCCCAAGGATCAGGACCGAAAAGCTCACGGATCTGAGGGTACCGAGACAGGATTTGGCGTCGCCTCGAAGCGTGAGGCTCATCGGTGTAGGACCAGAAGAAATCGGTGGCCATAACGCCCTCGTCTCGCTCCTGAGCGGCAGGCATTGTCTCCGGCTGCGGCTGTGGCTCGCCCTAGCTCCCAGAAGATGGCTATGGCGGAACTCGGCCTCTCCTGGAAGCTCGTCCGGTTCAAATGGAAGAGGAGAAACGGAAAGGAAAGTTATAGAGGAAGGTTTGTTGAAGAAGACGAAGACCAAATATGGAAATGGCGATGACTGATATATTTAGGGAAGGGGCTCCGTCCCCATCTTCGTGATGGAGAAACCCCTTTTTGTATATAAACATTATTTAATTGTTTTCCTTTTTTTGTGTTTTTGAGGTGTGGTGTGATATTTTGTGTTGCTCTCCTAAAATGGAATTATATCAACAAGAATTTTTTAAACTTTTGAAATTTAGGGCCCACATTTTGTCAAATCAATTTTTCCTTTTTTTTTTTTTTTTTGATGGTTTAGATATATATAAACATAGGGCATGTTTGGGGTGAGGGAAAAATGAGCGAATAAGATGAGTTGAGTTTCATCTTATGTTTGTCTTATGTTTGCCCCATGAACTTTCGTAAGTCCACTTAACTTCTACCCAACTTCACGCCCACGTTTTTATTTAAATATTAAAATATTAAAAAACTACTTAATATCTATTTCTTTATTTAAATAAAAACTTCAACAATTCTCTTCCTATCACATTAAACATAACTTTATTATTAAAAAATTATTAAATATCTATTTTTTTATTTAAATAAAAACTTCAAACATTATTTTTCCATCACATCAAAAATAACTTTATTATTAAAAAATTATTATATCTATTTTTTATTTAAATAAAAATTTCAAACATTATTTTTTCATCACAAAAACATAACTTTATTTTTTTTTTCTTCCCCCAAACATAAATTTATTTCACTTATCTCCTCTTCTCATCTCAACTCAACCCAACCCAATCCATCTCCTTAAAGCCAATTATGCCCATAATAAATCAACTAAATTCTTTTTAATTGATTTATTAGTGATCTATTGGATAAAAATTGAATTTTTAAAGATTTATGTTTTGTAGAAAGTAAATTAACATAAATTTCAACCATCATAGGTATCTTAGTGGTCAAAATGACATTAAGAAAAAACAATGGAAAAAAAAATTAAAATGGTATATCTTGTGAGAATAGTCAAGATGTAACCGGGATCAACAAGTTTAGATCGGCACAAAGCCAAGCCAAGCAACTATTTCCTTTGATCAATACCAACAACTTTACCAGAATTTATAGAGGTTAATATAGCAGCCAATCGACCGAGTAAAGAAGTTAATTCCAAACAAAGAAAGCTCGACTCTAAAGGTTTATGGTCAAATCGAATGATAAGTCGAGTAGTATTTAGTTTGGATAGTGAGTTCAAGAGTTTCATCTCAAACTATACCATTTTTAATCATTTTTTGAGTACATATTGGGAGAAAAGTGACAAATACCAATTCTTGGGATTGAATTTGTGACGTCGGTGTTGAACTAATTTATAACTAAACAATAAAATCATTCCATCTCACCCATTTGTGTGGTTGCTAATTACATATATTTCCCTTTTCTTTATTCTAATTTAGACTAGTTTTATCTTTTTGTTCATTGAAATAACTTGTACCACTAACATTTTAGTTCCGTTTTTAGTGCCAGCTACAGGTCCACGACAATTTGGCACGTTCAAAGAAATCAATTGTGACAGCCTTAGCCCGACCACGTGATTTGTGCTTCCAGCCACAAAAACCACCTTATTTCTTCATTGCTTTTGCAAACTATGTATTGTTTTTTGTTTTTTTGAATAAATAAAAATATTGAGAATGATTATAGGAACTACATTAAATAGCAGTAATTGAATAAAGAGCTTTTAGCACAAATAGACCTATATTAGAAAATATTTACAAATCTATTTTTCACTAATGAAATCCTTAATTGATGTAATTATTCATTTATATTAATACCCTCCATAACATTTAATTAATTAGCATTTCAAATAATAAATCAAAAAAGGAAAAATCTTCCAACTTCCTTACTCACTAGACCTAAAATTGCTCCACATTAATAGCCAATTTTGTCAACCAAATTTCTACAATTTCGTTTCCAAATTCTCTCATTT
>JBBMEF010000004.1:6382088-6420130 GCA_037832685.1 Sicyos baderoa
ACAACTATCAAAAAATTAAATCTTTCGTTAATTAAAATTTAATTTACATAGAAAAAATTAAATAAGAAAAATATTCCCACCAAATGAAAGATTTTTTCCAACTGAATGAGAAAATCTCCTTTTTTGTCGCATGTTTCCTAAACACGCGACCCATTTTTTTTTTTTTTTTAATGCATGCTTGACCGTTTAGATTAAACGGCCACGTGGCGGGTCCGTCTGGTTGCGTGGGTGGGAGACACGCGACAAAAAAAAAAAAAGGTCGTCGCGTGTCTCCCATCCACGCGACGACCCCATTTTGTAAATATTTTTCCATTGACTCATTTTTGCCATTTTTTTTTCTAACCCTAGATTACAAAAAAATCCATATTTGTGTCATGCCTACTTAACTGCCTTCCAACCGACTTCCAAATTAAACCAACAAACAAAAATAATAATACAAACCATAAAAGGGTTTGGTTTTTTACTAAAACTAACTTAAGGGTCCGATAGTTTCTCAAATTACTCTATATGTCTTGTTTTTTCGGCCTAAAAGATAGGTAACTAGGTATATAAGAGTTGAAGAGTTTCAAGATAGTTCTTTTTATATATACAATAATATTAGAAAAATGGATTCAAACATATAATTTCGTAATTACTAGGTTGTACCAGAAGTGGTAGAATTATACTCTTATTAGCAGAGTTTCAATATAGTTTAACTAAAATACCTTGATAGTTTAAATTTGCAGCCAGATTTAAAAATTAAAAAAAAAAATATATATATATATATATTATTTATATGAAATAAATCACAAAATAAGAAAATTCATGATTAAAAGTTGTGATAATTAGTGTGGTAATCTAATGGTTAATGACTTTAAAAACCACTTTCACAACCTTTCAAAATATAATTTATAATTTTTCAAAATAATTATTTATTATCTTTCGACATAACTCTTCGTTCCAATTCCTCACCGTAACTCATCAATAATTTATAATCCTTCATAGTTATTCATATTTATTTTAAATCTCTCAATATAATTCTTCAGTTATGATGCCATTTACCATTTAAATGACCAAATGGTGATAAATTTTAATTTAGAATGTCCGTCTACTTAAAATAAATAATTAAACAAACTAAGTATATACATATATATAGTTTTTTGTAACAAATTATATAGTTACTTTTTAAAAACGGACCAAATAGGAGTATAAAAAAAATTAATGGCACTTTTGGCCCATAAACAAATGAGGGATTGGGAAGAAATATGGGCCAATTTTATATTTGCCACATGAATTTTCATAAATACAAACGTGTGAGTCCCACGTTTTTATTTAAATATTAAAATATTAAAAATTACTCAATATCTATTTTTTTATTTAAATAAAAACTTCAATATCGCATCAAACATAACTTTATTATTAAAAAATTATTAAATATCAATTTTTTTATTTAAATAAAAACTTCAACTATTGTCTTTGCATCACATCAAATATAACTATTATTCTCCGTTATCTCTTATCTTCTCTTCCCAACCCAACCCAACCCAACCCAACCCAACCCAACCCAACCCAACCAAACCAAACCAAACCAAACCAAACCAAACCAAACCAAACTAACCCAACCCAACCTTCTAGGCCAAATGCCCTATAATTTCTCAGTTGAGTTTCTGGCAAATATTCCATCAGTTTTCAGACTTTCCAAATGATATAATTAAAAAATTTCGTGTTGAAGCTCCAAAAAACAAACCATTTTCAGTTCCAGATCCAGAAACTCCATAAGCTCCGATATGTTGTGATTGTTATCCGATGGACTTCATTCGCTCCCGGAAAACGCCCAACATCGAAGCGAAGTTAACAGTTCCGGCGAGAGTTCCGCCGTCCTGAACGACCCAAACATAGCTAACTCGGTGAGCTAAGGCTTGAATCATCACTGCAACCAAAGAGTTCCATTGATAACAAACAATCGCCTCCGATCTCCTCACTACTCTCCCTGAATATCGACCAATCTTTCCACTTCTCCATGAACAAGAACCGATGCTAGAACCAGAACCAAATTCATCATCGGAAGAAGAACAAATCGAAGAACATGATGAGATTGTCGATGATTCTTCCTCCACCCACTCCAGAACTGCATCTAAGTTTTTCTCTTCCAATCGTTCTTTAACTAATTGTACTAAATCATCCGGCGGCCCGCCGCAGTCTATGTACGCCATGAGTTCACCGGCTGTGAGCGTTGCCATTGCCGCCACCACCGTCTCGTCGCATAAATTGAGCGTGGTTGGCGAAATTTCGCCTATTAATTTCTCGTCCAAGTCGACAATGGCGACAGAGGATTGGTGAACCAATGCCTGCGAGATTAGAGGCAAAATCGACAAAGCGGAATCTTCATAGTGCACGGCGAGAAGGTTGTTCTTGTCAATTATGCTGAAGGAATTGATGGAACTCGCGGCTGTTGAGCTGAAAAGTCCGATGAAATTTATGAGATAACGGATTACATCCTCTGGAGAAAGCCAGCAGTATTCTCGATCGTTATGGAGAGATGATGATTTCTTAAGGAAGTTCTTCATCTTGTTCTTGCTCATTTTGATTGGAATAACCAGGTTATGAACTCCATCGTGTATAAGCTCGATCGCCTCCATTAAACTGAAAATTACAACAGAAGAATAAATGTAATTTCACAATATATACAAAATCGATTAGCATTTCCAATTTCAAACAGATCCAGAATTTCAATTAGGTTAATACCTGGCTTGAGGCTCCAAATGCCTAACGAGTCCAAAATCCTCAGGAATCAAATCAGAGATCGGAGATCGGAGCGCAATCGCCGGTCGCAACAAATTCTCTTGTCTGCAGAGAAAACAGATTATATCAACCATGCATAGTTTACCAACACAACTGCAATGCGATTCCGAATCGGCCTTAGAACAATGATCGCCGCAGCTCCATACGCTGATGTAGCCTTCTTCGATCCTCGTCAAGACCGATAGCGCGTCGGCGACGGTGGCGGAAATGGAAATCGATCGAATCGCTGGTTTTCCAAGGCATAGGTCAGATACCTCGCGGGCCAACAAGTTTACTGCCATGCACGACCGGTTGAGATCTCAGAAGAAACTTTCTGATGCAGAGAAGAAAATGCGAGAGAGAATTGGAAGATGATCGAAGATTGAAGAGAAAATTCAATGAAGGTACAAAAATGGCGGTTCTGAAACGAAGAGGATAAGTTCGGGTCGGGTCGGTCGGGTCGAGAAAATAAGAGATGAACGGATCTTCAATATGAAAAAAATGATAAGGGAATTGTTCACATTTATAGGGCGTGATTTCTGGTTACCCGAGAGGTGGCGCACGCGTTTTATATTTTAATTTTGTGTTACCATCGGTTGATTGAAGACTATGAGTTACATTCATTCAAGATTATTTGTAGCTTTGGTTGAATATTATATTAAATGATTTGCGATATTGGTTGAAAATTATATGGATATAAATTGATTTTTTTTTTCTAATACAAGTTGGGAGAAAGAGAATTACAAATACTGATTTCAAAAATCAAACTTGTACGGTGGCGTAGAAATAGATTAACACCAAACCAAATAACCAATCGCGCCACCCACCCATTCGATAAATTGAAAATATCTGAAATAATGGAATTCATATTTTTATTAGGCCGGCCCCCATTTTTTGTTAGAAAATTTGTTATGTATACCAACCTTAGGGTCATCTATTAGAATTATAACACATTTTTATCAAAAATTTGTTTATACCAAAATTCTGAGTGATTGAACTCAATCGAACTCAATCGATAACTAGTAATTGAACTCAACATCAGTTTGTTAAGTGATTGAGTTCAATCACTAATTATTGATTGAGTTCGATTGGGTTCAATCCCTCCGAATTTTGATTTATGTGCAATTATTTTTAATTTTGTACTATACATATAATTTTTTAGCTCATTTTTATTATACATAAAAAATCCTCTTTTTGTTATGCATAAATATTTCTTTTTTAATTATTATTATACATGAATTTTTCTTTTTCTGTTTTTAATTATTTTATTTTGAGATTACTGGTTCTTTTAGATTGAATTATTTAAGTTAAATGGTAAATTATATTTTTGTCTTGGTAAATTTTAAATTTTAAATGTGTCGTGTATGTTTAAAACATAAATTATATTTTTTGAAAAAGACAATGCATTAATACGAACTCATTATCATAATCAAGACACTACTAAAACATAGTGTAAGCTAAAGGTGGAGATGTATCGACCAAGAAGACTGTTCGAGTGGACAAGAATCATCATTAATATATATTTCACTTGCCTAAGGTTAGTTAAATATTTTAAGTTTATTTACCACCATTGTAACCACATTCTTTTTATTATTATTTTTAAACAAACAATACAATTTAACATTTCTCTCTATCAGTTAAAATCAAATCTTTAAAAAAAAAAATTATAATAAAATATGTGGTCCATTTGTGTAGGATACTTACCCACCTTAAGTAAGTTTTGTCCATTATCAACCCAATTGATAGATCTAACCCATTTGAAATAATTTTATAATATTATGACAATAACATTGGTAAATTCAATAAAGCCATAGATTGTGATGATTACTGAAATGTTATATCTTTATATTTATATCTATGTTAGTTATCTACTTAGAAATTAATTTCCTCCTTGATCATGATGAATTGACATAAAATATCTATAATATTAGTTTGAACAATTTCCTCCATCATGATGAATTGACATAAAATATCTATGATAGTCATGTACTTAGAAATTAATTTCCTACAAATTTCTTTGGCATCCAAATATTATAGGGTCAAGCGATATGTCCCGTGACATTAGTTAAAGTGCGCAAAAGTTGGCCCGACCAGTCACGGATATCAAAAAAAAATTTATATAAAGTATACCCTTGTCTAGATTTCAAATAATTTTTATCTTCCTCTCTTGACCTTTCAAGCAGTATTAGCTAAAATGGTCATAGCATATTCCTTTGTTGTTCAATCCAATTGTGTTCATATATTGATCCATCAGATAAAAAGACAAATCAATTCTGTAACAATCCTGTAACTTTCCTACTTCTAACCCTTTAGTATTTTTTTTGTTTGAAAACCGAAAAAACGAAGTTTCGTTGTCCTATATCAAGATGTCATTGGCTCATCTTTAGATGGTGGCATCATATACTTTGAAAGTATTCTAATTTAAGCTCTATCCAACAATCTCGAACCATGAATCTCTCAAATATATCTTGAAGTATCAATCAAAAGATTGTCTTTGTATGCATAACAATATCCAAGCCAACATCACCTGATTGAAAAGGCTCAAGTCACCACTAATTTCTCATGCCTATATTCTTCTAGCTTAGCCAATGCAGTTTGTTTTTGTTCATTCATTAAATCTCCACCAAATTTTTGTACACATATTTTACCAAGAAGTTAGGTTGATAAGTCTAAAACAACTTATTGCATAGACTTTAAATAATCATAATTATTGAACTCTTTCTTAATAATCACGTATTTTCAAACAAACATTATGAATATAATACTTCAAAGAAAATGCAAACTGAAATATAAATATAAATATATATAATTCTACAACATATAGAGGTAGAGATTTGAATAGTAACCTTTTAATTATATAACTCAAAATATATATACTATGATTGATGGTATCTCAAAAGTAGTATAATGGACCGAAAAGATCAGTTGTCTAATAGTTTCATTGTTTGGTGGAAATCCAATTTAACTTGATCTCCTTCTCCCAACTTGCATTAAAAAAAAATATATATATAGTATTAGTGGAATTTATAATTTTATTTTCATTTCTTTTAGTAATAACATCGATTATTTGACGGTTGGGGATTCAAAGCTACAATTTCTTAATCAAAGATGAAAATTAATTATTACTAGGTTAAACCAAATTTGGTGACCGAAAAAATTATATTATCAATGTGTTATTTGTGTACCTGATATTCAAGTAATTCACATAACCAACCCTAGATACATTATTTTGCCATGACGAAATCTAAATTAGCTTTTTTTTTTTTTTTTTTTTGAGAAACTAAATTAGCTTTTATTTAAATGGAGAAGATAATTAGGAAGTACAATAATATAGTTGGTATTATTTTCCCCACGTGAAATAAATAAAATAACAAACAAAGATTTTAAAATTGACTGTTATCTTAAGTGGCTAAAGGAACGGTGGCATAGGCAAAATGCACCGTACCCTCCGCCATCGGCGACTGTCAGCTTCGCCCTTGGCGTTTAGGGTTACGACGAACGGGTCACCGGAGATTTTCTAAATTCAAGAATTTGAATTTTGGGGATTTTTCACTAATCATCTACCAATGTCAGAAAACTAGAAAAATTCAAATATAGTCTAAATTGATTCAATTAGCTGCAATCAAGTGAAATCAAACCTAACTTAAACCGGCATCTTGTACCAGCGACTATAAAATTAATAATTCAATCTCTTATTAATTCGATCTCTTACTAAATTTGAAATTGTTAGACTTCTATCAAATTAAATATTTTATATTTTACCTTGTATAAAATATTTTTAAAAAATATTATAATTAAAATAGATACATTATTCATCTCTTTATGCCAAAAGAACGGTCATAATGGACTTGGCAAATTGACATATAATCTCGACCTAGATGTTAATCTCGACCTAGATGTTAAGGGTTTGAATCCACTGATCTTCAAATGTTATTGCTATATAAAAAAAGGTCAATTCAGTTTTTAATCAAAACTACAACCAATGGACAACAAGAACATACTTCAGTGATATGGTGTAGAGCTAGTAATTCAAATCTCCCCCTTAAATATTATTTGAACTTAAATAAAATAATAACAAAAACACTACAACCAACACATTGTAATTAGAACTACCATCTGCATCGTCTGCTTCCCCTTCCCATTTCAAAAACAAAACCTTATTTCTACCCATTTGCTTCTTTCTGACCTCAAGACCTCAAGGGGAAAATCTTTTTACAATAATCAATGAAAGAATGATATCAGAATAACATAAGACGAGCATACGGTGGCGTACAAGAGTCGGGCTTCATCGTTATCGTTATCGTTGGTTCCATGAGGCTATTGAGTTCCAGGAATTGGTGCAGATCATGGGATGTTTACTTCTCAGTGTCTTAAGTAAACAATGCAGGAAGAATCAATCTAGCCGAGCCGAGACATTTATTCCAAATCAACATAAATCTGCAGCCAAAAATAGATTTCATGAGTTTGACAGTGAAGGTTATGATTTGAACGTTTCCCAATCCAAAATGAGAAATGAATTAGGCTACAGATAGTAGAAACCAATGTTAGGAAAAAATTCCAGCAATGATCCCCATCTATGTATTTGAAAATGTAAGCGATCCAAGTATTAGAAAATATAACATTCCGAATTATTATGTAAATCATAGTACAGGCACAATAAAGAATGTAAATGATCCTAGAAACCCACCCTAAGAGGCAGAAATGTAGGGGCAAGCCATTTTCTAAGAACATATCCTTCAAAATGATTTTATATACTTGCATATTATATATATACTTTTTTTTTTTTTTTTTATGTCCGTGACTGTCCGGGCCAGCTTGCGTGTATAAGCGCACTTCGACTAATGCATCCCAAGGCCTTCTATGACCAATTGAGCTACCACATGATGGTTACTTACATATTATATTAATAGTGCTCAAAAAAATTATACAAACTTTTATCCTTATCAATTTGATTTCAAGCAAATTTAAATGTCATAATAAATCATACTTCTTTAGACATATGATTACTTTGAAACAAGTCAAAGAAATTCAAGTGTTCCACAAAACAAAAGATATCTCTCCTAAAATAAAGCTGGGAACTCAAACTTTTTCGCACACAATCCCATAACACTTCATCGAGTTTAATCATGTGAAATTATCTATTTTTTATTTTATATAGCTGAAAAAAGAACCATCACTTTTTAAATTCCTTTCTTATTTTCTCCACACAGTAAGTTCTCCACGTGTCTAAACTTGAGTTCTTACATATCCCCTACGTGTCCCCTCTGCATGTACAGAGTTGATAAAATAAAAAAGGACACTCCAAATAGTGTGTTTTAAAACGTGTCCCAACGAAGACATTAGTGGAAAAGCATCCATGCTTCCTAGCTGACATCTAAACCAATTCATTCATTGTATTTTTCGTTTTTTTTTTGTATCAATAACTTGTCAGCTTTCAAGCACCTCAACTAATGTCACTTGCAAACGTGCCCAAATAAGATCTTAAATTCACGTGCAAAGCAATCAAAATGCTGCAATCAAATAAAAAAGAAAATTTAAACCTCGAGATCTGACAAAGGATGGTCATAAGCCTTCTTCTCACTGGTGTCAAAGACTTTAATGCCTGCGATTCTCTGTACTCCGGGTTTAGTGGCAATGAGGTTCTGGTTGAACAAAGAAGAAGTCAAATAGTGTCAATATGGTGGAGAGTTAATTCTTTCTAATCTAAAAGAAATCATTTTAATGCATGTTTTTGGCACCTAGGTCATCGCAAAAAGAAAAAGCAAAAAACCAGTTCAACACTAGCGTCACGATCTCAAGAATTGGTATTTGTAATCCCCTTCCCCGATATGTGCTTTAAAAAAAAAAAAATTGCACGCCTTTTGTAGTTACATGTGTCAACTGTGTACACAATAGAGGACTAGGATAAAACAGCAACTTGTTTGACAACGAAAATCATTAAAACAAGAAAAAATAAATGCCAGGAAATGTGGACTAAGCGCGTCAATAAAAACAAGGTCCAAAAAGCTCAAAAGGCTATATTGAATGGTTAAATTCTAAACAATACGCATAAGAAGAATTTTGCTATTTAATAAGACTAAATCACTTGCAGAACTAACTCATATCATAATCTATCTAAGTTTTGATAGGACTTGGAACCTCCCTCTCAAGAGAATCTCTCAAACCCTATAAACTACTCAATAACTCATTTAACAATTGAATGCCTAAACACTACCCTACCCTCTTTTTTTATAATAAAACTCTAACTTACTCCCCAAGTAATTGCTAACCTACCCCTATATTATTTCTTAATAAGACTAAGGCCAACACATATCACTATCATATAGATTTATAATTCATACCAGTTGGAAATCTGTGGAACCATATGGCTCAACTCTCGGTATGACCTGTGGAAAATTTCAAATACAAAAATCAGAAACACATTTCAAAATAAATGCAAAACGGTCCAACAAAATTTTTTTGGTTTCGACGGCCTTTCAACATATCATTCCTCACCATGCCAGAATATTAAGGTAACAGTGCTGGAGCAGTGCGAAAATTCCCAGATTAAAAAATAATTCAACCAGAAAAAGATAATTACGTTCACGGCAACCCCTCTTTTTTTTTTTTTAAATCAATTATGACTTCAATACTCTCCTATCTAATGGAAATGTCTTTTGTAATCGCCTCTTTTGGCTTTAATTTCATATTTTAATGAAATTGTTTCTTATCCAAAAAAAATTTGCTCGCGGCAAGCGGATCAAGCACAACAAAAAATTACAGCAGTTCTATGAAAGGATAGGACATATTTGAGACAACGAATAAACTTACCATTGTCTGTAGACCATTAACCATAACAACCTTTTCTTCATCTGAACCATTTTGTGACATCCAAACCTCAAAAGGGCCCACTTCCCTCTCCATCTTTGTTGTGAGACGCATTTGTAACTGCAGAAGCAATAAATCAACAAATTCCACAATATATCAATGGGAAAAGAAATGATAAGATACATACAATAATCCTCAAGAAATTAAGAGGCATAAATAAATATGGGATCGTTGGTAACAATTAATTCCAACCACGGCTGGAGAATGACAAATTAATTTAAATTTAATCGAACTTTTCAGAGAAACACAATAGCAAAAGAGAAATTACCGTAAAAGGCCTCTCCAATCTGATAACATCTGGCATCTCAACAACTTGCAACTCAAGCTCCTTGCGAGCAATCGGCTGCAAAACAATATAAAAGGCCAATGAAAGGAATATCCGCCAATAAATCACATATCAACCCTAATGCATTAAATCATCATTGAATCCAAAAACTTCAATGTTAATAGGTTATAGTAATTTAATTTCTTAACACTCACTTTCACTTGTAAGTTTAGAAGTTATCATAAAGCACTTAACACTCACTTTCACCTGTAAATTTAAAGGTTATAAAAGCCTAGCAAATGATCATCAATATGATTGGGAGAGGAAATGATATGAAGGTTCAAACACACGACTAATTCTACTCTAAATTTCACAATGGTACCTAAAAGCTTAAACTAATATTAGATCTAGCAACAGTTATCCAAGTAACATGCAGATGTCATAAAAACAATTATAACTGATTTAATGTGTCATTGGGAGTGTAATACTAAATCAAAAAGCTTAATCAAGATTAAGATAAATGTAATCTCTAGTTAAGGTAAAAGGTATCAATCAATAGCATTAACAAAAATGTCGATACCAAGTTTTGTGCATTAAAAGTTCGAAAGTTATCAAAGTTCAAAATTTATAATATTTTTTTTCTTTACAGGATAAAATTAGAGTTCGCTTCGCCCTACACATTAATTATGTTCCCAACATAAATTTAACAAGAGTCATTAAACAATCATCCATGCACTTATCATATCAACTATCTCTTAGGATTCATCTGAGGCATTCGACAGGAACCACAGGGGTAAGAAAAGTGTAAAGATGAAAGCAAGGTTTTACAGAAATAAAAAGTTCTTGATATCATGTGCAGTAAAATTTGAGACATTGAAAAAGAAATGAATCGTCTCACAACTGGAAATTCATTTCCGCAACTGACGGAGAGGATTCCAGGATTTAAACATAGCTTTAACATTCCATACGCTAATCTAAACTGAAGTATTTTATAGACGTCAGCCACATAAGACTTTTACTTCCCTTAAATCATTTCAGATTTCAATATTATGGTTCTTATCCAAAAAAAAAAGAGAGTCAAATTTCAACCCAAACATGCTGAAATGCTCATTTTCATCCATTGGCAGCCATCAACTGATAAAAGCCAAGATACGTCTTTTGCAGCACGCAAGAGGTAGCTTACCAAAAACCAAATCAAGTTCCAAATAATCAAAATTATTTATAAAGTAATCTATGATAATAAGACACTCACAGAACCCAAAATCGGTTGTGTTTGTAGCCGTCCAGGTTCACCCATATTTGTACGCCATGTTAACTGAAGTTTACCGAGAATATTACTTCCATCAACTTTGCGAGGAGAAGAACCATGTGTTGACAATTTCAATTGATAAAGAAAATTATGGATTCCTCCACCTGATCGGACCAATACAGGAGGCTTGAATACCTCTCTGCAGCACAAAATAACATGAGCTCAACTGTCAGGGGAAAAATGAATGGCAAAAATCTTAACCATGAAACGTTTAAACTCATAGAATCCATACCTTGTTGTAGATTTATGTCCAGAGTGATGTTTATCAGCATTTATTATCTCTGCATTCCAGTTTGGTGAAGGCTCAAAATCAACTTGGTCCATAAATAGGTTTGATTTTGTATGATTTTCGATGCAAGCTTCTAAGAATGTACTATCCTGAGATAGAAAGAAAACTGTAATACGATAACTTTCAGCAAGGAAGTGCTAACTTAATAAAAATATGTAAACTTATGATAACCGGAAACCAGAAAGTACGGTAGTATGATTAACCACCATTACTACTTTTTTTTTTGAAACAAACCACCATTACTACTTTATACAATAAAGATCTAGAATCCAGCTTAACTATTAAGTCATAGCATAAAAACAGTATGAGAAGGACTCAGCTGAGAGTACTACACTAAATCAACACGATTCCTCCTACAAAAAGTTGATAAAGGATAATAGGAATTATTCCCCTTTGTTTATCCCCGTACATCTTCCTTCCCTCCTTCCCTCCGTCCCTCAGCCCCTCACCCAATACCCATGACTCACTGTCTCATAACTCGCCGGTGCTTTATCCCAACTCCCCAATATGGTACGGTGGCAGCCTCCACCAAAGCTGACATTTTACCTTGATCATCTCTGTCTAAAGTAACACACAGCTTCGTATCACAGAACCTACAAACAATCAGTCAGATACCCTTGCTCTTAAAGAAAAATCACACCCCGCAATAACTTCTTGTTTTCAGCATTGGTAGATGCCACCCTTAATCAGAAGTTTTCTAGAGAAACATGCCTGGATGAATATGGTTATAAATAGAGAAGCTTACAAATAGAAAGAGGCCACTGTGCCAAGATAGCAAAGTTTGGGGTCACTGGGGGTTTAAATAAGTTAATCATCCTGGATAGTGAAAATAGGGCTGGTTGGAAAATTCTCATCTCTCTTCTTACAGAACTCAACAACTCTTGCACAAACCATAAGATATTTCGTCAATATCCATGGCAAAATCCCAAGAAACCCACCAAAGTTTGCCTTCACGCGCGACCGGCTAAAGCCCCTTCTCCCACCCACGTACGCAAACCAATTAAGCCGCCCTCTCCCACTCGCGTGCAGCCTCTAGAACCTACTCACAGAAGGTGAGTATTCTCTTTCTTTACACATGACATAGAAGGTGTGCTCTCCTTTCTGTAATTGAAGTCTTACTACTCTTACGGCCATTGAAAATGTCTTTTGTAATCTATTGTATAGGAATTCTCCTTTTGTAACTTCATTACATCAATGAAAGGTACTAAGTTTCATTAAAATAATAATAATAATAATAATAATAATAACAAATGATATGAAATATCTTATTCAAGAAAACAAATGATATGAAATATATGCAAGCAATTCATCCTCTCTTGACTAATCATATAACTACAATAAAACCACAAAAACCCAAAACCTGCCAAAAAATGAAACAAATGTCAACTACAAAGTAGCATCCTTTTTAGTGTAGATAAAGAGAGCCAAGATAAAGAGAATTGTTTTAGGAAGAAACAACAGATTTACTTTAAAAATAATAAACATGAGACATTTTCTAAACTTACGTTGACTGTTTTTAGTCAGCAAAACATACCTTCACAACACGGACCTGCAAATGAAGTAATTTGAAGAACATCAGGTATCAGATATAAACCTAGAACTAAGCAACTAAAGCCACTGAAAGCTTCCAATAAAATTCACCAAAGGCCAAAAACGCCCTTATTATTAAAAGGAAGCAAACACGTTCATATAATAGTAGTTGTATGCCGATATTTGTCGGATCGGAAGAGCACAATACCTTTGTTCTGACCGAAAGTGGATTCGCAACCATGAACTTGAAAAATTGGGGAAGATATTTACGCTCACCATCACCATCATTGTACAATGCAGTGCAAACTAGCCTATAATAACGAAATGAAGCATCAATTATAGGCACTTAATGAACAAAGAGACTGTCAACATTCAATATGAAGCTTACGTATGAGCTCCAAGTTCCTTCACATCATGTTCAACAATGAAATCGTAACGGCCCCCGGTACGTATAGTTTCAACAGGGGATTTTGAAGAATCCAACAGAAGGATTCGTTGCCTCTCCGTTTGAATTTCTGCCTGTATAGAAAGCTCTAAATTAAATTACCGATGATCTATCACAAATCAGAGTGAATGAAGCAGAACCCAAATTCCAAATCGTTACAACAACAAAAAAACATTCATATTCCCTGAAAAAGGAAAACCAACCTTGATTATAACATCCCTAACTTCAAAATTGGAGCTATTATTCACACTGATGTAGCTACAAAAAGTCTCGCCCAAATAAATCGCGCTGGAAAATAGACAGGATTCAGAAAGATAAAAATAGATCAATTCATGAAGAGAAGATAAGAAGAGAAAGAAACCCGAATGCTTGGGGGAGAACGAGGAGGCCGGTGAGGCCCATAGCATCGGAGGAGTCGTGAAGAAGGAATCTGGAACTGTAGCTTGGATCGGAGTCGGAATTGTTGGAGAAGTGGGATTGAAGGAGAGGAGGGAGTTGACGAGCGGCCACCGGATCGTCAAGAATGTCCTCGCCGGCGACTAAATCGGCCGGATCGAGGCGGAGCGGAGGGTCGACCTGAAATGACGGCCTGCAAAGCCTCATCACCCTGAAGGCCAGTGAGTGCGATCCCTGAGCACCGCTCATCTTCGTCGTCGTTCTCTGTTCAACACAGAATCGCAGCTGAATTTGGGAGAAATCCTGGCTGAAAATTTTCAGATGAATCGAAAAGGGACGACATGTCGGCCTTCCTTCCTTTGTCGTTAATTGGGATCACGCTATCAATTAAATTAGAGGGTTCAAAAATTAAAATTGAATTCATGTTTTATTTTATGATTTTGAACAAATTTTGTAATATTAAAATTGAGATAAAAATAATTTTAACTATTTAAAAATAAATAAAAGTTCTAATATCTTATATTAACTAATAAATGAGTTGGTCCTTCCATTAACTATTATAGAATCTATTCAAAAAAAAAAAAAAAAAAAAAAAAAAACTATTATTGAATAAAATAAATATTTCAAAATAAATCTCAAACATGTTCATATTATACCTCAATATAATCCAAAAATTCGATAAGCTTATTACTCCTTGCACAAACTAAAGAGGAAAGTATACTCGCAACTTAAAGTATAGTATTATTTTTAAAATAAAGGTTATACTAATGTAGTTCAAAAGAAAATTCAATTTTCTTTGCTCAATGTCCCCTTTGTTTCTTATGAACATATTTAATTTCTATTTTTATCTCTTTACGCATAAGAAATTTCATTGAATCTTAAAATGGAAACTAAATGGTTATATACCAAATTCAAAAACTGAATAGTTTCAAATTAACTATCTCAACCTATCTCAACCAACTTGTACGCACATCAACTAAATTACATACTTCAAATTTAAAAGTGTTTTTGAAATGAAACATGAACACAAAGACCCATATAAAAATCATTTGGTTTTTTGTTTTTTAATTTTGAAATTTAAATTTATTTTTAACCAAAATTTCTACCAATGTATTCCATCTCTTACCATGTATTCATCTTTCCTTGAGAAAGTATGAGAATGGAAATGCTAACTAAATTTTAAAAACAAAGACAAACTTTTGAAAATTTTCTTTTAAATTTTGATTTTGTTTCTATAAATATAAATTAGATGTAGCCATCCAAAAAAGAAAGAAAAACATATGTTAATGTAGTTGTTGTAGGCTTAAATTTCAAAAACCAAAAACTAAAAACAAAATGGTTATCAGACGAAGCCAAAATTTTCCATTTTGAGTTCCTGCTTTCTTCGTTCCTCCCTTTTCATTTCACCATAGAATGCATACAAGCTTTTAATGAGTATTAGCAGCTAGTTAATGGAGTCATACTGTTCGATCTAAATAACTTTTGTAGTGTGTCTATTTCACAGTGGTGCATAATATGAATCGTACAACTGCAACCTGAGCCTTCCATCATCTATCTCCAAGCTCAACTCTTTAAAAACAACAATGATCTACCATGTACAAAACTCGGCAGTGAATCGGACAAACTCGATGAAATAAAAAATATTTTCTCGCCTTCTAAGTCTGAACTGCACCTCAAGCTACCGATGCACGAGGAACTCCAACCTGTAATTTTGAGGTACAAAAAGAGTTGATGATGTATTAGTTAAGGGTTTGAAATTATTATCAAGATTTTTATGATCAGCTCCATTGTATTTGCAAGGCATCTTTTAAGACTTGAATAAAATTCACTGTCATATGGCAAACACCGGGTTGAAGACAAATAACCCAAAGTAAAAGGTGGAGAACAAAAAAGAAAAAATCTGTAAATGCATCTTTCTGCAGTTGGTGGTTTCTTAAAAATCATCTTTATAAATTATAATTGTCATTAGATCAATTGGTTGAAGACTTCGACTTTGAAAGTACCGGGTTCTAAAAAGTGGATTGGCTGGAGAAAACAAAGAAAAGAGTAAGCCAAGCACACGTCGACTATGTGTGTCTACATCCCCAAGGGGTGGCGCAGTTGGTTGAAGACTTGGGGTTTGAAGGTGTACTCCCCTCAAGGTCCCAGATTCGAGACTCCCATGTGACATTAATATGTAGGCACCTCCAATGCCTCCATTCCTTCGATGTCATCCCGGTGCCTGGCCTAGGGATGGACGTGTTACCCTTCTTTAAAAAATAAAAAAAAAAACTATGTATGTCTACAGGTATAAAACAACAGTTTAGGCCATTGAAGGAAACAAGCTTTTCCCAGCATCCATATTTCATCTCATTACCTACCAAGCAATAATGATTAACCTCAATCTATAATAGAACATATATCACATTTTCAATTAACCAAGGACATTTAACACTGCTGCTTAGTTCAAACTATTCAGGAGTTCAAATAATGTCGTTCGCGCTGTCAATTAACTAGCTACTTTCTAATTTCTAATTTCCTCCCTGGAGGCTAATTTCAGTAACAGAGTGGAAAGTTCAGAAAGTAACTTCCAAATTAGCAAATTCAGAGAACGAAAAGATCGACTAAAACATACCTTATAGTGGGCTGGCTGCAGTGCCAAACAAGGTGAAGATGCAGTTTATCCCCTAACTCATGTTAACTGTATCCCCTATCTCATGTGATTCTATCCCTAGTGTAACCGTATTTTATCATATGCAGCATAAGCAGCAATTTGATTGCAAGAACTTCAGCTTTCGTTCAGCATTGAAGAAAGGATTTTGAAATTTTGGACAGATGTAGATGAAAGTCTGCAATATGGCAAAGCATAACTATACAACTCGAACCCATGATCCACCGCACATTGGGCACCCATAAGCCCATCGACTAATCCACCAAGTCTCCCTCTCGTTTTGAGTAGAATCATTAGTGGCACCAGGTGAAGCAAAGGCTGAGGTCTGCCTCAAACATCTCATGCACTGCAAATAACAGTCACAAGATTTAGAATGAAAAGTACACAAAGCTTTGTGACGTACATTCGGTAGAAAAAGTCATATCCCTCTAAATTTAGTCATGCACCATCAACATGAGGTCATTTAAATCTAGAAGCATGTTACAGTAAACTGATATTATGTCAAAACGTATTGCTTTCTGCTTCCCAGATTTGAGCATAAGTTTGATGTGTCGACACAATTTTAGCAAAAAAAAAGAACCAGAAAGTATTAAAATGTGTACGAGATTTTGGAATGTGATTTGTATTATTGTCAACCTATCAATGTCTCTTAATACTTAAAGAAACAATGCATCTGTACTAGAATTATTGAAATATCTTTTTTTTTATATCCGTGACTGTCCGAGCCAGCTTAGGTGCACCTCAACTAATGTCAGGGACATACCGTCTGACCCTACAACATTTGAATGTCAAGGACACCCGTAGAAAATTAATTCCTAGGTAGGTGACCACCACGGATTGAACTCATCGCCTTTTAATATGAATCAATTGAAATAATATGAAAGAGTGACGGGAACTACAGAGCAGACCTTATACCAAACCCCTTCAAGACCAGTCCTCCAGACAGCAGTCACAACATCCCTACGAGATCCCATTATACCTAGGTATGTTCCAAGGCCAATGGACGTATTCAAGCCAAAAGCAGCATCTCTTTCAGACATCCTGCGTTTCCTAGGCCACAAACCATTAGCTCCATAATAAACATTGCAATTTTCCTGTGAGTTGAGATCAAGTGGGTCTGACAAATTACTAAGCTTGGAATTATCATCGGTGGGACCCAAATCATCTACATCAGACCAAGGCCCTCCGTACATATTCCGCCTGTGCCATTCTTCTGCTGGAGGGTGGAGTTCTAATTCCCGTAGCAACAGACCAGCAGCATCTGCACCTCTAGGCCGGGGCATATTCTATGTAGCCAGCCCATCAGAAAGAAGAAATTTATTCATATTCACTTTTGGGGGAAGGGGGTTAATATAATTAAAATTACATCAACTTATTAGTTTAAGCTTACTGACTAATGATTCAACATAGTATCACAAATAATTTAAACTTTATTTTTATAAAGAAAAAACATGGTATTAGAGTAGGATGTCAAATATTCAAACTCTTTGCCCAGTCGTTTCATCCCCAATTAATATTGATTTCTACTTGTTGGATTTCTTTTCAAATTTTCCAGTCAACAAGGGAGGGAGAGTGTTGGTTAATATAATTGAATTTATCCCAACCCAAGCTTTTGGGTGATAGATTAGTTCACATGATTCAACAAACATACATTTTATAAAGAAATGTGATGCAAACACCCTAATCCCCCAATAGCAACAAGCATTAAATACCTGCATATGTGGACCAAGGGATGCTTCCACAACTTCAGGTAAAACGGTATAGTTTCCATCAATATAATGCAGACGTACTTGAATGTTACTACTCCCAACCTGGGAAACAGGTAACGGATGTGGAAGACTAGCAGTTCGGCGGCAAAGATCCATAAGTATGAGGAAAAGAACTCTCACCTGCAAAGTAAAAATTAAAGCACTCATGCCCTTTTTCTTATAATACAATTATGAACTCACACAAATAAGTTGATGCCAAATTAGGCTCCATCCTTACAAATAAAATGAGTTCATCCTGAAATGAATGTAAAACTACCCACTAGATAGCCCGGGTAAACTGGGAATTATCCCAAGAGGCCTATAAAAAGAAGGAAATGAATAGATATATGTGCCAAAACTTGGAAAAAGTAACTTCTTTTACCTCCTCAAAAGTATATCCTTGACCAGCATTGCCTGAACCGATTCTTGACCTACCAGCCATCCCTTCTTCAGCTCCTTTAGCTCCAGTTACAAGCTGACCAGCTCGAGCTATTTGAGTTTCATCCGGCTTAACTATAATTGGCCCTGGCTTGACTGAATTGGAGCTGATCTCTTCCACTTTGCCAGGAACAGATGGTGGAGGCTTTTGGATATTTGTATCAGCACTTCTTTGTGAATTACCCATATATCGCGGAAGCTGTGTCCGGCGAAAGAAAAAACAGAAGAGCAACAGTTGGCATAATCTGTGTAAGAAATGGCAGTCCCCAATAAGCCGGACAGCTGGGGTTCCAGGAAAAGTTCCAGTGTTGATGCTTATTGGCATAAAGGTAGATGAACCGCTAATGGGGTTGGGTGTTGAACTGGATACTCCATCAGTTGTGCTACTAATCTTGGCAATTGCACCTTGTACCCAAGCCTGCATCTGGGTGCTTCCTGTCGTACTTGTTGTACCATTTTGACTACCTGGAAACATGAGTTAAAATTTCAAAATTACAGGAAAACCTAGGTTAACCATGGTTTTGATCATGTCTCCATCATCGAGTGACGAACTTGAGAGTTATCTAGGAATCAATTCCGCAAGTTCAAAGAAAAAGAGCATCTTAAAGCTGCTAATTCCGCAAGTTCTAGGAATCAATTCTGTTTCTTTCAACAACTCTAGGTAAGGAATAAAACAGAGCTAACTCACCCTGGCTCGTTGCAGGAGACGCAGAACTCTGAGTAGGACTAGCCACCATATTACGGTTGCTACCAGTTCCAGCTGTAACAGCATGACTTGCCAAAGTGCGACAGAAACTGGCATAACGTCGCAAACGTGTAATGAAATGTGAAGCAAGATCAAGGACAGCATCAACGTAAGCCTGCATCACTTTGCAACCCTCAAAATAAGAGCAAGAAATAAGATTTTGACTAAATCTAAAATTAAAAGAGAAAAGCGATAGATATTTAACTAATGCCAACAGTTCAATAGAAGAATCTATCCAGACAAGGAAGGCTCCTACTCCCGCTTTATTGATAATGTTATTCTTTTGGTTAGGTTATAACTTGGTGTAAACAATTCTCCTTATCCTATCACTACAGCTATACTTTCCTCCTTTTCAACTGCAGAGGCATGATGTAATCTCTTTCTCCCCCAGGGTTCTCCCTTTCCTTTGGTAATTTCAAATATCAATAAAATTGTTTCTTATAAAAAAGAATCCTACAGTTCAGTTGTCATTAGAAAGATATAGTCACTCTTATCAGCTTAAAAGTGCTTAGGTGTATTTGGAAGCCAGGTACCCAAAGGCATCATTACCACAGTGAAAATTAAAAAAACAATCCATAAGTTCCTATGAATAAATCAACACTACCACAGCTTCTTTACTGAAATATATGTATCAAGGACAACTTTGAAGCTAGGAAAATCAAACCTGAATGCTAGGAATCAGTGTGGGTTCTATAGCCATTGCTTCAGGATCAATTCCAGATAATGTTTCACCAGATGCAAGCCAAGGTTCAGGTATTAAAGCAGACGGGTTTATTAAAGCAGATTCGATTCCTTTACCCAGCATATCTAGCAACAACCTTGCTTGCATATCTAGAACCATTGCCCTGACTTCCTGAGCATTAGTGCCTTCAAGCAATCTGCATTTTATCCTGTCTAAGCTCTGTATTTTGCAGAAAACAAAAGTAATGAAAGGAAGCACATAGGCTGGTAAGAAAACAAGTCACAATTCTCAACAGGATAAAACTTATACTTGAAGCCACCATAACTCACAAGTTTTAAGGAACATCTAGCACCACCACATGAAACAAAATTGTTCTCGAGGTTTAACATTAGAAAGTAAATTATCCCACAACTTATGTGATAATTGATATAGATTACCAGAATATGCGAGAAAATACATCAACATAGTTAGTACAAACCTTTAATCTGAGTAAGGAAAAAAATAACGACCTAGATAATGGATTCATAAGGTAGCTTAAATAAAGAAATGAAAACCTCCAGAAATGCAGTTAATAAAACAAAAATAATATACACTCCGAAATCCGGGTAGCTGAACGTAAAAATAATTTGAATAGACTCAAATTTCTATGATGAGTGAAAATAAAACAATGGAGTACTTACTGGACCATACTGCTGCCTGTGCTGGCTAGAAGGAAGTGAATGAAAATCCGCATCCAAGACTGCTATGACGCTATTTGGAGAAACTGAAATGAGATATTCATCCATTAATGATGCATTTAAAAACTATCACGTTATTTAAACTAGTTATGACATCTTGCACTGACATTTCTGTTGTGACAGTAATACAAAACTCAATCATTCTTTTATGAAATTGAACTTTCATGGAGAGATGAAAGAATGTATAAGTGCCTGGAAAAAAAAACCCAGACAAAGGAGCGCAACACTACCAATGGGCAATGGTCAATAGAATGAGAACACAAAACTCAATCAGTCATACCAATGCCATCTTCGGCGGCACTCTGTGTACAGCCAACAGCATCCCACCAATCAACACCAACAAGAAGGCTCCACCAAAATCTACACTAACAAGAAATATTCAGAATCAGAACCATGGCATTGAAATATCACCCACACTTCATCTGAGAAGTAGTACATAGTATTGTTATTAGAATACAAGACATGCCAATGAATGGACACCATCAATTCACCTCTCAGCAATTGCACGCTCCCAAGTTGAAGAATTTGCCTTCAGTTGATTGCTAGGAGCTGCAGGAGGAAGAACACGAATGATCTTCAACATGGTGCAGTCCTTATTTACATCATGCCAAACAGATGCTGAACAGCAGCTAGTGGAGGAAAATGCAGGTGCAGCAATGGCTGGTCCAACATTGATCTGGTAGTTCTCAACAGGAGCAAAGGTTGGACCAGAGAAAATATGCACCCCACCGCAAAGAAAAGCAACAGCAATCTCACCACCATGAGCAGAATACACTATTCGAGCAAGTGTTCTGACATCACTAGGGAGATCAAATGGATCAAAACAAACTCTTTTTGCCTTATCATTATAAGCTCCAGACAACTTCCGTAGATCGGAGTTTGGTCCAGACGCTGTTGATTGATTAGATTTAAAATCACTAGTAGGTGAAATGCTTGTGTCCACTTTAGACAACCAAACTGTTTGCATGGGTGCCTGACCACCAAAGCTGGCAGTGGGATTTCCAAAAATTTGATGGAGTACAACAGGTTGAAGAGAAGATTCCCAGCGTTGAACTCTCCACCCAGAAATAGAAGGACCTTCATCAGGATCATAAGGAGACATGTATTGTCCTGCAAGGAGAATTAGGCCACCATCAGACTGAGAAATAAAACAATGGCTAATTAGAAGTAAGAGTCTAAGACGTTCACACTTCCCACAGATTGAAGTATAAAAAATAAGAAGAAGAAACCTGAGATGTATTTAAAATCATATAGTGAAATAGTTCCCCACACAAGGAAAAAAAACAAGCACGTTATTATTTACCAAGATAAAGTTCTGCACTCCCTCTTATCCATTAAAAAAAAAAAAAGTTCTGCACTCCCTCTTTATAAATTTAAAGAATTGATCAGATATTTGTTATTTTTTTAAAATAATCATAAAAACAGTAAATATTTCAGGATATGAATGAGACAGCAAGGCGCAAGCTATACTGAAATTCATTGAACATATAATTACCCTCGACTATTACAATAGCTATAACAGAGCCACCACGAGTTGGATCAAAGGCAACAGCAGTAACTCCAGAACCCCACGTAGTAGTTGTGGCAGATTGAGCTGCAGCCTCAGGAGAGACATAAGCCGAAAAATTAGAGACGGGTGAGCAATGAAGTGGAATAATGTCATCAACACCTTGATCCGTCTGTTTTTTTCCTTGCTTTAACTCAGATAACAGAAACTCTTGCCAGCTAAACAGATATGAAGCCAATGGGGCAAAACCAGACCAATTAGGAGGACTTAATGGAGCAGAAACCCCATTGCTTGTGCTTGTCATTGGAGTGGCTTGAAAACCATTTCCTGGGCCGGGAGTAACCTCCCAGACAACAACAGTTGATGGATTTACAATTGGAACCCCTGCCACGTGCATGGCACCACTCTCTGTTATGATGGCATCAGCAGCCATGATCCCACTTGGTCCAGCACCCAATAGTCCTTTGCTTGTGCAAAACCATTTTGGCGGTGAGCTATTTTGACTAGGAGGCCACTGAGACCAATGAAGTTGAACAGAGCCTGAAGAGAAAACAGAACAAACGCAGAGAAAATTTGGCCACCTAGCTGAAACACGTGCAAATTACTACATTAGAGAATAGACATTGCTTAAGAATATTCAACAAATTCTATGCATATATTTTTTCAACCACAGCGTCCAAGGAAGGGAACATATACCTTGGCTAGTCCCACAAGACAAACACCGAATCAATATTTCCTATAAAAGGAAAAACTTGTGGGACATTCAATGTCCAAGGTTCGTGATATTATGGTTTGAACTCGTTAACTCAGGAAAAAAAAAAGAAAAAAAAGAAGGATTTGCATATTAGCCTGATCATCGGGCTAATCATTGGGCTAATTTAGTGTGGACATTTAGGACAAGACATATGGGGAAGGTGTATCTATCAGCAATAGGTCCGAAAACATCTAAAAAATAGAGAGAGAGAGATAACTTTATAGACAACAAGAGAGAAGCCACGGATCAAAGGTTCCAGAGTTGATACATGGAAACTAAATATCTGTAGAATCAAATAATGCAAAAGTAACTGATGGGAAAAGGATTTAAAATTTGGAACAACCTGACGTTTGTGACTGTTGTGGAAGAAATTTTTCCTCAAAATTTGGCTTCGAGTTTGATGAGCTGGATTTTGACGAAAGCCACCTATACTGATAGGTTAAACGTGTTAATAAAAACGATTAAGTCGAACCCCTAATAACCTAATTGAAATAAGAAGAAAAAAAGACAAGAATTAGACCTAGAGTATGAGATGGAATGAAACTAAAAGAAATAATAGTAACCACCAAAAAGAGGGAATGAAAGGTAATGGCATAATTGATTAAAAAAAAACAACAACAACAACAATGCATATAAACGTCCAAGTAAACCTCTCAATAAATATTTAACATAATAGAGAAATGCCAACAAATCGTTCACAAACCAAATGAAACTCGAATACTACCATTATGCTTTAGTTAGTGCTTGGTCATCATTTACAATTGCTAAGAATATCAATACAAAATTAGAAACTGAAAATCTAAAAAGGTTATTGGGAGATCTTACATCTAAACCGTAACTAGAATATTCAGTAAACGATATGAAAGAGGCAATCATGTCTTGAATTTTTCATAACAGAAACAGGGCTTAGACTTCAACCATATTCCCATCATACAAGAATTTGATGAAAATACTAGAAGGAAAATTAATGGCAAACTACAAACTAATAACATAACGTAGAAAGGAAATGCACCATTAAAACTACATAGAATAAAGGTAACATACTGCCGACAACCCTGACAGCCACTTGGTAACAACTGCAATATCCTGTCGCCATTCATGCTCAAGCTGCCAGCAGCTAGCATCACGAACAAGGTTAGCTGGGCCCTGGATGAACACAGAAGGATAGAACCTATTAGAATTTAGAACCAGAAAGGATGTATGTTTGCGGTCATAATCATACAAAGTACAAGAATGAAAGACCACTAACAGGAAAATCAGTGACATGAACCCTAAATTAAAACAACAATGATTAAGCGGTCTTGATTCTGAAAGAGAAAAAATGTATAACCAATAAATATGTCGAAGGAAGATATAATTTAAGCTTACTCGAGAAGGTTGAGTCCAGATAGTTGTCCTCCCATGGAAATTAGCTATTAGCAAAGCACGTGGACAAGAAGTTGGAGACCACTCAATAAATTGGACAGAATCACGGGGAGAATCTGCAGAATTAGAAATAAATTCCATTGAAAATTTCAAGAATGTTCTAGAATATTGAACAAGAAAAAAAATGCATCTGAAGAAAGTCATAAAGATTTTTGTCCCCAAATTATTTATCAATTGCAAATGATGAACAATATTCTATCCAAGTATGAACTATCCTAAATAAACTCAACTTTCTCCCAAGTTCTTTACTCGTCAGACTAAGCAAATAACCACCAACTGTTATCCTGATATAACAAAACAACTCAAGAGACAAGAAAATGTAGAGTGGCTATCAAGAATAAACAATAAAAGAATCACAAGCAATAGAAGTATCAGACTTCAAAATTCTAGGCTTATTGGTTCCCAGCTTTACAAACAGACATACTAAACATTCGCATCTTGGTCGTTGCAAGGAATCAACCAGAAAATATCACCATCCAGTTAATGAATAATAAAACGATGAGGTATATAAGCACATAAAAATACCTGCAATGACATTAAACACGGCGCACTCGGTCGGTCGCTCTGGAATCACAATGTGAATGGGGATCCAAAATGGTGGATTTGCATTAGAACTAACAAAAAATTAAAAGAAAAAAATGTATTCACTTAGAAGAAAAATCTGATAAAGAATAACTTCTAAACAATAGTAGAACTCTCTAATTGGAGCGCATATAAAAAACCATGTCAGGAAAAAGAGAAAAGACATTTCTTGGGATGGACGTATGGGAAGCATATGTAAGGGTAGTCGTAACATGAACTTTAATTGTACAGCTAAATTCCTTCAATTCTTACCATATACAAAACAAACAAACAATTTCTAAACATGAAAATTACAAATAGAAGGGTAGTCGTAACATATGTAAGGGTAGTCGTAACATGAAGTAAAATAAACAATTTCTAAACATGAAAACTACTCGGAACGGGTACAAATTTATCTGATCATAAGTTCCGTTGAGATAAAACCACAAACCCACAAGACGTGATTAGAAAATAAACGAATGCTAACCAACCTCGGAATTCTGGCACATGTCTCCGTGGCACAGGCAATAGCATTCAGCTTACCACACCAAGCAACAGCACTGAAAAATCCCAGCAACGAAACATAAAACTGAAGCTCCCAGCAAAAAAGTTCAATCTTAAAGATCAAAATCGAAGCATAAAACAACGAATTGGGAACTAATCAGTAAGCAATTGGATTGGACCCAAAATACGCCACGTGCCGGAACCATTCGACTACAAACAATCAAACAAAACAAAAGAAATGACACCCAATTCACCCCACAAAACTCCAAGCTCGCATCAACTCCCAGCAGCTCAATTCACGAAAAATCAAAACACAACCCAGTAAGCAAAACTGACCTAAAATTGCGACAAAGCTCAGGAACGCTCATTTTATGCTGCAAATTGGAAGTGGGCTGCTTGAGCTTGATACGAAAAACAGTAGCCGGAGTGAGCAAGTCGTCGGCGTCGTCCATAGGATCGTCGGGCTTGTCCATGGGGTCGCCGCCGTCGTCTTCAGCGGGTAAAGGTTCGGATTTATCGGACCCTTTGGCGGGGAGGTCCAGAGGCTGAACCAGAAGAAGGGGCTGGTGTTCGTCCCCTTCGGTAGCGGTGGAAAGTTGAGTCATTGGAAGGGGAAAGAGAGCCCTAATTTATATGGGAAAGAAAGGGAGAGAGAAAGAGTGGTGGGAAAGTCGCAATTGAGGATGACAGGTATGACTGTTGAGAGAGTTGTAGGAGTAGTGGGGTTAATGTGGGATTTGGATTTGGATTTGGCTTTTTTGAATTCTTACTCTTTGATTTGGGGTTTCTGCTTTGAGCTTTCTTTTAGGGTTTGGCGTTGGCCGAGCTCCTCCAGCACGAGCTCGCACTGAGCAACGCCAGATTCTTCATTTCAGTCGTCTTCGCCTTCGCTCTCTTTTTTTACCAATTGCTGTTTCGGCTTCTAAATGCAGTCAATCCAACCCCAACTCTTAGATTTTAAAAAGTCATACAATAGGAGCCAAATACCAATTTTCGAGATGGAGATGTGAAGTTTGTGCTGAACTGTTTACCATCAAATAATGAAATGATTGCACCTCTAACCCATCTAATAGATAAAATAAAATATTTTTTTAGGATTTGTAACGATTATGTATTTGACATGTCCATTATTTGGTGGTAATCCAATTCAATATTATGGTGTCCATTATTTGGTGGTAATCCAATTCAATATTATGGTCGCAAATTTATTCATAAAAATTGTTATTTTACTCCCATTTTACTTGAGATTGGTTGCGTATCCTCTTTGAGTAGGGTTTGTGTAATTATGTATTTGTTTTTTCAAATTAATTTTAATCATTTTTTCACAAAAATTTATAATGTGAATCTGGTTGGTAACGAAATAAGTAACGCATGAAGATCAAATACTCACATGATTTTGATCTAAATTTTCTTAGACTTTCTCAAACTTATCACTATCTTCTTTGTATTCGTATTTTATTTGACTAAATATATGTTTGAGCTTATTAGATTATTGTACTAGATAAAAAAAATGTAACAATTTATCTCAAAATTAATTAGTGATAATTTCTTATATTACTATAAGGTTTCAACTTTTTCGAATGCAGAAACTTCACATCAATTACCACTTAGTTTATCCCATTCCCGTTGTCCTTCAAATTGTTTATGGGTATTTTCTTTCCCGTTTGAAAGTACTTTGTCAACCGAAGGTAAGGTCTTTTTAATAATTACAAATCATCAAGTAGATTGGTTTAATAACTATTTAAATGTGATGGTTTATTTGGCATTTGATCTTAGGTATGAACCCCATTGGAGTTTACAACAACTCGATTTATTTAATGAAAAAATAGCATATTCCACTCAATTTCTTCGATTAAAAAAAAACATTGCAATAAAGTTAAAAAAAAAATGCTTGCCAAAGTGGAGGAAGCAAACAAAATGTATACTTTTTTTTGACAGAGATGTATACATCTTTTTAAGCTTTAACTCTTTTTTTTTTTTAGATTACAGACATGACAATTTAAAACACTAAAATTATTTTATGTTTGGACAATTTTTTCAGCGACAAAGAGTTGAAAAGAAGCCCCCACAATTCCCTAAAAAAACGACAGCACATTGGAGTAGGAATTTGGAGTCCAAACGCACATGGATGCTTTTAATGTCAAAACACTCCTTTGGACATGAGAGCGCATTAGTGGAAGTGTATAAAAATTGGTCTGAACAATCACGAAAAAAGAAAAACATATCTAATATTTTTATGTATATATTATTTACTGTTATCGAATGAATTAGTAGCACAATGGTTTCACTATTTAGTTGTAAACCAATTCAACACTAGTATTACAGATTTGATTCATGAAATTGGTATTTGTATTCCCCTCCATCCCCTTATAATATATATATATATATTTATTTATATATATATATATATTTATTTATTTATTGAGTCTACAAAAGATATAGTGATGTAAGTGCATGATTTAAATTGTATTTTCTTCCTCTTTGATTATTTTCTCTTCCTTGTCCTTAGTATTCAATGCATTGTTGATCAACTCACGTCAACGAGAATTAGAAAAATAATTCTATGCACATTAATGAAATGTCCTTCCCATGAGATAGTTTATGCATTGTGTTTCTCATGTATTTTTCTTTCACATAATTGTGTTTATTTGATCATCAACTTTAGAACTTGTAAAAAAAAAAAACATCAATTTTAGAAAATTGATTTCAATTTTCTTTAACTCACAAATATAAATATTTTATATTATAGTTTAAAAATAGTTATTAAAAATGTTGTTTTCATTTTCAAATCTAGCTTAGAACTCAAATATTTTATTAATAAATATGATATTCATCATTAATATATATATATATATATATATAACCAAATGATTTTAATTAAAAGAAAAGGAGTGATTTATGTATTTAAGAGAGTGTTTTAGGTTGATGGCTGAAAACCTCTCATAATAGAAAGTTGACATTAGTAAAACTAAAATATCACCATTAAGGTGTATTTAGACCACCGATTTGGTTATGATAGAAGGAAAGTTATGATAGACGATGGGTTATGATAAGTAGTTGATTATTATAAACAGTGTTTGAGGGGTAGGTTATTATAACAAAAGTTATGATAAACGGTATTTGATGAGCTGATTATTGTAACAAAAAATAGTATAAAATAGTATATGTAAGGTTTAGATAGACAGACATGCAGATTTAGATAAACGGACACGCATGTTTAGATAACCACCGACTATAATAAATGGTGGGGCAAACATGAGTTATATTATTATAATCAACCCGCCCGTTTACATAAACGGGGGCCCAAACACACCCTAATATCGTTTAATAAAAGTATAGTTCAACTGACATGATATATAATATTATAATCAAGATCCCGTTTGATAATCATTTCATTTTTTATTTTTTGTTTCTAATTTTTTGTTTTTTATTTTTGTTTTAAAAAATAAAAACGGTATATGTTTGATAATTGATTTTAGTTTTATGTTTTAAAAAATGAAAAACCAAAAAATATGTTTGATAACTATTTTTTATTTTCAAAAATCACATTTCACTTGAATTTTTTTTAGTTTTTTACCATTTATTATTTGACATTTTTTTAAAAACAAAAACAAAAACTTATTTTTAAACGGTTTTTTTTTTTTAGTTTTTATAATTCCTTTAATATTTTTAAAATTTATAAAACAAAAACAAAAATTGGTTATCAAACAAATTTATTTTTAAAATATTAAAAACAAACGTACAAAACAAAAAATGAAATGGTTATAAAACGGGGCATAATAATTGTGGATTCATATATTTTATTCTAAATATTAATATTTAACACCTATATATTTTTTTTAATCTCAAAAAAAAAAAAACACCTATATTTTCCATCTATGATTATATATGTAGCTACCTTAGGACTTGACAGATCTAGTCCAGTTTCGGCAGATCGATCCAAGGCTGTAATTGGTATCGAACATTTGGGCCTTAACTGATCCAGAGGCCCATTACGAACGCAGGTAGCAAACCCACAGGCAGCAAAATCCCCAGCTCTGTTTGAGAAAATCTCAGATCCTAACCAGAGAAAATGGCTCCCAAACCCAAAGACAAGGCGAAGCCATTGCCGTCTTCTCAGCCGCCTCCACCCATCGAAGATCAATTCGCTTCTCTAAACCGACACATCCAGCGATCTGAATTATCTCAAGCCGTCAAAGTCGCCGATCAAAGTCAGTTTTCTTCTTTTACCTAACATTTATTCTCGAATTCTCTTGTTTTTCGTTCTTGTCACTTACATGCGTTGAATCGTCTCGTAGTTCTCTCAATTTCCCCCCGTGACGAAGATGCCATCCGCTGCAAAATCGTGGCGTTGGTCAAGGATGATAGAATTGATGATGCCCTTTCTGCAATTCAATCTTCTCACATCGTTGCTGATGATTTCAGCTTCTTCAAGGTATAAGGAGTTTAATTTTTGGCTGTTAGATTGGATAGATGGAGCATTTTAGGGTGAAATTATTGCAAATGTCGAAATTGAAGAATTTAGGTCCCGTTTGATTATTATTTAGGCCCCGTTTGATAACCATTTGGTTTTTTGTTTTTGGTTTTTGAAATTTAAGCCTATTCTCACTCAAATTTCCTGCAATGTGATCCACCATTCCTACCATATATCTATCTTTCCTTAAGAAAGTAGGAGAATACTAACCAACTTAAAACAAAAACAAACTTTTGAAAGCTACTTTTTTTTGTTTTTTAAAGTTGATTAGTGGTCTCCTACTTTCTCAAGGAAAGATGGATATATGATAGGTAGAGTGGAATACATGTAATTTGAGTGAGAATAGACTTAAATTTCAAAAACTAAAAATCAAATGGTTATCAAACGGGGCCTTAATTTTTGGTTTTTGGTTTTTGAAATTTACACTTATTTTTACTTAAATTTTCTACAATGTATCATCTTTCAGTAGTTGAATGTTAACCAAATTTCAAAAACCAAAATAAGTTTTTGGAAGTTGTTCCCAAATTTTGGTTGGATTTCTAAAATATAGGTAAGATATAGACATCCAAGTAAAAAAAACATATGATAATATAGTTATTGTAGGCTTAAATTTAAAAAACCAAAAACTAAAAATAAAATGGTTATCAAATATAGGTGAAGGGATTACCACAGTAGCAAATTTTAGGTCAGTATGTCAACCTAAAGTGGTAAGTATGGAATGCCAGAACTGATACATCAAGTAGTTAAATGAAGCGATGATCTTGATTTTCATATTCTTCTTATTTCTTATGATATTATTATTTTTTAATATTGATCATCTTTGATAGGGTTTAAATAGTTAAAAGTATAGCTTGGGTACCTAAGATTAATTTAGATAGGCTAACAATCTTGGTTGATTGGCTTGCAACTCTTGAAGGTCTACAAAACTTAGTAGTTTTTTCTTCTTCCAAAAAAACTTAGTAGATTGCAGTAGCTACATTGCAGTAGCTGGTTAATGGAAACTCCACGTCCAAATTTTTCTCTAAGACTGAATGGCATTTTGTTGATTCTTTTTATCTTTCTTTATCCTTCTTTAGATTTACATAGCTTTATAATTCCGCTACCGAATCACAACCAACTAACTCATTTTGTGCTGTTCACATTTCCTTTTGCAACTTTTTTTTTTAATAAAATATATAGGCATACTGCCTATACAGACAGAATAAGTTGGATGAAGCTTTGGGTTCCTTAAAAGACCAAGAGAGAAACTCAACAACATTGCTATTGGAATCCCAGATCTTGTATCGTTTAGGAAAAATGGATGCTTGTGTGGACACTTACCAGAAGCTTGCAAAGTCAAAGATTGATTCTTTGGAAATAAATTATGTTGCAGCTTTAACTGCAGCTGGGCGGGCTTCTGAAGTACAAGGAGCCATGGAGGCTATTAGGGTGAAAGCTACCAGTAGCTTTGAGTTGGCATACAATACTGCGTGTTCTTTAGTTGATTTGAACAAGTATACAGATGCAGAGCAACTGTTATTGTCAGCTCGGAGGTAATATGTTTAGACAGAATAAGTTTATAACAATAGCTAGTTTTTAGATTTTGGTGATCAATGGTATCATGACAGACAAGTGACCGAGTATTTGAGTATCAATCTGCAAATGTGTATAACATTGTTACTCGTTATCGAAAGCGTCTTTAAGTGGTTGGAATGCATCTCTGTTTTACTTGAAGTTCTCCATTTAGCCTTGGGACCAATTTTCCTTAAAACTAATGTTTAAGTGGCGTCCCTTTGCATGCTTTTATCAGAATTGGTCAAGAAACGCTCATGGAAGAGAACTTGCCTGACGAAGATATTGATATTGAGCTAGCCCCAATAGCTGTCCAACTAGCATACTTGCAGCAGGTAACCTCATTGATAACATGAATATTTTTACTTTTCTTTAAGCAATAGAAATAATCGATCATGTAATCCTAATTTATCTATTATTCAGCTTCTTGGTCACACGTCAGAAGCCTTTGAGGCTTACTCAGACATCATAAAGCGAGATCTGGCCGATGAATCTTCGCTTGCAGTGGCAGTGAACAATCTTATAGCATTGAAAGGTCCAAAAGATATTTCCGATGGCCTTAGAAAATTTGATAAGCTAAAAGAAAAAGATGCACCAAACTTCCGGCTTGCTCGTGGACTTGAACCAAAGATTTTTCAGAAACAAAGGGAATCAATATATGCAAATCGTCTCCTTCTCCTTCTTCATGCAAATAAGATGGATCAGGTCATTTTATATCCTGCGTCATCTTTTGAGTACTTTATTTTTTCAATTCTTCTCCAAAAAATAAAATGAACAAATGATTGGTAGGAATAGAAATTTCCACATAGCAGCATATTGATTATTCGATAGTGTAGAAACTGTGTGGCTTGCATCTGCTTAAAGGACCTCTTTTATGTGTTCCAGGCTCGAGAAATGGTTGCAACGCTGGCAGATATGTTTCCAAACAGTGTGACCCCTGTACTGCTTCAAGCGGCTGTACTAGTTAGAGAGAACAAAGCTGGGAAAGCTGAAGAAATTTTAGGCCAGTTTGCCGAAAATTTCCCAGACAAGTCTAAGTTGGTTCTCCTAGCGAGGGCGCAGGTTGCTGCTGCTGCAGGCCATCCTCATATTGCATTCGAGTCCCTTTCTAAGATACAGGATATTCAGCACATGCCTGCCACCATTGCTACACTCGTGTCTCTCAAAGAACGTGCTGGAGATGTTGATGGAGCTATTGCGGTGCTCGATTCTGCAGTCAAGTGGTGGTCAAACGCCATGACGGAAGATAACAAGCTTGATGTTATATTGCAGGAAGCAGCTTCTTTCAAGCTGAAACATGGACGTGAAGAAGATGCTGCCAAATTGTACGAAGAGCTAGTTAAAAGCCATGGAAGTATAGAAGCATTGGCTGGATTGGTCAAGACAGTTGCTCGTGTCGATATTAAGAAGGCAGAAACTTATGAGAAGCAGTTGAAGCCATTACCAGGTTTGAAGGAGGTTGATGTAGAGAATCTCGAGAAGACTTCCGGAGCAAAACATGTTGAGAGCGCTGCTGATCTTGGAGCATCCGATGCGTATATGGTAGATAAAAACAAGGCCAAATCAAAGAAAAAGAGAAAGAGAAAGCCAAGATATCCTAAAGGATTTGATCCTACAAATCCTGGTCCGCCCCCTGATCCCGAACGGTGGCTGCCCAGGAGAGAGAGATCAAGCTATAGACCCAAGCGAAAAGATAAGAGAGCTGCCCAGGTGAGAGGTTCACAAGGTGCAGTGGTGAGAGAAAAACATGAAGCTGGTGTTGCTGGAGGCAGTTCCAACAATGCAAATTCCAAATCGAACCAAGCAACAAGTTCGAAAGGGACCAACCAAACCACGAGCTCTGAGCAATCCAAGCCTTCATCGAAGTCTTCGAAAAAGAAGTCTAGGAAATAAACTTTAGAAATTCTGGTTCAAATTTTGGGTTCCATCAGCCTCAGTTTTCTATGAAAGCATTTTTAACCTGCAATGCAATTCAACATTTTTAATGACCACTTCAGCTCTATAGAGCTTTGTAAGTTAAGTACTATTGTCAGGTTTTTGCTTGGATTGTGAGACAATTTCCATATGCTTCTACGTGCAATGCCCAAGTTTCAACCAAGATCGATTTACTCCACTCGAAGCCAATTTTAAAAGACAACGAAGCGTTTTTAACTAATAAGCCTTCCATTTGTAAGTTCTAAGTTCGATTTAAATTCATAATTTTTTGATCACATACACACAATTATGTGTTTGCTATCCGGCAAAATTTTGATTGTTTTGTCAATTTCTTTACATGCACACATTTTTGAGTTCATGCTTGACGTTAATCGTTAAAACTAGTTATACTGAAGTTAAATATAGGTAGCTTTTTTTATTCTTAAATTTTTTAAAGTATTTTCGAAAATCATTCATTGCCTCGTGCTTGAAGGCCGAAGAGAATAATAAATATTTTCGAAAATTTTATATTCATTTAAAATTAATACTTAACACTAATTTTTTTTTATATATTTTTTTTATTATATCAAACTAATAAAATAAATAAATAAATTATTTTACCTATTATATTAATTATATCAATATTTTATTTCTTACTTTATATTTCACAAATTATTTGACAATGAAAGTTTTTATTTCTTTTTTAATTTGCTCAAATGTTTGGAAAAGATAATGAAATAAACTATAAAATTGTTTTAATGTACATGTCAAATGTTTATTAAAAAAAATTATTTATAAATAAATAAAAATAATATAAAATCACTCCTGAAATAACGAATAAAATATTGATAATACAATTATACATAATAATTATTTTAATTCATTTAAAGATTGTCATATTCAAAAGTTTATCCAGCACAATTTCCAAAAACGTTGGAAACCGTCAGACGAAGAGGAGTTCAGTTTGACGCAAATATTTTTAAATTTGACTACATTTATAATTATTTTGTTAGAATAGTTATCCATTACAATTTTTTAAAAAATAAAACAATTAAAATCATTAAATTTTGAATCACGCATGGCCACCATAACAGTTCAATGGCAAACACTATTTGTGAAAAAAAAAGTAAAATAAAAAACTTTACATTTGAAAGAATGAAATAAACGTAGTTACATAAAAATAAAAAATAAAAAATTGCTTCAAAAAATAATAAAAACGAACTTTAAAAATCTGAAGAATTAAGATTTTAAAAAAAAAAACTTAAATTTTTAATCAGATGCAGTTGGCCAAGGTGGCCGTCGTATCATCCGAATGCCAAACACGAAAAAAAACAAAAAAAGAAACTACCGCCCGAATAGTTTGGCTAAGGGTACAATAGGTATAATTGACAAAAAATATTAATTAAATATACAATAAAAAATAAATGGGATTTTTGTAGGAATATACCAAATTGAAAAAAGTATTTACAATATTAGGCAAAAAAGAAAATTATTTAACAACCATAGTCAAATATATGATATAAGTAATGTATAAATAATATTAATATCTTAATTAAATTGTACAATGAGTATTATTTATACCGTATATTTGACTATGAATGCCAAATATTTTTAAAATTATCTAAATCTGTAATTATTTTATGAAATTGGACTATCCAGCACAATTTCCAAAAAAATGGTTACCCAAATATTTACAAATATTTACAAATATGACTAGATTTATAATTATTTTCCAAAAAATAGTTATCCACCACAATTTCTTTTTTTTAGAATATAAGTTTTATACTATTTAGCGATAATTTAAAACAAAATAAAAGATATAAACAAATAATTTAAATACGTAGCCCTAACTTTTTCCTCCAAAAAAAAAGTAGCCCTATCTTTCATCCGATTATTCAATTTTTAATTAAAGTAAAAAGATTTATTTTTTTGAACAATTAGTCCTTTTTGAGTTCAACAACATTTTTAGAAGAAAAAAATAATCAAGATTCAATATCCAAAAGGTTCTCTTGAACTTGTTTGTGTTCATATATAAACTAGATATTATTAAACTTGAAA
The DNA here is from genome assembly GCA_037832685.1 of Sicyos baderoa. NCBI lineage: Eukaryota > Viridiplantae > Streptophyta > Magnoliopsida > Cucurbitales > Cucurbitaceae > Sicyos > Sicyos baderoa. The sequence goes on from JBBMEF010000004.1 coordinate 6,417,698, forward strand.
ATATGATTTTTAAAACAATAAAAATAATGAATAATTGTCATCTACTTCTTGACTTTTTCTTTCCCATTTGTTTGGCGTTTATATAACAATGGACCCAAATTTCGAAATCGTGGCACATTATCTTTTAAAATATTCGCATTATTCATTTTTTAATTGATTGATAAAAAAATAATAATAAATTTACAACCTTTTTTGTTATTTATTACCCATCAAATTTTCAAAACTATGTTTTTGTTGACCAACAATATTATTCATTCGATGCAAGTGGTTAATCGCCGGTTTTCTTGTTTTTATTATTATTTGATTGAGTACATGTCAAGAGAAGGGGATAAATATTAATTTTCGAGATGGAACGACACTAGTATTAAATTAATTTATAGCTAGACTCTTTGTTTTCTTAACGAACATTGTCAAATGATTTTCCGATCCAACGTTTTTCTTCATTTATTTGTAATAAAATTATGTAAATTTTTTTTAAAAAATGATTGGATTGAAAATTGTTGGAAGAAGTCTAAAAGATATTGTTTGAAAATGCCGTGTAAATGTTTGAAAAATTGAAGACGAATCCTAATTCCCAAATACAAATTAGAGAAAGTCGGAACTAAATAATAATAATAATAAAAAAAATGAACAATAAAAGTTAGCGAAAGTCTTAGGAAAGTGAGAAATCAGGCATTCAAACGTGAGAAGATAATTTTTCAACAAAAAAAAAGAAACGTGGGACGAGAAAAGTATACAACCCGGAACAAATTTGAAATACAGGTAAAATGAGTCAAGTTATGTAATTAATTATCTTATTTAATATTAGTTTATTTTTTAATTTCACAGGTTATGGATTTAAGTCCATAAACTGATATTATTTCCTCCCTCAATTTATACTCAAACAAAAAGAAAGAAAAATAAATTGAAATACCTTTCCCCCACCTTCAATTCTCTTTATAGGACATGACACGTATACTCTTTTAATATTCTAGTCCTAAATAGTTTGCAAATCAGACAAACCAACCACACAGACCATAGCTGAACTGGTCAAGAACTATTTTTAAACGAGAAATAATCACGGTAGCACGCAACCACTTAATTGACTAAATTTTGGCCATTTATTATATTTGTAATTTTAAGAAATAACTATTTAAAAAAATAACAAAAATAATAGAAGGTCTAGATTTGACTATAATAGGGGATGCATGTTGTCCGGGCGGCATGCAATTATTTCTCTTTTTAAATTTAAATTGATAACTTGATGTTTCTATATCTCCATACATTCACTTACAATTTAAGTAGATTTAACCAAGTGATATTTGACATGTATTATCAACTTCAAAATTACATGTTCGAATTTCTTATCTTTCAAATATTATTGTATTAATAAAAACATCGGCTCCAAAAAGTTACTGTATATTTAGTTCAAATTCTTATATTAAATATTTTATTTTTAATTAAGAAGTTCAAATTTCAAATTCTTATATTAAATGTTATATTTTTAATAGAAACAATAACATTTGGAGTTGATAGTTGGGAAGAAAAAGAGTTAGTCATCATACATATAAATTTAGAATTCAACAGCAATTAGGAATGGGTTGATTTAAATTCACGATTTTTTGACTATCATCGCCCACCAAATATTATTGAAAAATAAAAGCTAACTTTTCTCAACATCACATTTTACCTTTTATATTATATTTGCATCACAATTACTTAAATAATTTATCTATAACACATAATTTTATACCAATAATAAAAATCAATTAGTGCTAAAACATAATTTCTTATCGTTAATAGAATTCTACCAATGATAAATTGAGTTTACCATATAACTCAATTTGAATTTTCAGTAAAATTTGAAGGCGTGAGTTTGTGAAGGAGAGGAGAGGTGAGAACAAAAGAAAAACAATGGAATTTTAGTGAGTGCCCGAATGGGGTTGGTCCAGCTTCGAGCCAACGAGCACCACACCGCCCGCCCGCCAAACTTCGTCAAACCCAAAACATTTCTTGACTGTTTCTGCTTCTTCTTCTTCTTCCTCAGATCGATTGGCTGGAACGGGCGATCCCTCTGATCTCATCGGGTTCCTGGAAGGGACGTTCCATTTCATCGTTGCGCTCTATTTTTTGTTCTTCAGAACTGCTGCAGCGCTTAATGGAGTATTGATTTTCGTTCTGTAGGAGGTAATTCTTCTTAATCAAGGTTGATTGCCATCTTATCCACTTTTATAGGGTTTTTTTTTTTTTTTCTTTTTCATTTCATTTTATGTTAAGAAGTCGATGATCGTTCTTCTGAGCTCGACCGGAGTATTCATGGGGTTATTTGGTTGATAAATTCTCATTATCTCAATAATTTAAAGATTTTTTAAGTGATTTTTTGTTAGGATCTCACAAATATCCCACATTGGAAAGTGGGAGAGTCCAACATCAATATAAAAGAGATATGGGTTA